>JAWNNO010004812.1:1200000-1611253 GCA_035044985.1 Lordiphosa fenestrarum | reverse complement strand
CATATAGCTTTTGTAGGAACGATCGCTAGAAAAACTAGTTCTAGTGAGGAAAACTTTTTTGTTGTCAATGCTAACGTCTTCAAACTTCGTATTTCCTAGTTTTCTGTACTTCTCCATGATTCTGCCAAGTTTGGTCGAAATCGTACTTCCATACAGCATAGCTGCCTTAGAAAAGTGAGGTTGGACAAATAGTCTTAGTAAGAAAACTTTTTTGTTTTCAATGTAAACCTCTTCAAAATTGGCATATATTCGTTTTATAAGCTTATACACAATTCTTTAAAGTTTTGACAAAATCCGATGACTATAGGTTATAGCTGCCATAGGAATGAACGTTCGAGAAACTAGTTTTAGTTTGAAAAACTTTTTTGTTTTCTAAGAAAACGCCTCTAAACTTTGTATTTCTTAGTTGGCTATGCTTTTCCATCATTCCACTAAGTTTGGTCGAAATTGGACATCTATATAGTATAGCTGTCATAGAAAAGTAGAGTCTGAAGAGTAGCCTTAGTGCGAAAATCTTTTTCGTTTTCAATGGAAATGTTTTTTAAGCTCGCATTGAGTTATTTGATATGCTTTCACAGAATTCTACAACGATTTGTCAAAATTGGTAAACTATAGCATATAGCTGCAGTACGAATGATCGTTCGAAAAAGAAGTTCTACTGAGAAAAACTTTTTTGTTTTAAATGGCATCAATTCCAAACTTCTTACAAGTTCGTTTGTTAGGCCTTGACATGATTTTATAAAGTTTGGTCGAAATCGAACAACTATATAGAACAGCTCCAATAGAAAAGTAAGTTCCGAAAAGTAGTCTTAGTTAGAAAAACGTGCTCAGCCGAAGGTAACTTTCCTCTATTTCTATTTTTTAAGCTCTTGTAATAATCTTGTAAGGCTTTCCAACTACTACAAATTCCGGCTTGAACAGCAAACTGATCTTCAAGGCTTTGCCAATCTGCGATTTAATGTATATTAACATTTCTGACTTAACAAGATATATCAGCAAATGTTCCCTAGGCATGTAAAAGTTCTTATGCACTTATGACACATTTTCAAAGGGGATCAGGAAGTTGTTTCAATATAAGAAAAAGGAAGAAGGAAATTTTGTTGAGCCTCTAAAGTAATAGTTAGGAGACTCCAAGATAGTTTCGAGGCCCCCGTTCGGACCCTTTTGCAGTCTCTTAGATAATTGCTTACTTGCTTTTAGCTTTGAACTTTACTCTTTCTTTTCATGTCTTATATTTGGCATCAATACATCTAATATGAACTGCATGTTCATGTTTCAATGTAATGTCAGTACTCAGCGGACTTTCAGTATTCATTTTTTCCAAAACAAACATATAGTTCCTTTATCATTCATATCTGGGTTAAAAAAGCTACTGGTTCTATTAGTTGCTTTAAGCAAATGAGGCAACCAATTGCTTATTCAGTTTAGAGACTTGGACTAGATTTACACGGCGAAGCACACTTCATGGAGTTTTCTTAGTAGGCAAGAGAATCGGGTGAGATTCTAAACCTTTTCTTTATAAAACGTTTACTAAGAGAACTTTATGAAGTTTGCTTCACCGTGTAAACCTGGTCTTATATCTGTACTTGTTGAATGCATTATACGTTGTTTAACAAAGTTCCATATGGCTTTTATTAAACCAAAAATATTAAAGATTTTACACAAAACTTCTAGCAGCTCCTTATTGATCTTAACTAAGTTAGCTCCTCCGAAGTATTTAACTTAAAGGAAAGCTTCCTGTTCCTTTTTGTTGTCTGTGACCTTAAAATCTGGCTCCAATTGTTCCCATTTTCGGCGACTGCATTGCCTGGCTTTTTGGCAAATTATTTCCTTGCATTGTAAATGATTTGCTTAAAGCAAAAGTTTAGTTTTGTTTAAATATATTTTGAACGGCTTTGATTGTAAGTAGTTGTTGCTGAGTTGGCCTGTTAAACGAAACTGCAATCTCGACAATTTTATTTGCGCTTTAAGCAAATTCCGGCTTGGCAAAAGTTGCCACAAAGTTATTTCATTAGCTGCTGCTGCTGCAAGGACTGGCACCTTGCTTCAGATTGCCTGCGCCTGGGCAAGGACTTGGCTGGCTGGGGAATGGGTGGATGGTGGATTGCTGCGGGTTGATGTCTTTTGCTCCTTTAAGATGCAGTTTTATTAAACTTCAATACTTGTTAGTTGCTTGTTTTATTTAGCACTTTGTATTGTTTGAAGTAGTTGTTGTTTATGAAAATACAAGGGCCGCTGGAGAGTGAGGAGAACTTAGCCTAGGGAGGAAAGGTAATAAGACGAAGGTAGATTGTAATATTAGTGTTTGACAAACTGATTCAATGCCAAAAAAGCTTAGTTCAACAAAACCATCAGAAGTTTGAAAAATTATTAACTAAATAAGGAAATCCTTTAAACTTTAAGTAAGTCAAAGTCCAGACCAGAAATTGGTACAGAACTTTAATGGAAAGGTTGATGTTTTTTTGATCACAACAGCATTTCCTTGTTAATATGAACACTTTCTTAACAGCCTTTCCAATCCACTGCTTATTTTCCTGTAAAATCCCAAATTTTGTTTGTCACATTTTTCTCACTCCAACTTTCCTCACTAGCTTCAACTTGCCGTAATTTCTTGCACCTTTTTTTTTTGCAATGAAATCAGAGTGTTAGCTATTTACAGGATAACTTTTTTAATATCGCACAAGTTGTCTATGTAGTCGCTCTCTGGCGTGCAATACCCGGCGTATGCTTAACATTTGTGCTGTCAACGATGATGTCAAATGAAATGTCAAGCCCGTCGGTCTGTGCCTGACAAGTTTATGTACATTTGGCCTAAAACGCAATTTGTTGCTTGGCTCACATTTCCATGGTCCGCCTCCGAAAAACGAATGCCCAAACAACTTTTAATTAAGACATTTGCAGGTCCAGAGAACCGACATATTAATTTTCAACTGCCGCAAACAAAAAACAGGCGAATGAAGATGGCTGGATGGACATCAGCAGCAGCAGCTACAGCAACAACAACAATTGTGTGCAAAGTGTGTGAAACTTGCAAAAACAAATTGAAACTCAAATAAATGTCTGTGCAAAACGGCAACGAATGTCAAGTGAAATGTGCAGAGGCAGAGACAAATGCATTGAAAGCCAGCAAAGCAGAAGAAGACGAAGTGTCTCTGCCAACTAATTGTAACTGTTAAATATTGAAAATGGCCAAGGAAAACTTTTCACCCATATGGATTTGCTTACCTACACACAAAGCCAGAAAAACGCAAAAGAGAAATCACTTCCGGCAGAAACTTTAAGCTCTAAATTGCAAAAGTTGAAACCAAATATGTATTATTCTACAACTTTAAAGTTATTAATAACACTTAGTTTTAGCCAAAGATGCGATCAAGCCAGCCTGGATGTTTCATTGCATCGAAGTCCCTTTTGTTAAGCAAAAACATTTGATAGTCCATGAGTTGCTTGGTATCCAGTGGACCCCAATCGGCAAGTGGCTTAGCCGTCTGTCTGAGGCGATTGAGTAGGGAACCGCTGGGTTGTTGGTAAGTGGCATAACAGGCCCAATAGAACAACTGGCCTATGATCAAACCCGAAATGCTCCAGCCCATTACTAAAGCGAGAAGAGACAGGGTGAGATTTCGGTAGTTATTTAAGAACACAACTTGGCTTACCCCTGAAGTGGAGTGGAAACTGCTGACCATTATGACTAAGCGGTGACATGGTGTACACATTGTATACAAATATCACCAACATCAGCACAGGTGTCACAATGGACCAACAAATGCGATAATAGTTGGAGGTTTTTATGTTCAACATGTACTCGGCATCCTGGCAAAGACGTTTGGTGCCTGCGGAAATTTCAGAGAAAAGGGAAAAAGAAAATTACAGAATGGCAAAGCACTAATCGAAACATCTAATCGCTGCTAATCCGGGAAATCAACTAACTACCTATGTTCAATAATACAGCCTTGATTGACTTCTTATAGATCACAAAAGCTTAGCCTCTTCAGTTAGAGCTCGAAGGAACTTAGACATTTATGAAATTAGAGGAAAGCTAACTTTGACTCGGCCGAAGTTTGTATACCCTTGCAGCAGGATTCTCTAACTAATTTGAAGGACTTTTCTTACTCAGACTACTTTTCAGACTCTACTTTTGTACGACAGCTATACTATATAGCTGTCCGATTTCGACCAAACTTAGTGGACTGATAAAAAAGCATAGCAAACTAAGAAATACTAAGATTGGAGGCGTTTTTTTTGGAAACAAAAAAGTTTTCCTCACTAAAACTAGTTTCTCGACCGATCTTTCCTATGACAGCTATAACCTATAGCAAACCGATTTTGACAAAACTTTGAGGAATTGTGTGAAAGCTTATAAAATAAGTATATGCCAATTAAGAAGAGGTTTACACTGAAAACAAAAAGGTTTTTCTTACTAAGACTGATTTGCTAACCTTACTTTTCTATGGCAGCTATACTATATAGATGTCCGATTTCGACCAAACCTGACAGAATCATGGAGAAGCAAAGAAAACTAGTAAATACGGAGTTTGGAGGCATTTGCATTGAAAACGAAAAAGTTTTTCTCACTAAGACTCTACTTTTGTATGACAGCTATACTATATAGCTGTCCGATTTCGACCAAACTTAGTGGACTGATAAAAAAGCATAGCAAACTAAGAAGTACTAAGATTGGAGGCGTTTTTTTTTGGAAACAAAAAAGTTTTCCTCACTAAAACTAGTTTCTCGACCGATCTTTGCTATGGCAGCTATAACCTAAAGCCAACCGATTTTGAAAAAACTTTGAGAAATTGTGTGAAAGCTTATAAAATAAGTATATGCCAATTTAGAGGAGGTTTACACTGAAAACAAAAAAGTTTTTCTTACTAAGACTGATTTGCTAACCTTTCTTTTCTATGGCAGCTATACTATATAGATGTCCGATTTCGACCAAACCTGGCAGAATCATGGAAAAGCAAAGAAAACTAGTAAATACGGAGTTTGGAGGCATTTGCATTGAAAACGAAACAGTTTTTCTCACTAAGACTACTTTTCAGACTCTACTTTTGTATGACAGCTATACTATATAGCTGTCCGATTTTGACCAAACTTAGTGGACTGATAAAAAAGCATAGCAAACTAAGAAATACTAAGATTGGAGGTGTTTTCTTTGAAAACAAAAAAGTTTTTCTCACTAAAACTAGTTTCTCGACCGATCTTTGCTATGGCAGCTATAACCTATAGCCAACCGATTTTGACAAAACTTTGAGGAACTGGGTGAAAGCTTATAAAATAAGTATATGCCAATTAAGAGGAGGTTTACACTGAAAACAAAAAAGTTTTTCTTACTAAGACTAGTTTTCTAACCTTACTTTTCTATGGCAGCTATACTATATAGATGTCCGATTTCGACCAAACTTGGTAGAATAATGAAGAATTATAGAAAACTAGTAAATGAGGAGTTTGGAGACGTTTGCACTCCAAACCAAAAAGTTTATCTCACTAAGACTACTTTTCAGACTGTACTTTTGTATGACAGCTATATTATATAGCTGTCCGATTTCGACCAAACTTAATGGAATGATGGAAAAGCATAGCAAACTAAGAAATACATAGATTGGAGGCGTTTGCATTGAAAACAAAAAAGTTTTTCGACCGATCTTTCCTATGGCAGCTATGAGCTATATTCCTCCGATTTTGACAAAACTTTGAGGAATTGTGTAATAGCTTAAAAAATAAGTATATGCCAATTTAGAATTACGTGTACATTGAAAACAAAAAAGTTTTTCTCACAAAGATTATTTTTCTAACCTTTCTTTTCTATGACAGCTATACTATATAGATGTCCGATTTCGACCAAACTTGGCAGAATCATGAAGAAGCTTAGAAAACTAGTAAAAACAGAGTTTCGAGACGTTTGCTTTAAAAACGAAAAAGTTTTTCTCACTAGAACTAGTTTTTTGAGCGATCGTTACTATGGCAGCTATATGTTATAGTCAGCCGATCCAGTAGGTTCCGACAAATGTGCAGCGTGTTTGTATTAGAAGACTTTGTGCACAGTTGGTACAACTGACGGAGGAGATAGCTGGGAAACAGACGGACATGGCTATACCGACTCAGCTCGTCATGCTGATCAGGAATATGTAGTAGTTAAACTATATATATTCTCACTCACCGTACACCCAGCCCACGGCAATCAGTTCAAATATGGCCGAGACGAGGGACACAAACGTCACACCATGAAAGTCCACCAGAGTAATAATATGCTGACCACCCGGCGTGATGTATATCAAACCCACTGCATATCCAACCAAGGCCAGGCACACCACTATTATCCAGCGCTTGGCATTCACAAACTGATCCTTCAGCACACTCATAATGCAGCTGACCATGCCCACATTGCTGCCCACGCCGAGCATAAACAACATGGCAAAGAAGAGCAGCGAGAAGAGCTGCGGCATCCACTGGAATTTGGCTATGGCCTCGGGATATGAGATGAAGGCCAAACCTGGACCGGCCTTGACCACACTGGCAATATCCTGTGTCTCGCCCGATTCGTAAGCCAAATTGCCCAATATACCAAATATAATCACACCCGACAGCATGGAGGTGAAGGTATCCAAAGTGGTCACTATGTGTGCATCTCTATAGATGTTATGATCGAAGCGATTGTACGAGGCATACATAATGATTACACCAAAGCAGACGGCCAGCGAGAAGAACACTTGAGTGACGGCATTATACCATACCAGAGGCTCCAGCAGTTTGTGCCACTGCGGTGTGAGGAAGTATTTGACTCCTTCAAAGGCTCCGGGTAGTGTCAAGGCACGCAGCAGGAGTAACAACATGACCACATAGGGAAACAAAGCCAAGACATATGAAGCCTTGCCCGAGCTTTTGACACCGCGTATGATAATCAAGGATACGGTGATCCAGGAGAGAGCCAACATCAGGGCCAGACGGCCACTGGGATAGCCTAAGCCCTGCTCCAGGGTCTGAGTCTCATTCAAAACCAGGCGCTGCAGATAGAGCTGTGTGGAGGAGCTGAAATTGCTAACTGGAGACTGATTTCCCTCACTCGCGGCATTCACACAGCCTGCGCCCCACTCCGCACGGCAATAGCTCCAGGGCAAAACAGCGGCAAAGGAGTCGAAGAAATAACTCAGAGTCAAAGCCATTACCGAGGCATAATAAGTGGCCAGCACACCCAAAGACAAAAGCTGTGCATAACCCACACCTGCAAGGCAAACCAAGTTAGGAATCTGCCAAAAGAAAATGTTTAACAAATTTTACCTTTCAAAAGTGGCGCAAAATCAAAAACTTGCACAATTCCACGACTTGAGAACTGGCCCAGCAGCATTTCCATATAATAAATGGGTTTGCCCACCAGAAACAATACGGTTAGATAGGGTATAAGAAAGGCACCACCGCCATTTTCCAGGGCAGTAAAGGGAAATCGCCAAACATTACCCAAACCCACGCTCAGGGCAATGCAGGACATCAAGAACTCCAGAGAGCTACCCCAGTTCTCACGCGGTTGCTGCAACTTTGCAGTTAAGGAGGGCCTCAACAGTCTGTCTCCACTTTCAGCAAAGTTCTGCAAACAAGCAACATTTTCATACATTTTGTTAAGGTAGATTAACTCAAATATGGAAACCTCACCCTGTTGCCAACCACTGTGCTCTGTTCCAAAACTGGCGCCAAGCAGTTTGAGTCACTCTCCAATTTCACAGCTCTCATCATAAAGCTGGGGGCAAGCGAAACAAAAACAAAAACAAAAAGAAGAATTATTAGACACTTTTCGGACTTAAATGAAATTGAAAACTTTTGGCCAGACGACAAGTGCCAAAACCGTCTCGCCGGTGATCATCAATTTTCCAGCTGATGCAATCACTCGGACAGATTTCAGCAGGACAACTTAAGCTCAATTTATGGCCAATTATGGAAATAAGGCACCAACCTTTTAAGTGGCCGCTGACTTTTGGCACAGACTCTATCACACACACACACACACACACACAAGGCAAATAAAATTGAAACAAATTTGAAATGTTAATCGTCTCACGCTGCCTTGGCCACCGTTTTGCTTGGCACTTCACCTCACTTCACTTTCATCCCAGCTTCCTTCAGCTTCCTTCAGCCTTGGCTGTCCTCAAAGCTTCTGCCCTAAATCAAAGTACGCTGCTCGCTTTTATAGTTGCTCCTCCTGCGCCACTCAAGAGAGCCCCCCCCCCCAAAAGAGTGATTGTTGAGAGTTGAGACTGCAGGCGATCTTTGTTTATTAATTGATATGCCGCACTTCTGAGGGCTGCCACTCAATTAAGCTGATTGAGTTGCAAAATAGATTTTTTGAGTTCACATTCGGTTTTTTGGCAAATCTTTGAGTACTCAAAGTGAGCTTAAAGAAACTTTGGTCTTGTCCAAGCACTTTCTTATTAAGCTCAGAATAACACTGGGTTAGAACGTCTTGGTTGGAGGACTTCAGCCCAAATTGAGGATTTGGGTTAATGTTAATATTTGGGCTTAGATCAAAAAAAGCTTCGTGCTGCTGATGGACAATTTGCGAAAAACTAAACAAGGGCGCGATAGCAAAAAATGACCAAAGAATGTGTAAGGACCAATGTCACATCTTCTGTATAGACCTACAGGGTTGCCCATATTCGACGGACCCATGTTTTTTTTTAAAAAATCAAAGAAAAAAATAAAAATTTGGCGGTTGGCAATCTTAATCATTTAATTTGTTCCAAGTAGATTTGTTTACATCAATTTTTGAATATGATATCTCTCAAATGGCCGCCTCTGGCGTTGATGGCGTATTGTGCCCTTTTTGCAGCATTTTCCATCGTTTTCGCCAACATTTCGGCCGGAAGAGCGGCTATTTCTTCACGAATGTTGTCCTTGAGCTCTTCTACGGTCCTTGGCTTGTTAACGTAAACCTTTGACTTCAAATATCCCCACAAGAAGAAGTCAGGCGGCGTCAAATCGGGCGAACGCGGTGGCCAGTCCAAATCACCACTTTTCGACATCAAACGGCCCGGAAACAATTTCTTCAGAAAATCGATTGTTATGCGACTTGTGTGCGGTGGAGCGCCGTCTTGTTGAAACCAGAACTGCCTCATACGCTTTCGACGAATAATTGGCATCACAAAATTGGTCATCATGTCGCGATAACGCTCCTGGTTGATGGTAACAGCATGGCCATTTTCATTTTGGAAGAAAAACGGCCCAATGACCGTTTTCGCACTAACGCCGCACCAAACTGTGACTTTTTCGTCTTTCGACTTCTTGAATCTCCTGAGGATTTTCAGTGGCGTAAATACGGCAATTTTGCTTATTTACGGTCCCATTCAATGTGAAATGGGCTTCATCGGACATGATAATTTTGTTCCAAAATTGCTCGTCATCTTCGGCCATTTCGATGACTCTTTGGGCCCATTCCAATCGACGAGGCTTGTCCGCAGGCAACAATCTTTGCGTCAATTGAATTTTGTACGGGAACAAATGCAAATCAACGCGAATAATCCGTTGTAAAGTGGACCGCGAGCCATGCCCAACTGCTGAGAACGGCGTTTTTGGGATGTTCTTGGGGACCTCTCAACACTGGCTCGTACGGGAGCGATATTCTCGGCCGATCGCCTTGGTCGACTTTTATTAGGCCTCTTCGGATTAGAAAGAGCCTCACCAGTCGAAAATTTTTCGTATAAACGCTTAATGGTGTTCTTAGAAGGCGCACTTTTCACATTTTTTAATTTTTTAAAAGCACGTTGAGTTTTCACAATTGACTTGTTCTGTTGAATGTGAATTTCAACTATTTCAGAGCGCTCACGTGGCGTGTATTGTTCCATGGTAAAAATCTGCTTGGACTGACGCTTCAAACGCGGTATGTCATTAAGCGATCTGACATCTCTGTCAAAAGTTATGGCGTTGCCAGATGGGTCCGTCGAATATGGGCAGCCCTGTATTTGTCACATAAACTTAGCATAACAGAGCAAATTGTATTATGAACTAGCTGAATACCCGGCGTCGCCCGGGTCATTTGCATTGTGAGAAAATGAAAGTTTTAACTGTAACTTTGCTAATAAAAGCTCAAATGAAAAATATCAAAATTCAGCCGTTCAATCTGCATCGTCCATTTACCCACGGCTGGATTTTAATCTAAGCTTTAAGCGCTTTCATAGATATTCATATGATTATTTTAGAAATTTCGCGGATTTTTGGAACTTAGAAATTTTCGCTTGCAAGCGTCCAACCATTCCGTAAAATTTCATCGCAGTCGGATGATCGGTATAATTTTTTGCAAAATTTCGCGGTTTTTGGTCCATTTCCCCCCTATTACGTCAACTTAGAAACCTTAACCGGCAAGCGTTTAACCAATCCCCAATGTTTCAATCGGATGAACGGTTGAACTTTGCAAATTTCGCGGTTTTTGGACCAAGCCACAGACATGAGACATAGCCTATGACAATTTCCTGATTGACATGAACATACTGTGAAAAATTTGTGAAGATCGGTTCAGCGGTTTAGACGCCCATAAGGAACAAACATACAAACATGCAAACATAATTTCAATTTTATATATATGTATAGATTTGTCAGCCAATTGTATTATGAATAAGTTCCTTTTGTAATTTGGCAGATATTTGACACAATATTCTAGAATATGCCTGGACCCTGAGCTCAATTGAAAGCTCCACAACATCAATCTAGTTTTACTTTTACTTTGTTTCCATCTATTTTCATGTTTGCCGCAAAATTTATTTAAGTTTTGTTCCATTTTTTCCTATATTTCTGGCAATGCTAGGATACCATCTCCAGAAACGGAAGCTACTTTTGATGCCTTCCACGAATCTATTCAGTCTTGGTGTTCTTTTTCCAAAGAGTGAACCTGCTTATCTTCAAGTGCAAGAGTCAACGACGAAATCAAACAGTATTCGAAAGGGGCAGTGTCTGGGCTATCCTCCGGTTATGTTTTAATACACATACATGTTCCTGTTGTGACCTCAAATTAAAGCAGTAGGAGTTTAGAGTAAGCCGGATAGCACCTTAAACCAGAGGTCATAGCGGTCAAGTGGTTTAAGTTAGATGCATTATCGCCGCTCGTATAAGAGGAGACTCAAATAAGTGCAGGAACTCATTACAGCTGACGTGGGTAAAGCTGCAGCCAGATATGGGAACATTACAATGGGATGTGGAGGCTGCGGAGGTTTAGCCTCGGGAGATGTGTACTTGGGCGATTCATGGGGAAATGGCAAATCACCTACAGCTACGAAAGAAGCAGACCTAAAAAGATTCCCACCAGCTATTATGGCAATCGCGAAGCGGAATGAATTAAAAGCCACTTCTAAAGTTCTCCAAATGTCTTATTCTATGTTTATTGGTCATCCTTGCTTCCGTTTTTATACTGTATACCAAAAGTTCCGCGGTACACAGAAAAAAACAAGAAAGAAAGTCGGTCAAGCCAGACTATAACATACTTTGTACCAAGAAAATGTGTCTTTCAATCATAACTCGAAAACCGTTCATCCGATCTTCTTCATTCCTTTGGCGGATCGATAAGTTATCCTAATAAATAAATATGTCCAGAAAAAACAAGCCATCTATCTTCAAAACTGTGAGAGATATGACGTTTTTTTTAAATTGCGGAGGCGGGAGGGGGCGTGGCTAAAATTGAAAATAAACTTGATCTGCCTGCAGACATAAGAAGCATATGTCCCATACATGTCAAACCTCTATCTCTTACCATCTCTGAGATCTGTGCGTTCATACGGACAGACAGACGGACAGACAGAATCGGCTGTTAATGCTGATCAAGAATATATATACTTTATGGGGTCGGAGATGCTTCCTTCTGGATGTTACATACTTTTGCACAAACTTATAATACTCTATGTACCTACGGTACAGAGTATAAAAAGGAGAAAGCGAAGCTAACTTCGTCTGTGCCGAAGTTTTTATACCCTCGCTTAATGCTCGCTTAAATATTTTCCAAAAATACTCTTTTTTCCCATTTTCCGAGCGATCGTTCGTATGGGAGCTATATGATTTAGTCATCCGATTTGGACAAAAATTTTTAGAATTGTGTGAAAGCATCAAAAACCAGCAAAAACAAAATTTCAGGATGCTAAAATTGAAAGGAAAAACGTTTTTCTAACTTAGACTGTTTTTCAGACCTATATTTTGTATGGCAGCTATACCATATAGTGGTTCGATTTTCATCAAATTTGGCAAAATTATAAAAAGGCATAGAAAACCTATGAATACAAAGTTTGGAGACGTTGCCATGGAAAAGAAAAAAGTTTTTCATACTGAAACTAGTTTTCCGACCGATTGTTCCTATGGAAGCTATAAGATATAGTCGTCCGATCCAGTCCGTTCCGATATATTAGTAGTATGCAGCAAAAATAAGACTCTGTGCAAAATTTCAGCTTCATAGCTTCAAAACTGAGAAACAAGATTGCGTAGAAACAGACAGACAGACGGACGGACAATCCACTCAGTTCGTCACCCTGATCAAGAATATTCACTGGATATACACTCTCGTTTCGTCTCCAAGCAGTTTTGCCCATCAGGCAGCTGACTTCTTATGTCAGGAGTGTTACAACTAATAGGAAATTCGCAGGCACCAATTAAAAAGGTATGTTAACAGAATACTCTATGTGAACTCATTTAGCATTACAGAGAACGATTTTAAAGTTTAGTGTTGTACTTGTTAACTATTTCTATTGGAGTTCCGTACTTAATTCAAGTTTCCTTTCCATGACACGTCTCTTCTTTCCTAGACGAGCGAGAAAGCTCTGGAGAGGTTTCACAAGTGACTAAAGACATGACAAAGGCATTTTAAGTTCAGCGAAAGAGACTTCTTTATGCCGGAAGTTAATTTTGGGTGAGTATTTGGTTAGACGATAATTTCGTAACATTTGAAATGGTTACATATTACTGGCTTCAATTTTTATTGAGCCTTATTGTAGGAATATATTTTTTGTAGGAATATATTTTGTAGATTTATCTGGAACTGTTCTATTTTGCGATCATTCACTTGAAATGCTTCAGCCGATCTCCAACTGAGTTATTTACATGTACGGTACATACAAATCTACATGAGTTTTCTCCAACTTTTGTTACCTCGCCCAGCCCAAAAGTATGCTACACGGTTTACCCCAGCCGCCTGCAAAGAATTGTAGATAACATAAAAGTCATACCTCACATGTAGATCACAGGTAAAATTCCAGCTGCAAAATTAAATTTAGAATATCTATCTAAATATACGGCCTGTTGTGGAACTCTCCCTTTATTTGGTTTGCGTTTCTTTTTTTATCAAGACACACGCCGTCAGAATTATGAATTTATATGCAGCCGTTGCTGTGTACTTTTCACCGAATAAAACTCGAAGATTTAGGAAGATAAATCCAAAAGGCAAATCAGTTTAGCTAACTCTTATCAGTCAGAGAGATAGCCCATTGTGGTTTATGGTATGTGCAAAGTTGTTGGCAGTGCACTGAATTGAGCAGTTTGTATGAATTGAACCTGGAAAATCTACAACCGGGTCAGATGCAGGCCAACCGGTTGTGCGTACCGCCTCCAACAACAACGACAACAACCACGACTCAAACAAAATCGAGAGTCAATGACTTGACACATATTGTTGTGGTTATTGTTTGACTAGGCCTAACCGAGTACCGTCCGCCTTTTTTTTTTGCATAATTTATGACTGGCTTGATTTAACTTGAAGCCAATTGAGGCAGATCTTTTTACAAATTTCCACTAATAGTTTGTGTCAACTTTTGAGGCGGCAAATTCGTGCTAATGTAAATTTCCACAAATGAGAGAACAAACAAAAGACGAGAATTTAAATAAAACAACAGACAGACATTAAGAGGAAAGTCATGCCAAGGCAGAGCAGACATTTGCATCTTAATAAGAGTGAAACAACAGTTTTGTCAAGATAAGACAGTTGCGTGTAGAACTAAACACTACCAGCAAAATTTATAGAACTTAAGCCATCTTTGTGATGGGGAGACTCAATCGATGGCCTCAGCTGGCTTTAATTTTTAATCTAGTTGTGTGGAGACTCTAAATGATTGCCTAAATATTATGAAAATTGATATCATTGCCTTGCTTCGGTAAGCCTAAACTTGTTAGAAGTGTTTTTTTTTTTCTTGTTATCATTGTTGCCAAATGGCACGGCAAATGGCCAGCCTGATGTTTGAGGTGTTAGCTCATAGCCGAAGGCAAAATCAAAACTGTTTGTTCCTAGTATTTCACACAGCAGCACTTGTGAACCAAAATTGGAATTTATTAAATAAATACAGGGTGAGGACAAGACATTTTCATTTTGGATCAATCGTTTCGCAGAAATGTATTTGAGATATAGTATAAGAGAATATCAAATGTCATTGATAAATATGATGAAAGTTGAAGAGCACTGAAGTGTGATTACTTGCATTAGTTCTGTGTGTAGAACGAGAATATGGAGAGTGCATTTGTTAGAAAAGTTAAATATTATAAATATTAAATTTATGTGGCCTAAGTGTAGTTTTAATCTTTGCCCCACAGTTCTATAGATATATAAAAGAATTTATAGAAGGAACTGTTAAACATCGCATGAATAAAAGTCGAGTTAAAGGGAAATCAAACTATTATGCTAGGCAGCACCGACAGCAAGCTCGATGGGCAGCACTTAACACAAACTTTGGCAGATACAGAGTAAGTTATAGTCTTGCTTGACCGACTCTCTTTCATGTTTAAAACTAAAATCGAAATGTTTGTATGGTTTATCTACCATCTCATTCCAAATTTTGTAATGCAAGCTTAAGGTATTCGTTATCAACCTTTCATTTGAACTTCATTTAAATTTTCTGACAAATTTTGCAGGGTTCGGAATTGCTCTTTGCTTGCAGCTCTCGAGAGCCAGCTCTTGCTCTCAGCTCATAGCTCTCGGCTCTTGGCTCAGAGCTGAGAGCCACAGCTCGGGAGCTGTGAGCCATCAACCGGCTCTCGGCTCGTGAGCCACAGCACACGGCTCTGAGCTGTGAGCCACAGCTCTCGGCTCGTGAGCCAACAACTGGCTCTCGGCTCGTGAGCCACAGCTATCGGCTCTGAGCTGTGAGCCATAGCTTGGGAGCCGTGAGCCATCAACAGGCTCTCGGCTCGTGAGCCATAGCTCTCGGCTCATGAGCCATAGCTCTCGGCTCATGAGCCATAGCTCTCGGCTCATGAGCCATAGCTCTCGGCTCATGAGCCATAGCTCTCGGCTCATGAGCCATAGCTCTCGGCTCGTGAGCCACAAAATTTGATGCTGATCAAGAATATATCAAGAATACTTTATTGGGTCGGAGATGATTCCTTCTGGCTGTGGAAGTTGTGGGACTCCATCTCTTCAGAGGACTACCTCTCACAATCAAATATATCCTGGGAATTTTGCGAAAAATTTATAGCTGCATTTGGACCCTTGGCTACTTGTACAAACAGACTGCAAGCCCAGAAGCCATGAGCTGAGAGGTATGGCTCATGAGCCGAGAGCTATGGCTCACGAGCCGAGAGAGCTATGGCTCTCGAGCCGAGAGCTAAGGCTCACGAGCCGAGAGCTAAGGCTCACTAGCCGAGAGCTATGGCTCACGAGCCAAAAGCTTTGGCTCATGAGCCGAGAGCTATGGCTCACGAGCCGAGAGCTATGGCTCACAGCTCAGAGCCGATAGCTGTGGCTCACGAGCCGAGAGCTGGTTGTTGGCTCATGAGCCGAGAGCTGTGGCTCACAGCTCAGAGCCGAGTGCTGTGACTCACGAGCCGAGAGCCGGTTGATGGCTCACGGCTCCCGAGCTGTGGCTCACTGCTCTGAGCCAGAAGCTGTGGCTCACGAGCTGTGAGGCGTTTAGTGCTCCCGGCTCTCGAAAAGCGGCTCTCAGCTCTGAGCGAGAGCCGAAATGAGGCAGAGCGCGCGGCTCGCTCGTGAGCAATTCCGAACCCTGAAATTTTGTAATATTAAATTTTCTCTAAAATTGTCTAAAATAAAGCCCAAACCATCTGAAATATTTTTAAGATTATTTTCAATGAAGATTTACCATTTTGAGTACTTGTGTGAAATACTATCAAATTTCTTACAGCCCATAGATATGCAATTTATGTTGTTGAACATTTACTTAAGAACTGTATACAAATGACTTGTTTATTGTGACAATGCAAAGCCTATTTTTGGGCTGTAGACATTTATATAATTTTGAACACATGTATTCAAAATGGTATATCTTCGTTTGAAAAAGTGGCAGAACTTTTTGGAATAGCTTCTTTTAAAGCTTAGAGATAATACCTTATGATTATATCAAAGAGAACTAAAATAATGGTATAGTAACACCATATAAAGGGGACCCAAAGTTGTCAAAAGAGCCATTTCAAGCAGCTTTGAACTCAAATTTCTGTAAATTCAGTCGCGATATCCGAAACAGATTAGTGTTCTAAACACGAAAATCAGCTGTAATCTCACAACTTTTCAATATACTGAAAAAAGTCTATTCCAATTTATGAATGTATCTGAAAGAAATATCTAATTGAGCTATGCATCCATTTATGCATCTCGAATGAATCAGAAAGTATGTTCTGCAGAGCTGCAGACAGAATCTCCGACACGCACTCATCTTTAAGTAACTCAAGTAACTCTTTTTGCAAAACAGAAATCAATAACTTCAAAGCCAGTTTCCGTTTTCGATGGAATTGGTAGTTGTTCCTGTTTTCGAAAACAGATCAAGCTATTTGGTTTCAAAAGTTTTGCCTTACAGCCTGTGGTATAAGAGGGAAGTGACAATAATCTTGGGAACCGGTGATTCTTTTCAACTGGCAAGTATTTCTTTTGTAACATTCAGATATAGTGGAGATTTTGAAGTATTCATTTATTTTTAAACATTTTTAGCGTTTGAAACAAAATCAAACTGTTCCCAATTCCCCATTGGCGCGTGCGTAAATGCGAAATTGTTAGGGCTAGAATATTGCTAAATTATAGTTCGGTAAGGATTCGAACATTCATTCGAAAAGATAATCATTTTCTAAATCACTCGGAAACGGTTGAAAAAAGTAAGTAACAGCCAGAAGGAAACATGTCCGACCCAATAAAGTATATATATTTTTGATGAGCATCAACAGCCGAGTCGATATAGCCGTCTGTCTGTCCGTATGAACGCACAAATCTCAGAGATGGTAAGAGATAGAGGTTTGAAGTGTATGGGACAAAAACTTTTTGCAAAACTTTGCAGGCAGATCAAGTTTATTTTTACCTTGGCCATATCTCCCACAGTTTTAAAGATAGATAGTTCGTACCTTCTAGACATATTAACTAATCTATATTATTTATCGATCCGCCAAAGGAATAGGGAAGATTGGATGAACGGTTGTGGAGTTATGATCAGAAGACTGTTTGCTACTTTCGTTGGTACAGAGTATTTCTTAGTCGGGCTTGAACGACTTTCTTTCTTGTTTATGCTTAATATTGCCAAATATTTGGCACAGAAGTTGTCAACTCAGCATGCTTATTTATGGTGAAGATTTCATTTCTTATAAACAATGATAATTTGATAATTTTTCACTATCTTGTGGAACATAAGAACAATAAGTGCATAGTTGAGCGATTAAATGCCTTTTTTCATAAGTTTTTAAAGAATTGGCATAATGAATCAGTACAGTTAAAATATCGACTTTAGTCCTGGCATATCTGAGCAAGGAAGTTAAAAGTTTGATTAACAACTTTACCCTCAAACATATCATAACTAAATCAAATCTATATTTGGAGGTTTCCGGTTCATCTTAGCATTCTCAAGAGTGATTCAGAGCTTTTCTATCTCAAAGTTCTCGAAAGAATAATTATAATTATAAAGCAATCAACAATTTAGCTTTCACCAACCAAAAAACCAAAATCTGAAGTGCAATTGATACGAGTTCAGTTGATAGAAAAATGCTAATTAAAACTTCCTTGGCAATTTATTTATAATCATTTCACTAACTTAAATTTCGACTACTTCAGACTGATGAGATATGGCTGCGCCGCTCAGCCATACGCTCAGGATGATAAGAGAGTTCCAAAAAAGCAAACAAAATTTCGGATGACAAACACTGCAAGCGGCAAATGGAATATTCCACACGATCATTATTTGCAATTAGATTCAGTTACTAGATTTGCAGCCGCAGCCAATCACTGAGGAATCAGTGTGCGGGGAGGTACTTTTCCAATGAGTTTGAAACCTGTCGACGGGTTGCCTGTGAAACTTGTTTCCTAGTTTTTTTAGGCAGGCAGCAGGCAGCAGCCAGTTGCAGCTGAAAAGAATTTCTATAATTATTGCACAAGACTGGGACTTTATGTTATGGTAATTCTCGCTATGTCAGCTAGGAATGAAGATTTAGATAACAAACAAAAGTGCATAGCAAATCAGCTAAACTCACAGCTGCTCCCAAGACAAAGAAAGGAAAGGCACCCCCAACCCCGGCGATAAGACGAGAGAGAGAGAGAGAGTGTGTTTGACTCAGCCAGCGAGTGAGTGAGTGAGAGAGGGAATGAGAGAGTGAGTATGCGTATGGAGGCAGCATATGCTGTATAAATTGGTGCGTCTGTTGGGAAGCACTTCAGTCGCCGAGCGGATCACTGCAGACCAAGATCTAACCCCCCACAAACAATCTTCCCTTCCGAGAACCAAGAGCCAAAAATATCATCAAAGTCAACCGATCGAAAAACAAACACAACCATTTTGTGCGAAAATAGAAAATTCATTTTCCAACGCGTTTGTCAAACGAAAACCATTTTCATGTCTTGCCAAAAATTTCCCTGCGTACAGGCCAACGGAGTAAACAGCTGCTGGCGCTTCAGTCTGGCGGCAGTGTCAGCACTTTAACACACAACGACACAAACAAATACATAACAAATCTATAAAACTAAACAGGGAACAGGGAACAGCAGCAGCAGCAGCGTATTGGAAATATTGGAAAAGTTATTTACGCGCACGCACTGCAACTCAAACATTTGAGTTTATACGAAATTGTTATTGTTTAGCCCGTTCGTCTTCCTTCAACTGCATGGGTAAAGTTATGAGAGTGAATTCGTTACCACCGCCCGCCCACAAGTGCCACGCCCACGCTCGCTCCAAGCAACAGCAACAGAAACAAAAACTGTTGAAATTGAAAAAGATCGAAATCTATTTTATGTTTAACAATTTGTGCAAGAGAAAAACTTTAAGGGCATACAATTTATTGACACTAAAACGCAAGTCGGAGAGTGAGTAAAATCGGAGTGAGTTTCGCAAAAAGTGATCGTTAAGAACTGACATCAGACACAAGTCAGTTGTGTAACTAAAATAAATAGACAAAAGATTTTAATTTCGGAACAATTTTGTAATCGAACGTGGAACGTGAAGAAAGGTAAGGTTAAACAAGTAAACGAGAAACGGGGCTATATTTCAAAATATAAACTTCCAGTTGCAATGTCTGGTATCCTAATTTACTCTAGACGTTTTTTAAATAAATTTCCATATTTTAGTGCTCTTGCTTATTTCTCGCTTTAGCGATTAGAACACAATTTCAGTTAACTCATAACTTCAAAATGAATGTGCCGTTCATGTCTGACACTTCTATATTCTGTGAGCTTAATTTACTTACAATTATTAATTATATACAAATAGTCTTAGAGATATCAATCCATATCCATTGTATAAAATGGATCTCATAGCCCATTTTTATTTTGTTCAAACGATAACATCTTTAACACAACGCAAGGCAAAACAAAAGGCTGACTAACTGGTACATTAGAGTGCACTTGGAAAAAAATAACAACCTACGGAGTTTTGAAACAAAGATCTTACAATTTACTCAATTTGGTGCATCAACTTTTGCCAAATACTTTTTAAAATGTAACTTAAATTTCAAGTATGTTTTGTTCTTAGTTGCTTTAATCTTATAACAAATATTTAAGAACAAAAACCTTTCCAGATTCAGAACTTATCGAACTTACAGTCTGGCAAAGTCAGTTACAAGATATCGTATTCCAAAAAGGAAGCAACGATAAATGTGATGTATATTAAATATTATTTCTTAAGTAAATTACCCAAATGATTCTTACACCTTGCTTATGAAGTTATGCTAAAGTTCTGAACTTGTTCCTTATTTGAATCATTATAGTAATCTTGTTTTGCTTCATTCGACAGTCATTGCTTTGAGGGTTTTTCATTTAATACACTGGAACTTCCATGTAGTATCAGTTTACTTTACAGCAAGCTTCACCTACTTGATAACGAAGACTGTCCATTTGTTCTATATAGATAAGCACTGGCTGAGTTTATTTCTCATGTCCTTGTTCAGTTTCTGCATGTTTCTGCTTATGTCAACTTATCGCGAAGTTTCATTTGAACTTAATTAGCTAACAACTTGACAAATAATGCAGAAAAGGAGGCCAAAGTTGCTATTCGTAAGGTAATCGTGCTTACCATTTCTACCTATTACTAAACTGTTCTTTTGTTTAGTTCTCGTAATCTTAGAATATTTCAACTAAGAATTAATTATACTCTGTACCGTAGGTACATAGAGTATTATAAGTTTGTGCAAAAGTATGTAACCTCCAGAAGGAAGCATCTCCGACCCCATAAAGTATATATATTCTTGATCAGCATCAACAGCCGAGTCGATATAGCCATGTCCGTCTGTCCGTCTGTCTGTCTGTCCGTATGAACGCACAGATC
Source organism: Lordiphosa fenestrarum (assembly GCA_035044985.1). Lineage (NCBI taxonomy): Eukaryota > Metazoa > Arthropoda > Insecta > Diptera > Drosophilidae > Lordiphosa > Lordiphosa fenestrarum. The sequence continues at coordinate 1,590,569 of JAWNNO010004812.1, read as the reverse complement.
TCAGAGATGGTAAGAGATAGAGGTTTGACATGTATGGGACATATGCTTCTTATGTCTGCAGGCAGATCAAGTTTATTTTCAATTTTGGCCACGCCCCCTCCCGCCCCCGCAATTTAGAAAAAACGTCATATCTCCCACAGTTTTGAAGATAGATGGCTTGTTCCTTCTGGACATATTTAGTTATTAGAATAACTTATCGATCCGCCAAAGGAATGAAGAAGATCGGATGAACGGTTTTCGAGTTATGATCAAAAGACAAAATTTCTTAGTACAGAGTATGTTATAGTCGGGCTTGACCGACTTTCTTTCTTGTTTTACTTATATATTTGTGTGGTGTAAATAATCCGAAATAGTGCCTGCAATTTTGAAATATTCCGCATGTTTTTTGGCCACAATAATTTGAAGTAAGTTGTTAGGATATGAATCAAATTTGTTTTGATTAGTTGTGAATTATTATTATTGTCCTTTTTCATACCCTTGCAAAGGGTATTATAATTTTGCCCAGAAGTTTGCAACGCATATAAATATTCATTTCCGACCCCATAAACTATATATATTCTTGATCAGGGAGACGAGCTGAGTCGATTGAGCTTTGTCCGTCCGACTGTGTGTCTGTCTGTCTGTTTCTACGCGAACTAGTCTCTCAGTTTTAAAGCTATCGAGCTGAAACTTTGCACAGAGTCTTCTTTTTGCTGCACGCTTCTAATATATCGGAACCGACCGGATCGGTTAACAATATCTCATAGCTCTCATGGGAACAATCGGTCGGAAAACTAGTTTTAGTGAGAAAAACTTTTTTCTTTTCAATGGAAACGTCTCCAAACTTTGTATTTATAAGTTTTCTATGATTTTTTATAATTTTGCCAAGTTTGATGAAAATCGGACAGCTATATGGTACAGCTGCCATACAAAAGATGGGTCTGAAAAACAGTCTTAGTTAGAAAAACTTTTTTGTTTTTAATGCTAGCATTCCGCAATTTTGTATTTGTTTGTTTCACATGCTTTCACATAATTTTACAAATTTTTGGCCAAATCGGTTGACTATATCATATAGCTCCCATACGAACGATCGGTCGGAAAATGGGAAAAAAAGAGTATTTTTTTAAAAATATTTAAGCGAGCACTTGCAAGGGTATAAAAACTTGGGTACAGACGAAGTTAGCTTAGCTTTCTCGATCTGTAATAAAGTGATCCTTGGTCGCGCTGTCCCATGGAAACTACAACAGCGACATCTTCGAAGATGAACTTTAAAATGCATCTTGAAGAATGATTCCACAATGGTTCTTGGTTGTTCTTCAATCAATAGAGAGAGAGTCATTGGCGTTGAACAGACAATTTGGTTCATTTACAAACTGATGCAAAGATAAATAAGGCTCATCTTCTTACAATTCAGAACATGTTTTTAGTGTAAGGCTGCTCAGTAGCAGCGCCTTGTGGTGGCACAAATTCACTTGCACTGATGCTTTGAAAGTGGGCACTGAGCGAAACAGCTCTAATGGGTTTATATAATCACATTGACTTTCATATTTTTGCCATTGATTTTTTTGCTTTCAATTGAGATTCTTCTGAAATCTAAAATCTTAGCGATTTGTGTAAGAAACTTTATACTTACTTTGTCTTAACGCGCTTCGCCATCTTTAAAGCTGGTTCCTGTACCTCTAAGATGGTATTTTTATGGAATTGCACCAATATATCTCTCCAATAACACCGCTGGCAATTCTCAAGTTGGAATTTTGTGCATTGGGCATAGCAGCAGCTGAAATTCGAAGATTAATTAATTGTAATACAATAAGAGAACAAATAGTAATGATTGATAGATGCCAAAGGTTAAAATATCCCGCCGTAGTATTTCTTTTTAATAATCTACCAAGTCGTCGGGTTAATCAGAATATACACCTTGCTGTCTTCTTTAATCACAAGGTAATCTTTAGAGTAATGTTGGTTTTCATTTTCCTACCGTTTGTCACTTCCTAAACCACAATTACACTGTACTATACACAGCAAAAATGTCTGATATATCCGGGACTAAATCTGTCCCAACTCAATCCCGTATTTTCTCATTGTAAGATCGAGCAGGATTCACTTGATTCTTGTCTTGATGAAGACAGAAGTCTTCTGAATTCTCGGGAGAGCTTGTTTTTGGTTCGATATAGGCTTAATTCTATCACACACCGGATTAAGTTTAGCTGGCTGTGCAAACTTGACTTCCATCCCTTAGTAGAATCAAACAAATAAGGCACGATATTGACTAAAGCTCGAAATTCTTACTTAAATTAATCCCAAATTTTTACATTGGTTATATTATATTAGGCTTGATGTTCGAACAGGGATTCTTTCCCAAATGACCAGGATTGACTTAAACTCGATATTCATACCTCTTGTTAAAAAAAAAACCTTCCGTCGAGAACTCATCTGACTTTTTTTTGATTTTCAAACCAGCAAGTTCATGCTATTTCCAGGGATTAGTTCTTTGCATAACCCCGGCTCTATATTCAACAGACCTCATATCTCTCTTCTTGACAGCATTGCTATAGCTGTTTAGGAATTCCAAGGTAGCATAAGTGCAAACATTGAAACAAAAAATTAAGTACCAAGTTGATGAAACGCTTGCGTCGGGTGCAGATACGAATTCGATCTTGAAATTAGCCTACTCGGACTGATATACACTTTTCAGGATTATTTCAAGTCACTCAAGCTTGTATCAAACTCTATCTAGTACGACTCGTACTAATTCTACACAGAAAACAAGAAAGAAAGTCGGTCAAGCCCGACTATAACATACTCTGTACCAAGAAATTTTGTCTTTTGATCATAACTCGAAAACCGTTCATCCGATCTTCTTCATTTCTTTGGCGGATCGATAAGTTATCCTAATAACTAAATATGTCCAGAAGGTACAAGCAGTCTATCTTCAAAACTGTGAGAGATATGACGTTTTTTCTAAATTGCGGGGGCGGGAGGGGGCGTGGCCAAAATTGAAAATAAACTTGATCTGCCTGCAGACATAAGAAGCATATGTCCCATACATGTCAAACCTCTATCTCTTACCATCTCTGAGATCTGTGCGTTCATACGGACAGACAGACGGACAGACGGACGGACGGACAGACGGACAGACGGACATGGCTATATCGACTCGGCTGTTGATGCTGATCAAGAATATATATACTTTATGGGGTCGGAGATGCTTCCTTCTGGATGTTACATACTTTTGCACAAACTTATAATACTCTATGTACCTTCGGTACAGAGTATAGAAATATGGGGAGATAAAGTCAATCCCAAAAAAACATGATTTTATCTCGACGTTCGGATTGAAATTTCAAGCAAAGGTCGTTCTGGAGCCGAGATATCCGAGATCGAGTCAATCCAATTCGTACTTGGAATGAGAAAATCCGGGATTGACCGACTTCTGACATCGTTTGGGATTGATTTAATCCCGGATGGCTTGATTTTTTTTTTCTGTGTAGGTTGCCTTTTTTTCTGTGTTGTTCTTTGGTACTAGGTGAGTGTAAAATGAGCCTTTTGAAGACAATTTGAAAGTACATTAGTGTAGTTGCCATATCATTCAATTTATTGACTGTTGCCACGAGATTTTGATATTTGGATAGAGTACATCTACATCTCTCTTAAACGTCGCGCCCTTACAAACAGACGGATATGAGAATATCGACTCGCCTGTTGAAACTGAAAAAGATAATATTTGCCTAATAGGTTCGGAAATGTTTTGCCCACATATGCTTACACTCTTGATAAAAAGTTCTACACATAAAGAAAGAACTATGAAAACTAAACTAAGCAACAACTCATGAAAAACGAGATAACTAAGCCGAAACAACTATAAAACAAGCGCAAATTAAAACTTAATAAATTTCCCCCCCGTTTAATCGATTCACTTAAGCGACAGACCCCACTTTTCTTCATGCCTTATATCATGTTTCATGTTTGAGCTCAATAAACTTTACTGATAGCCCCCTTTTGTTTTCCCAATTAATTACAATGCATATACGTTGCATCCTAGAATATTAAACAATTTCCACAGGCAAGTTCACACCCGCACAATGAAACGATATGCATATTTAATTATCACCTAATTGCAGAACCGTAGAGCAGCGGCAAAGGCAGCCAAAAGAATAAAACACGTGTGAATTTGTGAGTGTTTTTTTTTCAACAAATTTCCATAAACTTTCATTCCTCAACCTTGACCCAATTCTGGGCCAAGAGGGAGCAGACTAGCTAACTAGTCCGTTAGCTCATCAAGTGACTTCCTCAACGTAATGGCAAATTAATGCCTACGGCTGCTTAATTAACAAGAAATTTGTATACATTTTTGTGTACATAAATTAGACGCCAAAAATCGTTGACCTAGTCGATGTTTTGGTTCATGCATATTCAAAAATCCATATAACTTAGGGGACAGGCTTAAGCCTCAAGTGCGGATTTTCATCTCTTTCACATGACTTTGCTCAATTACCCAACAAATAGTCTGTCCAGCCATTACAATGGGCTCGAAAAAGCAATGTGAATGACTTTATAAATCATAATAGTTGTTTTGTATATTTAATTTATTTCTGCTGTCGTTGAGCGTTGTTGTTGCCTGCAAAAAATATATTGCTGATAAGTTTTAAGCGTCACAAGATTTGGTCTCAATGGCTCAAAGATAGAGACACAGCGAAGACTGAAACTGAAAACTGAGACACAGTTGCGATTTGGACACGCGACGTTTTGGTTGTACGGAAATTTCGTGTGTCGGCTACACTTCAAAAGTGGGAATTCGTTTATTGAGGCAATCAACGAAAAGTGTATAAAATGTGGCTAATTGTTAAGTTCAAACAAAAGTGCAACTGAAAGTGTCGCATTGATGCCATTATAGCAGAAATTTTCCACCAGCCTTTGGGATTATAAATAGTTGGCACATGCATCAATTTGTGATATTAGAAAATTAAGAGAAAATGTAAGTCCCCTTCCATTTGGAGGGTTAATTAAGGCAATTATATTTTTAAATGCTCATGAAAATGATGTCCCTGATTGGGGACTAATTGAGAAACTAATAATAATGGTGTGGGTAGTAATGGATATTTTTTGGAATTTCCAATTACAACAGGTTAAATGGAATGCAGTGAGTAAAGTGAAATGGTGAGCAATTCTTCTACAAACCAATTTTGAAGATAATCTTTAGTGTAGACTAAATGGAAGCAGAATCTCTAAGTGTTGATTTGATTCTCAGGAATGCAAATTTTGGTAGAGACGGAATCTTCATCTCAGATATTTGCAAGTGGTTGACTAGAAAGGTTCTCAGAAGTTGCATTGAAGTCTTCTCCCCTTCCGCACACAACTTGTATGGTACTTGAACTGACAATTTCGGTTTAAAACAAGAAAGAAAGTCGGTTAAGCCCTACTACAACATACACTGTACCAACGAAATTATATGCTCAGCATAAATTTTGATGCTGCAGTAGTAGCTGAAAGCAGCGCTGCAGCAGCGAACAGTTTTTTGAGCATAACTCGACAACCGCTTATTCTATCTTCACCATTCCTTTGGCGGATCGATAAGTTATCCTGATTACTAAATATGCCTAAAAGGAACGAAATATCTATCTTTAAAACTGTGGGAGCTATGAGGTTTTTTCTAAATTACAGTGGCGGCAGAGGGCGTGGCCAAAATTAAAAATAAACTGGATCTGCCTGCAGACATAAGAAGAATATGTCCCATACATGTCAAACCTCTATCTCTTACCATCTCTGAGAACTGGGATATATACGGACAGACAGACGGGCATGACTCGGCAGTTGATGCTGATCAAGAATATATATACTTTATAGGGTCGGAGATGTTTCCTTCTGTCTGTTACATACTAAACTTTCGTTTATTTTGTTTATTTCTGTTGAGGGTTTCACATTTCTATGCAAGTTTTACGCCAGTCTAGTCCATCAGGCTTGCTTTTCAATGCGTCATCGTTCAAACTGTAAACATACAAGCAATCTGCTCAAAACCCCTCAGTTAATCAATGAATTCAATTGAACTACCATAAAATTGCTTTGCCTATAACTTCGTGGCAGTTTACTTTCCCTTAAGCTCGTCTCTATCAATAATCTGCTGTTTGGCACAATCAACTTACTCATTTCCACAAAATGAGTTCAATTTCAGGTTCGGGGTGATAAGCACTCGCATTACCTACAATTAATGTTCATTTTTTCCATTTCATTGTTGTTCGATGGGCGAATTTGAAGCCGCGCAGCAGTATGTAGTCTGTGAACTTTGAAGCAAGTGGCATAAATTGAAAACTTCACTTTGCAATTGAATACGAATTCATATATATATTTCGACACTGCTCTCGCAGCTCAATTAATCGACAAGAAGTCGCTTTTTTCTTCTTCTGCGACGTGCCCAAAGCAGATGTTTCCATTTAATTCAGTTCAATGTCTTTTTGACTCAAACGCTTTGGTTGTGAGGCGCGTAAATTAAATATGAGAAAACATCACGAACGCTGTTAATTGGGCATATTTGTCGACTCATTATGAGATTTTAATAGGGAAATAGTGAACCCGATTCCAACAAGGCAAGTGACTGTGTCAAAGAACAGACCCAGATCAGACAGGCGCTGAGGGCGATAAACGTCAGATATAAGCCAAAATTCGCAGAACCGGTTTGAAGCGGTGTCGTTTTGCGTCCTCCGAAGCGAATCAGTAGCCAAACCTTTTTCTTAATTAGTGTTTGTCGAAACAGCAGAGTGTGCGGCTGGCTTTCCTCAATTTTGATACCTGTTATGGTTAGAACATAAAAGGGGTATAATAAGTTCGCCAAAAGAAGAAGGGCAATCACATCATTGGTGCATAAATTTGGTAGAAGTGCGGCTTAAAAAGTTCGCACATTGACCAACAGTTGCCCCAAGAATTGTATAACAAGTGTTATTTATATTTCCAATTACTACCAAGTCTATTTATTTTCCATATCCGGGTAAATAAAAAAGTTGAGAATAAATTCTCAACAATCTAGCGGTTTGATGTCCACGAATGTTTGAGGAGTTGTCGGAAAACAAATTTGTTAAAAATTCGGCTCGAAAAATGGACCATGAACCGGAGCGACTTTAATTTTTGACTCTTCGTATCTGAAACTGAACCGAACCTCTCTTTTTTTAATAATTAGCTTCGGTTAGCCAATATAAGTAAATATTTCAAGATTTTATTCAGCCATTTAAGAGGTGGCTACACTTCGCAGTGTGGCCAGACTAAGCATAGCTTATAAACTAGAGCAGAGAAACTCAACAAATGAACAACTAAACAACTGAACAATATGAGTAAGTTGACTCAGTTTAGAAACGAGAAAGCTAAGCTTACTTCGAGCCCGCCTAAATATTGTCAAAAATAATTATTTTCCCACAACGAACCATTTTCTGACCGATTGTTCATATGGCAGCTATATGATATAGTCCACCGATTTGGACAAAAATTTGTAGAATTAGGTGAAAGCATATAAAACAAGCAAATTCAAAATTGCAGGAGGCTGCCATTCAAAACAAAAAGTTTTTCTAGCTTCGACTGTTTTTCAGACCTATATTTTGTATGGCAGCTATACCACATAGTTGTCCGATTTTCATCAAACTTGACAGAATTATAAAAAAGCAAAGAAAACTTATCAAAACAAAGTTTGGAGACGTTTCCATTGAAAAGAAAAAAGTTTTTCCTACTGAAACTAGTTTTCCGACCGATTGTTCCTATGGAAGTTATGAGATATAGTCATCTGAACCGGTCGGTTACGATATATTAATAGCGTGCAGCAAAAAGTATATTAAAAAATAGCCATCGCAAGATTTCCAGTATCCATTTGGACCAGAAATGTCTCAAGTAGCCTTTTAATCATCGAATGCAGCTAAAAGTCATACAAAAAACAAGAAAGAAAGTCGGTCAAGCCCGACTATAACATACTCTGTACCAAGAAATTTTGTCTTTTGATCATAACTCGAAAACCGTTCATCCGATCTTCTTCATTCCTTTGGCGGATCGATAAGTTATCCTAATAACTAAATATGTCCAGAAGGAACAAGCCATCTATCTTCAAAACTGTGGGAGATATGACGTTTTTTCTAAATTGCGGGGGCGGGAGGGGGCGTGGCCAAAATTGAAAATAAACTTGATCTGCCTGCAGACATAAGAAGCATATGTCCCATACATGTCAAACCTCTATCTCTTACCATCTCTGAGATCTGTGCGTTCATACGGACAGACAGACGGACAGACGGACAGACGGACATGGCTATATCGACTCGGCTGTTGATGCTGATCAAGAATATATATACTTTATGGGGTCGGAGATGCTTCCTTCTGGATGTTACATACTTTTGCACAAACTTATAATACTCTATGTACCTACGGTACAGAGTATAAAAATATGAAAAATGATCTTCATTTGGTTGAATTTTTAGCTCAGATGGATGACTCAAGGGATATTAAAGGCATATTCAGTCCAAAGAGCTATTTTTTGATCTTTTTCTTCTTCAGTGTCTTCTGATATGATATAATTCCTTGCTAACTTCTCACCATGAACAAGTAAGAAAGTCGGTAAAGCCCAACTATAAAATATGCACTGTAAATATTGTTCTAAGGTGTGTGAAGTGCTGCCCACCTCTGTTGCAACCGGTGCTGCCCAGCAAAATTTCTTGTTTTCCCTATGTTTTGAGTTTCATTCATGCGATCTTTGTCTTTAAGAGCAGCGGTGAGCAAGGTTCCAAGTCGTTTTGCATGTTCCTTTGGGAAAAAACCACCAAAGAATAAAAATCATTGAGTGCTTTTGAGTTCCTTAAGGAAAAGCAGACAATTACTCAAAATCTTTAAAGGTGTTGCGACTTATCAAAGCAGACTGGACATTTTTAAGATCCCCTTCCCCCTCAGGGTATGAAAACTATGCTCTATTAGTATCAATTCTAAATTAAGTAAAACTCTTGCACTTAAAAAGCCAAAAAAAAGTCGCCTAACTAACTTTGTTTCTCTACTTGCAGCTACTTCGCTGAGCATTCAATCAGTAAATCAGCTCTACCATGGTTGGCGTTACGGCAGACCCTGCTTTGGCAGCTCAGCTGTCCTCGGCCAAGAATCCCATGATCAAATACATGCTCAAGAGTAGAGAGAGTCATGCCCGGGAACAGGATCGCGACTATTCGCATGTATTTCGTCGCAAGACTCGCTTCGAGATGTTCCGCCTGTCCGCCATTGCCATGGCCATAGAGTTTGCCTATGCGGCGGAGACGAGTTTCGTGTCGCCCATACTGCTGAGTATTGGCATCGATCACAAGCACATGACCATGGCGTGGGGATTGTCACCGCTGATTGGTTTCTTTGTGTCGCCGCTGCTGGGCAGCATCAGTGATCGGTGTAAGCTGCGCTGGGGACGTCGTCGTCCCATTATTTCCATACTATCACTGGGCATCTTTTTGGGCCTAATACTGGTGCCGTATGGCAAGGATTTGGGTGTGCTGCTGGGCGATGTGGGCTACAACTATACGGAGAGCGGCTTAGCCAACTTGACTAACCTGGCCAGCGATGGTACATCAGTGGCTGCTTTGATGGCGGGGGAAGAGGCTACACCGACGGGTCCAACGGCTGCCAACTTTAAGTATGCCGTCATACTGACCATATTGGGCATGGTGTTGCTGGACTTTGATGCCGACACCTGCCAGACACCGGCCAGAACGTATCTGCTGGATATGTGTGTGCCCGAAGAGCAGCCCAAGGCCATGACCATGTTTGCGCTGTTCGCAGGATTCGGTGGCACCATAGGCTATGCCATTGGCGGCGTGGACTGGGAGACGACACATTTGGGCAGTTTTTTGGGTGGAAATATACCCACAGTGTTTGGCCTGGTCACCATTATTTTCGTGGTGTGTTATACCATCACAGTGACCACGTTTCGGGAGATTCCCTTGCCGCTCATCGAACGGGATGAGCTGCTGCGTCCCTTGTCGGAGGGGGCCATTAAGAAGGAGCTGAAGAAGAACAACAATGCCATCTATTATATAGAGGAGACCACCACGCTGGAACAGCAGCAGGCTAGCGATGAGGCAAAACGTTCAGAGGCCTTGCAGGGTAGCTATCAGAATGGCTACACGCCTGGCTTGTTGACGCCGGGCAAGGTGCAGGACCTGGAGACTCAATCCACAGCGGAGCCGACTGTCTCCTTGAAGGCCTATCTGAAGAGTATTTTCGTGATGCCCTACTCCATGCGCATGCTGGCGCTGACCAATTTGCTATGCTGGATGGGACATGTCACCTATTGCCTGTACTTTACCGATTTTGTGGGTGAGGCGGTGTTCCATGGTGATCCCACGGCACCGCCCAATTCGGAGGCCTTTCAGCTGTACGAGGCTGGCGTGCGTTTTGGCTGCTGGGGCATGTCGATCTATGCCTTCTCCTGTTCCATTTACTCGATGTCGGTGACCAAGCTGATGAAGTGGTTTGGGTGAGCATTGGAAAGCAAAGGGTACTTGCAGATTTAGCCATTGCATTCTCTATTCCACAGCACCAGAGCAGTGTATATCAGTGGCATGATCTATTATGGCATAGGCATGCTGGTTCTAGGTCTGTGGCCCACCAAATGGGGTGTCCTGGTGTTTAGTACCTCGGCTGGCATACTCTATGGCACCATCTTTACTGTGCCCTTTATTTTGGTGGCCAACTATCATGCCAAGAATTGTGTAAGTACTTTAACCAACGTCAACTTTGCAGGAGCTCTGATTCCATTTTCCTCATCCTCTTCCTGCCAGTTCCACGTTCGCAACGGCGAGACTATACCCCTGAGGCAGGCGCGTGGCCTGGGCACTGATGTGGCCATCATTAGCAGCGTGGTGTTTGTGGCCCAGCTGATTGTCTCACTGAGTGTGGGTCCACTGGTCGCCTGGATGGAGACCACCTGTGCCGTGTTGTATGCCTCCACTTTCTTGTCCTTCTTGGCGGCCATTTCAGCCGTGTTTGTGTTATATGTTTAAAAGAATTTGCTTTTTTGATTTTAATGTTATTTTTAAATTTGAATTTATAAATTTGTATTATTTAGTGGTATAAAAAGGCTGCCTACTTTTAGGCGCAAGTAAATATTAAATAATTGTCTGAATTATGTGGCTTGCTTTTGGGTTGAACTGAAAATTGAAATGAGTTGTTCAACCGGAACTAAGTATACTCTTAGGCACTTGTCTAAGCAGGAATGAGACGGACTGAATAAGTAACATGACTATGTTTAGCTAATGTGTGAAGTGATGCTGGATCCGGCCAACTTTGAGGTACGATATTGTACATTGGGAGTTAAGCGCTTAGGAAAAAGTATTCAAATAGTATTTACTAGTGTTAGAAGTACTTCCCATGGGATTTGGTACAGAAACCCTAGTCCTTCACCTTCATGGGCTGCTCATCGATCAACTTCTTCTTTGTCTTCTTCGTATTTGGCCTGATATTTCAATCGCAACTGCTTGGCGGCCTCGGCAGCTGCTATCGCCTCTGGCTTGTGCGAGCTGCCACCATTTGGTCACACCAAACGTCTTTCAGAACTGGTTATTTCCATCTCAGCTCTTCGATCTGCTGTTAAAAGTATTGCCAGATGTGAAATCGGCGCACCTGGTGATTCTTACCCCTTTCCAGCCTCCACAAATCACCCAGAAATCAAATAAAGTGGAATCGTAGCATTGTAAAACCCCAAGTACTGATTCTGACAAGGCTAAAGGCAAAGAAAACGTTGTTAAGGTTGATATGGATGAAACTATTTTCAGTATATTGAAGGGTTTTTGATGTTAATAGATGATTTCAGTTTGCAGAACTGGAATCTATTTTCGATAATGGCAAATCACGTCTAGACATATATTAATTATGGCTTGAAGCAGCTTGAAATTAATGGCAAACTTATACCATGATTTCATCTATCTTTGATAACATCTTACAGTATTACTCCCAAGCTTTGAAAGCAACTATCGCAAGCGAATCTGCGATTTTGAGAGGCTAAAATATTCCATTACGAATACATTTGTTCAAAATTATTGAAATATTTTGCCACCCAAAAATATATTTTTGCAGTGTTCTGTAAGTGTGCAATATCTACAATCACTGATATTTTCAAAAGGATTGGATAAAAGATGGTAGAGTTTAATATAAATAGATATTAAACAACAGCCCGCAGAAGTGTTTTTGAATGTAAATGAATTACTTAGCCTTAAGCAGTCATCAAAGAATCTGTTAATTATTTAAAAGCCAAAACAATTTAATAAGAAGATTCTGTATTAGCTTTAAAATCTAGTTGAAATGACAATATATTCTATTTGCTCACTTTTCAACTAGTTTTGTTACAATTCGATCGAATTCTAAACAAGATTTCATTCAAATTCAAATTTTAAGCTGACCAACGGACTTATCGGACTTATCGGACTAACGCATCAAAAAGAAATATCGATAGTAGGCTAGTTGCATATTTTCTATCGGTGGGGCCGGCCGGCGTGTTGCAAGCGCTCCCAAGTTTAATTAATTGTTTTGGTTTTTAACGCGTTTCAAACTAACAAAATGATTTCGCTTATATCATAGCGTGCCCGTGTGTTCGGTTTCAACTATTTGCGGCATTTAGTTAATAATTTAACGCAATTGTTAAACTCTCTCTCTCTCTCTCTGCCAGTCTGGCTCTCGCGGCCGCAGGCTTTGGTTTTTTTGTTGTTTTTTTTGTGTTCTTGCAAGTGCTTTAACTCCTAGCTGAAGGCCTAGTTGCTAGGGCTACAAAAATAAGTTAGCTTATAATTTTTATTATACGTTAATATAATTAAAAGAAATGATCCAAAAGTGTGTAAATATAGTGTGTGTGTGTGTGTGTTCTGCTGCTGCTTTCTCACTCGCCTCATCTATTTTTTCGCGTTTACCGTTTTCGCAAGGTGTTTTTGTTTTGCCGTTCGTTTCGCTGAACCCCCCGCCCCCGCTTGCGGTGCTTGACGTCGCGCCTGCACTTGTGTGTCTGATTTTGATCTGCTGCGCTTGCTCTCTGCTTTAACTTATGTTTCGTTGGGTAAGTGCATTTTTGTTGCTATATATACCATACATACATTTTAAAAGCTACATTGCAATACACAAAGGTCTACACTGGGCTTGTATGAATTTAGTTGTCATACTTTTACATTGCACACTGGGACAATATTAGACATAAGCATTAGCTTAAATGTTTTTAAAGGTTTACAGAGTCTATTGAAATTGTGCAAAAGTATGTAACAGCCAGAAGAAAGCTTCTACGACCCCATAATCTATGTATAATCTTGATCAGCGTCTATAGCCGAGTCGATATAGCCATGTCCGTCTGTCTGTTTAAACAGCTAGATCTCAGAGACTAGAAAACCTAGAGCAACCAAATTTTCATTGTACACAAGTGTTGTCTGCACGCAGTTTAAGTTTGTTTTACATATGCTCTTTTTGTTCAGGTTTAGCTTTCCTTTCTAAAGAGGTTCGGTTCAAGGTTCGGTTCACAGAAAATTTAAAGTCAGATTTTCGGACTTAAGCCGGTTCAGTTTTCATTAGTTAAATTCTTAACTGAGGTGCTTATCTGATCTTAAGTTTAAATTTTCGCTGTATAAGCGAGACCCTGATAAATCGATTTCATCCTTAGTGATGACCGAGCGATGTAACATTTAAGGATAAATTGTCAACAATTGTACAACAAATAAACTATTAGAGACTCTGCCATTGACCTCCGACCTTTTAATATATATGTGTATTTGTTTATTTGACGTCCTCTACAATATTCCGAAATGCTTCTTCACATTGATTCAACTTAAGTAGTTAGAAAAGTTTGTTTTTAAAGATTTATTTAGTAAGCTTTGAATGTTTGCTTGTCTTTACGATCACGAAGCACAGAACCATTCTTATTTTAGAGTGATTTGCCTCCCTGATTTAATGTATGGCACAGAATATTTAAATTACTTATCTTAATACAAAAATATTAAGCTTCCGCTTCTGAATTTATACAAATATTTAAGAGAGTAATCAATTTGCTTGCTTCAATCTGCAATTTGCATGATTCAGTGGAAAGTTCTGGAAAAAATAAAAAGCAATGGCCTTATAGTAAATGATACAATGATAACATGACGTGCATGATAACAATGCTCAATTACCTCTCATCTATATAGTCACTTACAACTTAATCTCACACCCGTAGCAATTTCAATTAAAAACTTTCAATAAACAAATGCCTGCCAATTAACTTAACACTTTTTCTTCTGTACTTCCCACGTTTTCAGCAGCCCCTTAAATTAGTTTCAATGCTCAAACAATGAGCTAAAGAGCGGATATTAGTTTTTACGCTCGTGCAAAGCATTTAAATGCAACTTTTAATTTCCTCAAGTGCAATTTTTTGTTCTCTGTTCAAGATGCTGCCAATTTCCTTAGCAGCAGCACATGCCACCACCCCTCGCCCCCGCGCCTCACACCCACTCTGTCATTCGCATCACCCTTGCCGGCATTCTTGTAAGTGTCAGAGACACATTTCCGTTGTCGCCTGAGTGATAAATAGCATTTAATAATTTTTAGAGAAAGCTTCCCAGATTCTCGGTATATGCAGAGTGCATAAAAGCAATTAAATGCTGGATTTTTTCATGGCGATTTGTGTTGGAGATAAGCGAAATGCTCCACAAATTGAAAATAAACTAAATGGCATTTGGTGAGCGCGACGTAATGTGAGTCGTCTGCTCCGAAGCACAAACAAATTGAGTTTATCGATGGCTACAAATCTGCAGGAAACACACAATCATTCATCATCCCCCATGGTGTGTCTTGTTGAGTGAGCACTAAAAAATATTTACATTTGTCTTGAGCTCATTTCGAAATCCGGGCAAGCAATCGCTGGGGGTTTGGGCCCGTGTGTTTGTATTATTGCTAAACCAAATGCAAAAGTCGTCGCAAATCAACAAAGGTAAATTCATTTTAGATTTGATTGCAGAGCCCTAAAAAGGGAAACACGTGCAACGTTTACCTCCCCCTCCATCCGCCCCCCACCCCCACCCACTCCACTGAAAGCCAGCCAAGCGATGAGCTGGCTTTTCAGTCAGTTTTGATGCTGACAAGCAGCGACGTAAATTCGCCAACGTGTGGCATGCGTTTGGCGGATGTGGAAAAGTCCTAAAACCTAAACCAAAGTATGCATTAGCATTGTTTACCGGCGGATGAGCCTGGGCGATAAGATTCTGACAATTGTGCAGGATATTGCGCGCCAACGAGTGGAACTGTTGCTACGCGTTGAGCCTTTAGTTGCGATTTATACGACTTTAGTTTTATTGACACTTTACTTGACGAGAAGTGCCAGAACTACGACGAGGTGGGCGAAATACCTAAAGTTGTGCATCGTTTGATCATAAGGCAGCTGTAAATATTTGAATACTTTTGAGAAACAGAAACAGTTGCTCTGTTGACAGTGAATTGTGAAATGACTTGTGTTGAATGGCTAAAAAGAAGTCATACAAGATTTCACAACTAGCTGAAGCCCGATGTGCGTTGCAACACTGACTTTTGTTTGGGGTAGAATCCTTTTAGAACAATGTGGACCACTCTGTAAAGCAACTTGGGTGTGCCGTGTTTTAGACAAAAGCCAAACTTGGAGAAGTCTTATTGGTCTGTAGTAGCCCACTTCGTCTGGAGGATTTCCTGGTTTATGCAGCATAACTATATTACTACCTTTCCAATCGTTGGTCGTTGATCTATTCTATTTCAGTTCAATACGTGGCGCAGTAGGCGGTCATTTCAGTTCACAGCTAAGCCAAGACAAAGTGCAGCAGTCAAGATGAGCAAGAATAACAAGATTGCTCAGCTTTATTGTTATTCAGCTCAATAACAGTTCAATACGTGATGCTGTGGGCGGTCATTCTATTTGAAAGTTTAGCTTAATATATTTCTGATTTGTTGTGATTTTCCAGCTATTTGACAACTATCAATCGTTTGTTTGCTTGTTTTTAAATTAAAACTGCTTGCCCTTATATGTGAAGGGTCTTCAAAATGCTAGGCTTCTAGATCAGATGCCAAAGTTAGAAAGATTTGAAACAGATTTCTCAAGGCTAAATAGAAGCTGACATTATACTTGTCCCTTTACATATTATAGACCTGATAAATGACAAACCACACTTGATTCTCTCCCTTTTTCCTCCTAACATAAGAATGATTTTAATTTGTTGCATTCGTGTTCCAGTTTTAAGCAGACTAACAAACCAAGATTCATTTTTATTTATTTAGAATCAATGAAATCATGGATTGTTCTAACTTATCTACCGAAATAGTCAGAGCACTGTCAATGCGTGGCCAGCCGTTGCATGGTGTATCGATGACAAATTCTATAAATTATTTTCAACTATTTTTTTTGTCATGCAAAATCCTTACTGCACGTAAGTTTCATTAAAACTTGATTGCAGCTTGGTCAGGCCAATTTACCAACGCTTAGCCAACAGAGGAAGGGACCCCATCCTTCCGAACGAGGCACGCAGGCGGCGAAAAATTTCATTTAAAATATATTTTGCACACATCACAAGTGGCGCAAGCTGTAAGTGTAATTTATGCGTCTTTACACACACACACACACTCGTACAGAGGGAAATTTTTAGTGAAAATGTGTAACGTTGACCCGACGCCAGAATCCTCGCAGTGGACGTTGTCAGCTTGGTCCTGCCAGGCATTGCTCGACGCTTTTCATTTTTCTGTTTTGGGCTAAAATACCAAATTACGACATAAATAATGCATAGATAACAAAATTTATTACATTTCATGTATCAGGGCAGGCGGGCGGGCAACCAGCCAGCCAGCCAGCCAGCCAGTCATCCAGCCAGCCACGTCCGGCCGCCCAGAAAGTTTCCCATCAAAGGCTGGAAATGTTGAAGCGGCACATTGTCGTTCTGGGTGCCGCCTTCTAATTTATGGCTCATGTTAGTTTCTCTGATTTGGCGCTGCTAAAGTTTATCATTTTGATTGTTTGCCACAAAATGCAGGCATTGAACTTCAGGTTTATGTTTATGCCATGAAAATTAAGTTAACTGAAAAGCGGAGAAAAAATGCAAAACTTTTTGCGGCGACGCGTCGCTTCGGCTTCAAGCTCCGTTTGGTTGATGTCTTGCTCATATCGCAGCCAGTTGCTTATAATTGCATTTGCATATTATTTCCCTTTTATTGCACATGTCGCCCGGCTTGACATGCCTTCACTGCGAGGATTGGGGTTGGCCAACGGAAACCCTTATAATATTTCCTCTCCGTTTTCTGTTTTTTTTTTTTGCGCAATTTCCTTCTCTTGGGCTGCCATTGTATATTTCAGCAAAACTGTTTATAAAATGGCGCACGCTTGCGGCAAGAATGCAAAAAAAAGAACGACGAAAGAGTTAAAAGTTAAGCGAAACTGGCGAAAAATTATACCAAAATAATTTGCATATAAATTATGATTGAAATAGCGGGAGAGGTGTCAAGTTAGTTGACTGAAAGGCAAAGCTGCAATGAATACGAAAAGCAAGAAAAGACCATCCCTGCACAAACTCGATTCCAGTTGAGTCTCCTTTTCTGTTAAAGCTACTGCACTGACTTTGGCTGACTCGTTTAAGCTCTGATTTGTTTATTAAATGATGAAAATGCTAGGGGTAAAACTGATTTAAGGATTTCTATTGAACAAGAAACTCTTGGAGAAAGGAAGATAATTGAGCAAAAGCTTACCTATTTGCGGTTTTGTTGTGGTTTTCTATCATCTAGATCCAGATTTTCGAAATCATTTTAATTCAACTTCTAGTTTGTATTTCGAATATGCATCAGTTGTCTGGAAGATATTAGACCTGTTACAACCTGCTAGAATTCAGAGAACTGGATTATAAAACAGATCACATGAGTAGTTCTTCAAGGCTCAAGGCTTGGGGTGGCCCAGAATGCGGCTAGGCATTCCGAATCTAGCTGTACTTTAGTGGGACTTGTAGATGATGATAAAGTGGTTGGCTAAGCACTTAACTGAAGGCCAACGAGCAACAAAAGAGGCTATCAGTATAGACAATGAGCGGATAACCCAAACCGGACTCCGAAAGCCATGCCAATTGGTAGCAGGGAGAGTCGCATAATGGTAGGGAATCATACATCATACATAATACATTCCAATAATACATTTGTGAAGAGAAGGAGGAGTCCTCTGAACATATACTGGCACACTGCGTTGCTCTAGCGAGGCGCAGATTCAACAGATTTGAGGAACACAGCTTACCCCCCAACAAGATAAGTAACCTAGAACCCACGAAAATCCTGACCTTCGCACAGGAGATAAGGTTGCTAGGAGAGTTGTAAACTCAGTAACCTGGTGAGCATCATGCTTGACTTAAAAGAGAACTGGCCTGAAGTAAGTAATATATCCTTAATAGTTGACCAAAAGCTGCATTCAGTTGAAGATGAGTTTAAAGGATTTGCGCTTAAACTTAAAGAACTAATTTCTCCGAAACATTGGGCTCAAGATAAGCACAATCTTTTCCAAAAACAGGCCATCATCGGATTTTCTCACTTGTAGTACAATATTCCAACAAAATTTGGGTCTAAATGAGACTCACATTCTGGGGCATTTCATTTGAACGCATGGGGAATCAAAATTATTCTGAAGCGCTGAAGATGTGCTACTGCTCCGCAAGCCTGAGAATCAGAGACTTCGCTTTTAAGTACAATAACCTCAAACCTGACTTGTTTTGTTTTGTAAAGAAAGAAAAGTATATGTCGGACTTGTCGGGGATCAAACCAAAGATGGCGACATGTTAGCTCACTGCGCCATTGCAAGCATAGATGTGCGTCTAAATAACTGCTTATACTTATAGTTATACTTAGAGTTAGTTACTTAGAGTCTGAGGACGAGTTCTGTGCGGTGGCTGCGTTGAGTTGAATGATTTGATCTCAAACATTTCGGAGAGCATCTAGATGAGTTGAAGTTGACTTGTATTCTGAATAGGTTTCTTTCCTCTGTCTACGAATAGCTGTATGTTTTAACAAAACTGAGCGAATCTGTGCCTCAACTTAGCCAGATTACAGGTTGGTTGCGATTGCAGAAATAATAAATCTTTAACTTTAAAAATTTACGTAAATAAAAATTGTATTGCACAAAAATGTTTTCAGAGCTTGAAATCAAAAGATCTATATCACAATGCAACTGCGTTAAATTTCAAGGCAAACAATCGAAATGGGATTGGTCAAACATGCGTGTTTGTTTATTAAACAGGAAAGACATTGTGGCTACTGGTTGTAGTCAAGTGGGACATTCGCATATTACATAAGGGGCAGCATAGAACACGTTTTAAACAACGTCCAGCTTAAGTGAGAAGTGGTGTAAAGTGCTGTCGTTTTCAGCTAGGAAATCAAATGAGTCAAATTGATTTTGCAGCATTTCTAAGTTTACTTTAGTGAGACAAGGAAATATGTACACTTGGGCTATGAAAAACTTATTAAATTACGATGTGTGCAATTTTTCAGCAATTTAAATAAATTTGGTTTATTGTTTTCCCACTACTAAAAGTTATAATGAATCAAGTCAGTAAGTAAACTAAAGAGATGACAGCTAACTCACAGCTTGAAACGCAGTGGGTTGCATTTAGTTTTATTCTGATATTAACAATCTTAGACAGCCGTTGAAGGTGTAGCAAGTAATCAGCTTTTATTTATGGCATTGGCCCTTGCCATTTGCACTCCCCCCTCCACCCAAACCCCACTCGGCGTACACACACATTGTCTGACATTTAGAGAGCAAATTGATTTTGGCACTTTCTTGGCATTGTTTATTTTACTTATTGAGTGTCTTAGATATGCATTTGCCACACACACTCCCACTCACTCACTCAGAGACTAAGAACTGTGAACTGAAAACTTGGAACCGGAATACGAATACGAACCGGAGCTGGAGGTGGCGGTGGCGGTGGCGGTGGGCGGCATAAACCATGAGAAACAAGCAGCATACTCTGCATGTGAGCGGCATGAGGAAAATTGCATGAAAATTTTATTGGAATTTCTAGATGTTTTATATGGCAACGCTTTTACATGACTGCCTGGCACCGCCTGGGCCAGAGTGGGCGACGGGAGACGGGAGTCGAGGGTGCCAGAAGCTACTTGAATTTCGCCTCAGATGCACTTACGCAATGTTTTTCCAACATAAATTGCATTTTCTACCATTGTCAACGTGGCGTATGAATAACTTTTGCAAATAACAACAGCAACAACACAGTCGGGGCAACCCAAAGACATGAAATCGAAGTGCATAAGCTGCCTCCCCCTGCATGTGTGTGTGTGTGTGCGCTATAATTTCAGTAAGTACACGATCTTTAAATATGTGAGTCGCACATGAAGTAGCAGATGAGGCAGAGTCTGGTGCGAGTCAAAGGAGTCAAGTTCTTATTTCTCTTGATTTTGTGTTTTTTTTTATTATTTTGGAACAGGGATTTTCTTTTCAATTCGTTGGATGTGACGGGTGGATTTTTCAAAATGCATTTAACTCACTTTGTCATAGTCCGTAAATTTGAAATGTCATGGCGACTGTCGACTGGCATACAAACCTTGTGGCTTTCATATGACATGACACACACACACACTCACACACATCCGCACACTCGTGATGCTACTACAGGAGTGCCAAGTCCGAGGACGAGTCCGAGTACGAGTCCATTTCTGAGAGTCTGTTTGCCTGTTGCTGTCTCTGCTGGCCTTAAGTACACACGGAAAGAAGTCTACTTGGGGGCGTGTACTCTGCCCGGTTCAAATATGTACACTGCAGGGAAAAAGTGTGTGAATGGCTTGGAAATTTGTACAACAATAAATAGAAACAGTATAGAAAGGGCGATGAGCCATTTCTGCCAACTCTAAACTCAACTGAAGAGATTAGAATACATTTCGTTCTTTTTCTGAGTGTATTCATGTATGCATGCGTATGTGTGTGTGTGTGTGTGTGTGTGCTGAGCTCTGCTCTAAATCCTACACAAAAAACGAAAGAAATAAAGACAAGTTGAAAACGAAAACTGGACAGTCAAAAGTCAGCCACTGACAGCCAACGTTGGGACATTTAAAAGCCAAAAGGCTGATAAATGAAAAAAGTTGAAATGTGAAATGTGTACTTGCACCCTCCCCCCCCCCCCCCCAACCACCAACCCACACTATGTGCTCTTTACAGTTTTTAAATCACAAAATGTAATTTCAACTTGCTGCCGGGCAATGCAGCTCAGTGATAAAAAATTAAAATAATACGCAGAGCGCGCAAAAAACGCGGCGCTGTCCGCTTTAAAAGTATTTTGTAATTTTATTTTCCGGCTGTGCCTTTGAGGTACATTTATTTGGCCGGGGCACACACACACACGCACACCAGGAGAGCGCTTAAATAAAAGGGAAATTATATTTAAATGCGGCATTTAAACTGCACACCGCGGCCGCCGTAATTAAGCAAGTGCCAGAAGTCAATTTGATCGGCGCTTTATTTGCCCAACATTTTTGGGTCTTTAGGCACATTCAATTTGTGCTGCTTCCCACCTGGCCGCAAGCCGCAAATAAATTATTTCTTATCAACCCAAACTGGCCGCAAAAGTTTTTTGTCTCCACCTACGGATCCGCCTCCTCCGACGACAACGACAATGAACTACTGCAACATTTTCTATCTGCAATTTCGGTTTTTGTCAAACGATAATTTGTAAAAGACTTGGGTCGGACATGGCCGTAAATTGTCTTTGGCAGCCAGGCCAAGCAGTCTGGCCCCATCTTCCAGGCGCAGTCTAAGCCAAAAGTTTGGTGGTCAACAAACGTTGGGCGGACACTTTTTTTTTGGGGGGACGGGGGGTCAAATCAACAAGCAATTGTTGCAGATAAAACACGTCTCATTCTGCACAAGATTTCAGCGCCAAAAGTTTTTAATTTTATAAAAACAAATGGCAAACATTTGAACTGTGCGACTAGGCATAAGGTTAAGGCAAGTCAACTGAAATGGGAACAAGCAAGCAGCACTAGCCGGCACGGCAGAAGGTGAGGTTAGGCCAAGGATTTTGCAGAGGAAGAGAGAAATTGAAAATGTGTAAATGTTAAAGAAATATCAAAAGGGGAAGGCTGACTTTGGATGTGCTTAAGTTTATTTTTGAGGAAGCATTTCTTTCTAAGAAACCCAACTTTTCTATGGCAGCTGTACTAAATTCCGATTTCTATCAAGTTAGAAGTCTGTTGACGAATCCATCCAAAACAAGTATGTTTTTCACACTAAAACTAGTTTTTATCCGTCAGAGTAATAAATTTTGATGCCGGCTTAATCCTTGCCAAACTAGAACTAATACTTACAATCGAGCTCAACTGTCGTAAAGGTTAGCTATTCAAATTTGAGTAAATAGAAGTCAGCCTTAAACCTTTATTTAAGCACATTGCAGCCGCTTTTCGCAACTGGCAACTAAGCCGTACTCACAGCAGGATCTATCAGTTTCAGCATTCCTAAGGATCAAAAAAGCTTTCTTGACTCTTGTTCAGCTTGTGTTCAGCAAATTCTCCACAGCTTTTCCAGACCTCAAGGCACTGTTTAAATGTAATCCCAAATCATTTGATAAACCAAATTCAACTTTCCTTGAACCAAGTCACCAACTTCTTCCATTCAAAAAAACAGAAAAAATACAGGAAACCAAGAAAGAAATCAAAATAAACCACTGACACAATTACAGCGAAACTGCTTACTGCAGAACAATCCCCCATGTCAAATGGAGCAACAACATTCGTGTTCCACATGTATTGTATGTAGTAGTCCTGCCTGTGGCAAACATTTTCTAGTTTTCTGTCAAATGTCATGAACTCACTCGCTCGCTGGCTGGCTGGCTGGCTGGCTGGCTGTCTCTGTCTTCGGTTGAGGACATAGACATGCTCACACTTCAAATCGACATTTGCACTTTTTCACATGCCTCCTTCTACTCGGGACAACACGGACGTAGCTGGAAATTTCCTATTTTTTTTTTGCTCCATTTTCGTTATCCTTTTTAGATATTCATATTTTTGCCATTGATGATATTTTCACTACTTTCGTATGCATTACACGTACGGCTCCCGCACACACACACACACACATACCTAGTCGTCCTGGGGCTGCCTTTTTTTTGGAAGTATTAACTCTACCCGGCCGTGTACGTCCTGGCTGTGTCTGTGTGTGCGTGTGCGTTAAATTTGCATATTTTTTGACTTAACACATCCTTCAAAAATTGCGAAACGCGTTTGCGATAGCTTTGGCATTTCCTTGGCATCTTTCCGTTTTCCTTTTTCCCTTTTTCCCCCTCCCCCCTCCAGCAGGCTAGTTCAAAAGTTAAACGCATTAAAGCTTTAAATATGAATTTGCAGCCGGACAACAAGTTTACAATAAGCTGGCAAATTGATTCACAGTTCACTTTAATGGTCTGACAGGGTATTTAAATTTGTTGTTTGACTGGCGGCAACGGATGCCTTCGGGCCCCCACTGAGTGCTGAGGAGGGGTGGAGGATCTGCTCCGGCTCTCAAGACAAGTGGCGCTAATCCTTGACTTTGCTGCTAATGCACGTCGTATGTCAAACACCAAAAACGTTTACCCCCCACACACTGCAGCCCACCCGCACCCGCACAAGCAGCGCAATTTATATGCCTTCTCTCTGCCGGCTGCTTGTTTGTCTTGGCAGCGTCTTCTTCTCCGTCTGCGTCGCTTTTGTATGCCATGCATTTTTCTGCACTTTTGACTCTTAAGCGTGCACTTGCCCAGCCTCAGCCCCTTCGCAGCAGCAGCAGCAGAAGCAGCAGCAGCTGCATCGTCAGCCTCTCTGCTCGTTTTGTACGCGTTGTTTGTCTTAAGGGATATGAGTTCCTCTGGCCCGTCTGCGTCTCAGTCTGCGTCTGTGTGTGTGTGTGTTTGCCAGCACTCTGCCACAGGCATTTTGATAAGAAAAACAAACAGCGCCCTCTTCATGCAGGCAAGCTCAAGTGTCATTTATGCGTTTTAATGCCAGAATTTAATTTTCAAATTAAGTAAATAAGTTTGTGTAAAAAGTTTCCTTACTTGGTTCGTCTTATTTGCCTTTGGCTGTTAAGCAGCGGTAATGAACTTTTTGCATTGACAATTTCCCGCCATTCGAAAAAAGGGAAACAAAACTAAAGCTTATTTAGTGGCAGCAAATGCAATTTATAAGCAAAAGCCATGTGCAGCCATTACAATGACAACACAGGGAGAATATAGTATATATTGTGATGTGGTTGACTAAACTAAAAGATTAACCATATTGAAATTGGATCAGAGCATCTTGATCTTGGATTTTGCAATCCTGTTTCTATTGCTCAGCACAAAGAAACACCCGGTAGCATACCGGAACACATTTGTCTGGTTACCTCTAAATTTAATCCAAATTATAAAACTAAGAGCTTTAAAATTAATGTTCCCAAATAGTTTAACACTTTTTTTAAGCGCAGATATTACAAAATAAACACAATGGATTGGTGGCAAAGTCATTGTATTCTGCTCTGTTTAGGTCACAGTTTTGGTCACTGTGTTAGATACTGTTTTTGAACTGTGTTTTGATCCCTGCTAGTAATTTTCACTATTTAGTCACTGTTTTGGGGACCGTTGGTCACTGTTTTGTCACTGTTTCGTTCATTGCTTCGGTCACTGTTTTAGCTACTGCTGGTCACTGCTGAGACAATTGTTAGTCACTGTTTTGGTTAAAGTTTTGGCCGTTGCTTTGGTCAAAGTTTTGATCTCTGTTTTGGCAATTGCTAGTTTTGGCTAAAGCCTTGCTCACCTTTTACCCTTATGGGTTCATTTTGAATTTATTCCCATTAATTCCAAAGACACTCGATTAAAAACGATCTGATCCTGTGAAAATTGTCCTTAGGTTGCGATTTCTATAAGATAACCAACTAAGAGAACTGGAAATTTTATAATTTGATTACCATGAGCCAACAATTTATGCGCATTTGCTGACATGTGCAGCCAGGTATTGCTGTTCTTCGAAAATTGGGCAAAAGTAGTGCATTGTAAGATATCATCGATTCGACAAGATATCTTTAAAAATTAAGTCTCAAGTTCAGGGCCAAATTTTAGCTGTTGAAGCCAAGCCAAGCGCTCTTGGCTCAGTAGTGAAGGAGGTTTGTTCGCCAACTTAAACGGTGACCTCAGACGCATCCCAAGAAAGTTTAAAAACTTTGTGATAATGAGAGGCACCAAGTTTTACATGCCAATTGTCGAGACACAAAATGAGGGGGCCATTTTTTTTTATAATTTTCTGTTAAGTCTAACCTCAAAATGCGCTTTGTTCTTTAACAAATTTTTACTGACTTGTTTATGTTTTCTTTAAAATTGCACTTTTAATAACAATCTATAATTTCTCATGCTTCGAAAAAGTCAATGGAAACAGAACAACCTCAAAGGTTTGAAGGCAGCCTAAAACTCTTACCAAAATTCAAGTGTCTGGAATATAGTAATTGAGTCTTGGTCCATTGGTTGTATGATTGCCGTATCAAACTTTGGCTTAAATTCCATAGTAGTGATGCCGGATATTTCAAAAATATCTATATCGATATTTTTGACGATATTGAAAAAGTATCATTTCGATATAAATATTTTAGGGCAAAAAATATCGATAATATCGATATTTTCGATATTTTCACAAAATGAGTCTAAATGGCTAAGTGTCTTTACTATCAGCTGGTCTATTGAGGTAATTAAGATGTTATTTGACGCATAACAGGAACTACATTTTTACAAAATAGATTAATTGTATTTTTATATGTTTAACAAAAGATATGTATTTTATTTCATTTACAACAAAAGAAGTTTTGGAATCTTATGCATGATACATTCTGATGGGATTGAGTTTTTATAGTTTTCTTAGTTTCTTTATAGTTTTATTACACAATTTGCACTTTGATTTTTGTGCATCAACTCTTATAAAGGTTTTAAACATTTTTTTGCTCGCCAAAAAACCACAAGAAACAGTTGAATGCAGCAGTGTGACCGAACGCTGGAAGCAAAATATCCCCGAAAAAAATCGCCATAAAATATTCGATATGCGATGTATCGCCTCATAAAAATATTCGAAAATGATATATCGTTTTTTTGGACAAAAATATCGATATTCGATATTTCGATATTATTTCCGGCATCTCTATTCCATAGTAATGTGAACAAGCGAATAAGCGCATTCTGCAGCCAAGAAGATGCATACAAAAAGTGGCCCCAAAAAGTAGGCAACTTATTTTGATGTCTTACTTTATGGTTAAGAATTTTCCAGAAATAATTTTTTGTCTAAAATTTGTATTGCTATTTTAATAGCCTGTGGATTGTGCGCGCATTGCAGCTAAGCAGTTTGCGTGTTTGTTTTTTTGTGCGAGCGAATTTTTAATTTTGTTCCTTTCATTTTAAAATTGGTAAAATTCCTTTGGCTTTACATGCAATTGCTGCTGATATGGCTGCTAAGTAACGATTCCGCTTGCCCTTCGATGTTCATCTAACTAAACATAATAACAAAGACGCTGACGACGCTTCTCGCTTTGAAGTCATTTTCGATACTTTTATTCTACATAGATTGCTTTTTCACCCCTGCACGTGTGTGTGTGTGTGTATGGCTTTTGGCATTTCCGGGCAATTTTCTTTGGCTGCCTTGGCTATTGTATCAATTTGCAATTATGTTTCAATCAATTTTATTGCTATCTAATCTGTAGCGCAAAATAGATTGCTTTTTGCTCGCGAACTCACACACAACAAATGGAAACATTTACAAGTTTATTCAGCACCCTCCAGCTCTGCCCAGTGTGCATAGAGGATACAATTTTAAATTCCAATTGAGTGCACAGTGCCAGCGACTCTTTATTTATGCCCATTGTTCAGCTGCCGGACAGTTGTCACCGTTGGCTTGTTAGGCCCAAGTGTCGCATACAGAATAAATGACAACGCTTAGCTCGTTAGCTCGTGCAGCGAGGCCAAAGGCCAGCAAGAAATGGCAAATCAATTCAACTTTTCAAATTTAAAGCCAAGTTGAACCCTGTGAAGAATTTGCCGCCTGCAATTTATTTCAGTTTTGTTTACATTTGGCTGCAGCCAAAGCTCGAGCGCCCCCCACATTTATCATCAATTAATGGCATTAGTAAATGTTTGGCAAAAATTTCACGCTACGAAAATATTTGTTTGTTCTATAAATGGACTGTCATAAATAATACCAAATACCCAGCTCACACGCGCACACAAAGTGCAATAAATTTATGACACATTTTGAATTCAATTGAAATTGTGCGTTGCAATTGCTTTGTTTGCCGCTTTACCTCCTTTTTAAGCCCTTTTTGGAGCGACAGAAAATATTGCTATTAATTTTTAATAATAACAAACATTTCTCCTGCCCCCCCACCCCACACACACACTATTTGGCCCTGACGAACGGGCATTTATTTATGGAACGCACTTTGCGCTTTTATTGTTTTTAAATTTATTTGCATTTTTTATGATTAAATTGATTTTCATTTGCGGCTTAAGAGCGAATTTATATGTACCGCAGGAGGAGGAGAGGAGGAAGCCAGGGGAGCCGAATGTTGCCTTAAATAAATTTTATGAATTATATTGGTTGTTGGTTATTGTTGCTG
Source organism: Lordiphosa fenestrarum (assembly GCA_035044985.1). Taxonomy (NCBI): domain Eukaryota; kingdom Metazoa; phylum Arthropoda; class Insecta; order Diptera; family Drosophilidae; genus Lordiphosa; species Lordiphosa fenestrarum. The sequence continues at coordinate 1,562,995 of JAWNNO010004812.1, read as the reverse complement.
CTGCCATTTTAAATAGTTGTGCTTTATTTAATCACATACAAACGCCAGGGGCATTATGTATGTATGTACATTTATAGTCCAACACGTGGCTGGGTCTTTTAATTAATCCTGCCGTGATGAGAATGAGAAAGCACTTTGAAGGGAGTATCATCGCTTTGTAAAGGCGTTTATCAAAGGAAAACGATAAATAAACTGAATTTAAGTAAGACAGAAATTGGATAATACTAATGGTCGCACTTGATTGGCTTCTATTTGAGAGCTGCCAAAGAATTCATTACATTTATCTGAGTTTTCAAAAGTGGAAGCAACTTAGCAAATAGGGGGCTGAAGTAGAATTATTCTGCATTTGATGAGAGTTCGAAGATTGATGTAATCATAGGCGCTGATACTATCAGGTCGTTTTCTGAGTCAAGGGGTACTCTGTGGCTGGCTTCTATATTCAATTGCTAGTCGTAGTAAGTTTTTGGGTGGTGAAGGATGTCTCAAAGAAGCTGATACAGCCATTCGATGTCGACTGTGAGAAGAACTCAATTGAGATCACAATAAGAAAAGAGGAAATCACATATATTGTCACGCTGCCGTTTCGAAGCAGGGTTGACATTCCAAAATCCAACGCACTAGCTCAGTTCCCTAAAAATTATAGTTAATAAAGAGAAACTTGCCTCTAAAAGGGATGTTCTACTTCGTTATTAAAGACTATCTGAACTTGCCACATGCAGTAGGTCCCGGCAGCTGCTATTAATGACCACCCAGTCGCTCTTGTCTTGTGCGAGCTGGCGCCGGTTGGGCACAGCAAGCTTCTTAAAATCTTTGCCTACCTCATTTTCCCATCTTAGTTTCGGTCGATCAATAAAACAAAGTTTCCCTGTATCTGAGGTATGTATGACCTTAGCACTTAACTTCAACACGTAACGTTGAACACTTCAACTCTCAGCAAATATAAATCACACAAAACCCGGTCAGAATGGGCGATCTTAGTCGACTCCTGCACTGGGGTCCAGTTGTTTTCTTCGGTCTGCAGCTGTGCATATTTCTGACGACATTTTACATGAACCAAATGTGGTGGTCTCCCCAGGAGTCATCCATGGCATTGGCCAACATAACTTTGTATGTGGTGCTCAACTTGCTTACCTCGATCAACTTTATGCGGGCCCTGCTCACGGGTCCTGGTTTCTTGCCCAGGCACTGGCAGCCCAAGCACCTGGCGGATACCAAAGATCTACAATTCTGTAAGACGTGCGAGGGCTACAAGGCGCCGCGTTCCCATCATTGCCGTCACTGTGATCGCTGCGTTAAGAAGATGGATCACCACTGCCCGTGGATAAATACCTGCGTCGGCTGGGCCAATCAGGCTTATTTTACCTACTTTATATTCTACTTTATAGTTAGCTGCCTACAGGCAACCGTGATCCTAAGTTGCGCCTTCTATTGTGGCATATTTCGTGGACAACTTTTGATGCAAGGCCTGGATCACTTGGCAAATGTGCAATTGGGCTGGATCAGTGGCTTTCTGTGTCTGTTTAGTTTTGGTGCAGCTGTGGGCTCGATAGTGGCCACCGGTAAGCTGCTGTACTCTCAGCTGAGCAGCGTTTTTAGCAATCAAACGGAAATAGAGATGTGGATAGTGAGAAAGGCCTGCTTTCGTCGATACACGGAGAAAAATATGGATCTAGAGGAGTTTATCTATCCCTATGACTTGGGCTGGCTGGCTAATTTCTATCAGGTGTTTCCTCACCAACAGCTGGGTGAGGGCATCGAATGGCCAGTGTGTCAGGGCTGTGATCAGTATACGTTGACACGTGAGCAGTTGGCGCAAAAGCGGGATAAGCGAGCACGTACCAGAGCTTACAGGTGCATAAGTCCGGCTACGGGTTATTGTTTGCCCTTTTGGTCGCACGGTTTCAGCACAAGCGTCTGCATACCCTGTGCAGATGATCCTCGCATTGTCTTGGAACGGAATGATTTGGTGAATGTGACACGCAAGCTGGATTACTGGATGTATGGCGAACGTGTTTTGACCGAGCAGGAATTGGCTGAGGGCAAGGAACGAAAGCGCAAGGGACCCATCAGAGGTTGGTTTCCGCGAAAATGTGTTAAACTGTTGCCCAAAGTGACTGAAACAGAAGCTGGCGGTGATAGCGAGCAGGCTAAAAAGGAAAACTGAAATAAATTTGAGGAGAAACTTTTGTTTCTTGACGAAGGCGGCTGATGTTAGCAACTGGGCTTTGAGTTTCTGTCCAATTCCGTTTGCTGCTGGAACGCCTTGCCGGTTTAAGCGTATTTAAACAGTCGATCAGCTGCAGTTGATTATTTCGCGCAGCTTCTTATTTGATGAATACGCAAACGAAATTACTTTGGTCAGCCATAATATTAATCTGGTTCGCTTAATGAATCTGCTGCTTTTCCATAAAATAAATAAATTTCCACCTGCAGCCATGTTAATGGCAGATTGCTGCTGCTGTTGTTGCTGTTGTTGTTCTTGTCACTTCTATGCTCGGCTCCGCCGTAATTGAGTTGCAATCTCGATTTCACGCCACATTTATTTACTTAAATATGACAGCGGCAGCTGCTTGGCAACTGTATCCAGGTTGCATATGTTGCAAGTAATTTGCCCGGCCGCCCCGCACCCCTTTTGTTTTGTATCTCTCTCGGTTGTTGATTTTCTTGTTTTTATCGTTAACAAATAGCAAAACACAAACAAAAACAAGTAAGGGCGCTGCAGTCGAGTTTCCCGACCACAAAATACCCTGTTCATTTATTTTCATTTATTTGTTTTTGAATTTTTGAAAATGTCATCCTAAATGTAGGCAATACTTTTCTAGTCCTGAGGGCTATTATCAGCCCAACTGTTTCGCTTATAACTCCGGTGTTTTTGGTCCGATCTGATTGTACTTTTCAGAATAGATAGATATTGAGCCTAGCTTGATGTATACTAAACCACGAGGCTCTAACTTGAAAATTGTGGATCTGACGGCTTTTTAGGTCTTGGATTTATAGAGGAGGTCTTGGTTTTTTGGGGATAAAAGGGGGACGGGGTGGCATTTTTCAAATCTGAAACAAACTTGATCTGCGTACAGCATAAATCTAAATCTACCTTCGTGCAAAAATTTGTGGCTCTATCTCTTATAGTCTCTGAGATCGACGCGTTCATACAGACAGACAGACGGACAGACGGACAGACGGACGGACGGACGGACGGACGGACGGACAGACGGACAGACGGACAGACGGACAGACGGACAGACGGACAGACGGACAGACGGACAGACGGACAGACGGACATGGCTATATCGACTCGGCTGTTCATGCTGATCAAGAATATATATACTTTATGGGGTCGGAAAATTTTCCTTCTCCCTGTTACATACATTCGCACAACTTCATGATCCCCCTTTTCCCATTTTCAATGGGAACAGGGTATAAAAACAAGAAAACACTGCATCAGGAAACGGGCACAGACGCGCTTTCATGTTGAAGTGGATTTTTACATCAAATGAAAAACAAACTGCCACTAGGACGAACGGCATTGAAAATGCAGAAGAGAGCTACACGGGAATAAAATTGAAATGCACGACCTGCTAAAGTCGAGCTGAATCGGGGATTTGCCATTGTACTATAAACATGGATAGTAGGCAAAATCAATAGCAGTTCTATTCCCTGCCCTTACCCCTCCGTGCCACGCATGAGGCAGGTGCCCTGGCAAAGCAAATAAAAGCCAACATTTGTAAGCAATCTGTATGCAGTTTTCAGGCTGCCACGGCAAATGATTCATTAGCGATTACGCGAGTCAATAAAATAAAAGCCATGATCGATGCAAAAGCCATTATTGGGTGGATGTATGTTTGCTTAATAATGAGCTAATGAAATAAAGTTAACAGGCAGTTGATGACGCAGAAATCAGGTGAAATTGGTAGACAAAAGTGTGAGAGGGGCCAAATCTGATTAATATAGTTGATTTATCCATATTTTGGTGCGACTTTAATCGGTTGTATTTCGAATTGTAAGTAGGATCTGTCAACAAGTTCAACGGACTAGCTTTCGGAAGACCCTTCGAATGTAAAAGGTTTTGCCATCAAATACCTAAACTATCCACAACCAAAACTAAACATAAAACTAACTAAATCCTACCAAAATCTAAGCCGCCCCCTTTAAAATTGAGAGCTACTACTGTGAGCAAAAAGTAAGGTGTAAGGGTCAATTTAAACTTCGCGGGCCTAACAATTCGGGCAGGTTTTTTTTTTCTTGAGTTGGCAGGACTGTTGATGACATCTGTGCCAAATTTCATGTGAATGTCATTATCAGAAATATATTTACGCTTGTGTTTTCCAAACGACCAAGAGTGCATATTTCGATTTTTACAATGTCTGAGCAGAGAAGTGCCATCAAATTTTGTTTGCGGAATGAAATTTCGGCTGCGGAAACGTTGAGGATGTTGCGGAAGGCCTTTGGTGATTCTACCATGTCACAAAAAAAATGTTTATAAGTGGTACAAAGACTTCAAAGAGGGTCGAGAACGAGTGGACTTGGAGCGCTCCGAACGACCATCGACGTCAACAGATGACCAACACGTCAATGAAGTGGAGGAATTAGTGCGCAAAAATCGTCGGTTGACTGTTAGAGACCTTACTGATATGATCGGAATATCAGAAGGATCTGTGAAAACCATTTTTAAAGACCATTTGAGCCTACGAAAAGTCAAATCACGTTTGGTACCGAAAGTTCTCAATTTCTTGCAAAAAAGTCATCAAAAATTCGACGCATATCGTTCCGCAACCACCGTATTCGCCTGATTTGGCTCCGTGTGACTTCTGGCTATTCCCAAAACTCAAGAGACCACTTCGGGGAACGCGTTTCGAGTCGATTGAGGAGATAAAAGCAAAATCGAAGAATGCGCTGATGGCTATACCGGAAAGGGACAATTTGGCATGTTTCGAGGATTGGAAAAAACGTTGGCATAAGTGTATTTTATCGGGAGGGGATTACTTTAAAGGGGATGAAATTGATTTAGAAGAGTAAATAAAGAATTTTCATTCTACATACAAACCACAGTAGTACAAGCGATGTTGGTATTATCTTCTTTTTTTTATAATTTTATAAATTGTTGGACGAATTTCCAAATAAATTGTTCAAAATTTTAAGATAAGATTAAGATCTTTTGATAGCCGCTATGTGTGAAATAAACTAAGAATTGCCAATGTCTTTGTAGGTTTAGGTGACAGATAGCTCTATTTAGTAGATTGGAAACCCGTCCCAAGTTGTCTAAGTTTACCTTTGCTACAGAGCATACAAATTCTTCAGTGTATGTAGAGTGAAATCTAAAACTGTTCCTTACGGCAATAAGCCCATGACATCATCGATTATTGTAGGTAAAGACCATTGCTCTATGAACACAATCTGAGTTCGTTCTTGGCTGAGTTTTCGATTGAGTTGCTGTCAGCTGGTGAAAACAGGCGTATGAGTTTGGTTCTGGGCAAGACGGTGGGTGACACATTTTGGTTACTTTGAGAAGGTTAGTTTACCTGACAGGGGAGTCAAGAACAGAAAAGCTGCCCTTTGGCAGACACAAACTAGTTAAAAGGCAAGGTGCCCTGCATTTTCTTCACTAAGAATCTGTAGTTAGTTAAATTGTTAAAAATTTTAAATAATGTCCTCCTCCCTCTTTGGCTTAAAGTGCTTCATGCAAAATCATTTCAATATTTTCGACAAATTTTAAAATGTTGTTTCACAAAGACATAACTTGGCCGATTGGCCTTGGGGAAATCACACCAGCTCAGTGGCTCAGCGCCGAACAGGCCGACACTTTCGACTTGTGCCTTGCCGGCAAGTTGAGACGCCTTCAATGTTTGTCATCTTGAGCCTCTGTCCATGTCCGATTTGTGTGTCCTTAGCGTCGGCGGCTGCGTGTTTAGTTCAAAATTAGATAAATGCCATTTGAATTTGTGTGTAAATTGTGGGAAATGTGCCTCGGGGAAATCAGTTGTCGTTGTCATGAGTTAATAGGTGCTGGGAATTGGAGAGTGGGCGGAGTGGGGGATGGATCGACCATCATATCAAATCAATGCAAGACCACAAAAATGCGCACAACTCAATAAATATTTGCACGAAGTGTTGAGGCGCAAGGGAGCGTGAAATGGACCGGGTTGGGATGCGCCTCGAGATGCTCCACTTCTTGGCCCGTCATTGTTTTGGGTCATTTGGGTGACGGTGTGGAAAATGCAAAACAAATAAGCGCCTCTGGCCAGTGGAAAATCAATAGGCAAAGGGATGCTGCTGTGTGTGTGTCCGAGCTAGAGAGCTCGCCACGGGGGAATTGAGGTTACGAGTCTGCAGTAAAAATAGCCATAAATAAATCTGCGTAAAAATAAAACATGTGCCAACAGCCATAAACATAAACAATGCAACTTTCTGGGATGCTCTCACCCGTTCGTCCGCCCGTCCGTCCGTCCGTTCGTTCCTTTTCCGATTTTATAAAGCGGAAACAAAAATAAATTCAACATAAACATTTGCCACATAACAAAAGCAACTTTAATGACTTTTGTCGCTGCAAAATAATTGTGCGTGAATTTTTTGTGGCAACTACACAAATCGCCCAGTGCTCCGATGTCCCGCTGGCATTTAATTTCACGTACTGTCGTCCATTTTGTGCTTTGGCAACACTTTTTGGCGCAACTTTCCCCTCTCGCTCTCGCTCTCTCCGACAGATTTTTTTGCAACTCAAACTTTCATTTTTGCCAGGCTTTAAGCCTGGCCATTGTCTGGGGCTCTGGCAATTATGTGCTCCAGCGGCGACAGCGTTTATCTGCTCAAACAATGACACACCGCCATATCAGGTGGATCACTTACATGGCTGGCAGCCAGCACAATGGCAATTATGGCATCATTAGACTGAGCTGCAGCAATTGCATGTCCAGGAAGCACTTATCATCAGCATCCCAGCCCCCCATATCAGTTGAGTGCATAAAAGCAGCACCAAACAAAATGTCATTCAACTGAAGCCGCCTCAAGTCTCCATTAAGCTGAAAGCTAGCTGCTTAGTTTTAGGACCACCTCAACAGCTCCATCAAGAGCAAATTGCAAGCCAATTGGAAAGTTGTAAAAATTTCGAGATGATTAAATGCGCCGAAGCGTTGCGTGATGGCACAAAGTGCAGTGATTCGAAGTGCTAGAAGAAATGTTCTAGTGACGAAAGCTGTGGGCATTGTTGTTGTCTAGGAAACCTACAGGAAAATACACGACTTGTGCTCAAATTTGTTCTCAAAATTATGCTAGCACATTTGTGGCCAGTTTTCGTTGGCCCTGCAACCACTGTGCCCTTTCGCTCGACTCAAACTTCAATTTACTGCACTCTCTCACTTTTTTGGCATGCAATAAATTTACGAAATTGATACTAGCTCCGGCATTCGCGTTCGCATTCGCCCCACCCATTCCGGTCGGTGTCTCTCCGCTTCGCATCGCTCACTCCTACGCGCATTCAATCAATTCAAATGCCAAAATGTCTAACAAATTGTGCGATTTTCGCTTTTCTTTCCGCCCAGCGGCTGCATCCAACGGTGTTATTAATTTGTGCGCCTATGGCTCGTTTCCACCGACTGGCTTCGTGGATTGGCTGAGCTGGCCAACGGTCGCTCGGTCGCTCGTTCTGCTCCATTGCCATTGATGAGAATTCCCCAGCAGCCAGGCAAATGCAATTGCCTTTGCCGTCTCCTTCTGTAGACAACTTTTTCGTGCGCTTAGCTTTTTGTGTAAGTTTCTCGGCGAGTTGTTTATTTATGACGCTGGCCCAAGCCAAAGTAATTTTTCATTATTTAAAATGAAGTGAATTGCAGTTGCAGCTTCTCCCTTTCATTCATTCTTCATAAATAATTTATTAATTATAAAAGTTTCTGGTACTCTGGGCGCATGCAAAATTCCTCCGCTTCCGCTCTGTCCCGCTGTGTACCGCTCCGCCAGAAAGCGGGCAACAGTTGCAAGTGAAAGTTGCCAAGCTGGCCAAATATAGCCAAAATATTACTTGCAATGTCCTTTTACGACTTGCCAGCAAAACTTTTTATTAGTTGGTGCTGCCACTCGGACTCTCGGCTTGGTTGGTTGGTCCGGTTGGTTGGTTGGTTGGTTGGCCTGGCGTATTTTTCATATTTTAATTGACAAAAGTTTTTGTTCAACTGCGAGCTGATGGGTGCTTTCTTCTGTTTTGGTTCCTTTTTTTCTGTTTCGGTTTTTCTGGAAAGTTTGTGTAATGCTACACTAATCAAATTGTGGGTATTGTAGTTACCAGCAGTTGCTTGAGGTACACTGAATGGAAGGATGATAAATATACAAGTTTATGGCACAAAATTGAAGACAATGCTGAAATTCGTGCCATCAGAACTGAGAAATCTTCTTTCAATGACACCACTTCATTTAAAGCCGATTTCAAATCTTCTTGATAGCTGCTATGTGTGAGATAAACTATAGTCAACGTTCTACGTGACATTCTCTTAAGATGACTCTAAAGAAGTCAATGAACGAGTCACACATTAAGTCTCTGCAGCTTGTGAATGAGTCACTCCACCAGCAACAAGTAACTGAACAAGTCAATGAAAAGTCAGTGAATATGTTACTAAAAATGTCGCTGAAAAGTCATTGGACAGTGAACAAGTTGTACAACAAGTCCCAGTCACTGAACAAGTTACAGAATAAGTCACTAACGAGTGAAATAGTCACTGAACATGTCATACAATAAGTCACTGAATAAGTCACTGAGTCTCTTCAGCGCTGAAAAGTCCTCAAAATGTAACTTATCAAGTCGTAGATTTAGTCACTCAGCAAATCGGAAAAAAAAGTCACTGAACAAGCCGCTAGTCACTATAATGTCGCTGAAAAGTCATGGAATAAGACAGTGAACAAGCATGAGTCATAAGTCACAGAAGAAGCCACTAAACAAGTCGCTGAAATAGTCACTGAACAAGTCACTGAAAAAGACACTAAACAACTTTCCGATCAAGTCACTAGACAAGTTCCTGAACAAGTCGCTAAGAACGGCTCTGAAATAATCGCTGAAAACGTCACTGAACAAGTCGCTGAATAAGAATAAATCCCACGCCAAGTCACTGAACAAAAACATGTATTCCCCAATAGTTAAGCAATCTAGATTTGGTCAATTTTGTGCTTGGGATATGTTAGACTTCTGCTGGCTCACTTTGCTATTAATTGGAAGCTTCAAGATCCAACAGGTCATTCCAGCTTTTATCATCCCACAAAACTTCGTCAGAATTTTCTTACAGAATTTTCATTTAGCTGATGGCAAAGTTGAATAAAACTAAACCTGAAACATATATCACAACTCACAACTTCACAGTTTTTCGCAACTCAATGTCATCTGGTTGCCTGCTGGGGGTGTCGGGTGGGCGTAAGTGCCAGCCAAGCGAATGCATTTGTGCATCATGTTTGATGCATGTGCCAGCCAGGAGAGAGCTCAAGGCAAATCCTGTGGCAGACGCGCACTCAAATTGTCCCCAGAAATTTGTCTGTATATCTAAATATGCAAATAGCTGGAAGAGTAGACACTGCAGTGGGATGTGTTGATGCCTCATAAATTCGTGATTAATGTCAATGCTTTTGATTTCGTATGCTAAGACCGTTAAGCGGTGCATTTAGTTCAGCCATGGCTAAGTGGAATGGAAGCATCCAACAAACAACCAACTCTTCATATGACATTAACGTAATTAACAGTAAATTTAAGCAGCCTCTGGTTAGTACAGGTGACAAAGCCAATTTCCTTGAAAGCGGCAACAGAAGCCAAGAGCTTTTAGTAGACAAAGGGACACTGATTGCCACGGACAAGTTACCTAATGATGTGATGTAGCTATTTACAGGCCACGGGGGTCCTATGCCCAACTCATGTGGTTTTTAATTAGTTGCACAAAAAAAAGTTGAAATAATTATAAATATTTATGAAACCGCACTCCAACCTGGCAGCCTTAACGTTTTGAATTCCATTTCAGCAAACAGCCACCGATTAAATTAACTGCTCTATCAAATTACGTATACGCCGCTTGGGCTGCGTTCATTAAATTGCATTTAATAGCCCATACTGAGTGGCGAGTCAATATTTATTAACGATATAATCAATAATTTTTACCATTCCTTTTAATGGGATTAAACCAAAGTCAACCGGGGCAAAAAAAAAGTGGAAAAACAGTTAATGCATTTAGTAATGTCAGACCATTATTTGCTTTTGTTTTCTACAGAACTTTAACAGTATCAAGTAGCCACATTTGGACAGTGGTTCGAGGCTCAAGCTAAAGGCTTTCATATAATTTACAGAAAATTATCTGGCAGACAATCTTAAGCTTAATTCTACGGGGCTTTGAACCCAAGATTAGACATGAGGCTACACAGGACTTATCCTTAGATGAATGCCAAAATGTGTTAGTGCTTTGGGCTACATTCATGTGAGATTTGGTAGCTATTTTTGGCGAGCGATTGATAGTCGTGTGCGCTAAGATGCAGATGTCTGCTTGTTCAATCTTCTAGAGGTCACGAATTCGTTTCCCAGAAAAGGTAAAGTTAAAAAAAAACAATAGTTCCAACCTCAAGATACTGTTTAGAAGAGGAGACTATCTAAAAGTATTAACAAAAGAACTTGCTTCTATAGCAAAGAAGAAGAGGCATATTCTTTATAGCAAAACATTCGAAAACAAGCTCTCCAGCGAGTGCTCTGGGATAAAGACTCTCAAATGATATTGCCAATCGCTCTCTTATCCTATTTCTTGCCACAATCTGAACAACATGTTCTATGTAACATAGGAAATCTCCCCATCCAAATTCGAGAATTTAGTGGGAGCTTTGGGAGCGTTTGGTTAACCAGAGCGGTCTTAGGCCGTTCCAAAAAAGTTTTTAACATAAGCAAATTGGTTCTTTTTTCCCGGTATAAGTAAAAACAGACTTACCGCACTATTTTGTTCATTTGGAACGGATTTTCTGGGCACATGTGATAAGCCTTTGCCTTATATGTGCTGTGGTTCTTCCTGTTGGTACACCAACGTCCATTTTATCTCATGAAGAAGTATTCAAGCCATCGGCGTCACTCTACTGGCAAGAACTACCAACAGCCAAGCGATACTCCATATCCCAGTACTGAAATTAAAAATGATTAAGAAAAATTACTTCAAAAAGGCTGCATTTTGTTATATGTATAGGTTCACTTTTCTCTAAAGACATAATAGCTTCTACATAAACTTATCTGGGTTTCTAACTTCAGATCCTTGGGATTGAAATATACTTTTAAGGGCAAACAAGTCAAGTCAAGGCAAGTCACAGTATGTTAAGCTCTCATAGTGCAAAATGCCCGGTGGTGCAGAAGGTAATGCAGTTGCCTTAAAACATCGAGGCTGTTGATATCAGTTGTCTCAGCGTTAAGATAAAGATCCTTAATGCAACATTTAAACTTTCTTGTTAATTCTTTGCATTTGACTTTTACAATACTCCCAAAATTTGTCTCGCTTAAGCCCTGAGCCACTGTGTATCAGATTACGTGCGTGTGTGTGTGTGTGTTTGTGTGTGTGCATAATTAAGCCTTGCCGCTTGGTGACACTAAGCGACATTGAAGCGACGAACGCCGCTGGCAAAGAAGCTTTACAACAATTTGAACATTTCTTTTTTTTTTTTTTGGGCCACTCAGTTTTTAGTTTTGTTTGTTTTGTTGGCTGAAAACTTAAGCCCGTTCACTCGCTGTGAGGCCACAAAACTTTGCCCGACTTAATAAATTAATAAGCCCAGCCAAGAAAAATATGAGCTCAGCCTGAGCGCTGTCAGTTGGAGAGGCGGTGGCGGAGTCGGAGTCGGCGCAAGGGTTGAGGGCGCTGGCTTCCAAGCTAATTTGTCGGCTTGCCTTTTGATAAGCATCTGCTGAACCGGCACTTTTCCGAGTTTGAGCGGCAACTTGTTTGTGTTTGTATATAATTAACAGGAATGTCAGGCATATGCGACAGCTGCCGGAGTGACAAATGATATGTTTAAGTTGCCTTTTGATGTGAGTTGTAACCTCCAGCCGGTTTGCACTAACCTCAGACATTTTTCAGGGCTTCCGCTTACCAATCATTTAAGTCTTTAAGCGATCCGTTGCCAGTTTGTGGCCAGAGAGCTTCATTGAGGAACTAACTGACTGCCGACAGGCTGGTGGGGGAGTGGGGAAATGGCTTTGGCTTTGACTGCCATTCAGACGCTGATTTGACTGCGGCTTGCGGCCAGGAGCAAGGAACAGGACCAAAGAGCGAGCAGTGGGTGGCCAGGCCGAGCCGCAGCTGTGGTTACAAGGTCAATCAATGCAATTACTTTGGGCGAAGGAAAATATTTTAAATTATTTAATGAAATCTGCCCCACAAATGTGTCAAAAACTTTTTGGCAGTGTGTTAAATTTATGGCAAAGATTTGGGCCTGCTTAGAGGCGAACTATGTGTGAAATGTTCACAAGCCAAATGAGTAAGTAAGTTTGCCAAGTTTTGTATAAATAAATAACCGACCCAGACCCTGGCTCCTGCGCCGGGCGGGAACGGCCCGGTCCCGGGGCCGCAATTGTTTGCACGTTACGTGGTCATGTTAGTCGGGTCAATAATTGGTTTTTTCCTTTTGTCGATAGCAAACAAGTTGATTGTGATTGCCAAATGATTACACGAAATCAGCATCGAAAGCTGTGGCTTGGCCAGCAGCCAGCCAGCAATGAAAAAACCACAATCAAAAAATTGGCTTACTCACAGCTGGAGCCTAGCCGGAATTCCCATCTTCACGGAGCCAGCAAATTGCTGTGTGTGTGTGTGTGTGTGTGTGTAATTATGTTGGCCAGAATTAAGAATTTTGATAAATGCTTGGCTCTATCTGCTTTTGGGTTTGGTTCAGTACATTACGTATACGCCAAGTGTGCACGAATTTAATGAACTTGTGCAAATAGTTTGCATGCCATTCGTCCGTTGGCAATGAATTTGATTGCAAAATCATTAAACTCAAATGGGAATGCTTTATGGCAACTAAATTTCAATCATTGGATTCAGCAATTTGAGCTCAAACTCTTGTCAAAAGTTGGAGAAATCGCACAAAAAAAGAAAAACCAACCACAATTGAGCTGTGAGCTGGCATCATTGAAATGGGCAAGTGTTAAAGTTTGATTTTTGATTTGGCTAATGAAGGAAATTTTTGTTCGTTTTTGTTGAGAAATGGAAGGCGATGAAAAGATTGGGATTTTCAAACAACAAAAAGAATTTCACGGATTTTTAAAACCAGTTTGAAGATATAACAAAATTCAAATCTTTTAGTTTTCGCAAAATGAAAGCTAAACAAACATTTTCCATCTTGGTACCAGGTTTTATGCAGTGTTCTTGCTTTCCTCAAAGAGCTCATACGGCACACTGTTTATTCATGGCTTCAACTTTGGAAATACTCAAGAAATCTTCATAAAGTTTGCTTCAACCTAAAAGTCCCATCTAAGTAGGCCATAGATTATTTGAAAACACCAAACCAAGTAGGCTGTGCAATTTGAAGTAGTTACCTGACCAGCAAATGTTTCTCATTCAGTTCTGGGCTGCCCCAGGAAACAGTACATCGTTCTCCCCTGCAGCCTTTAATATTTTCAAGTATTTTCTTTTCTTCTTATTTTAACTTGCACCTGCCATAAGAGGGTATTCCTTGACTTACCCTGGATTGGCATCTTATTTTTGATATGTTTTATATCTGCCATACCCTGATTTGTGAGTTCATTATTTTATTACTTCTTTTTTCAATTAACACTCACAATAGTACTCATTTCCACAAGTTCTTGGTTGTTTCATTATGACTAATTGCTCTGATCGGCAATTCGTTGGATTACAATAGTCGGTGGCAAATCCTGTAGGAAGGATTTGAAATTTGGAAAACATTTAAGTCCAATGCAATTTGAAAAGAAAATGTTTCTCATTCAGTTGTTGGTAGCCCAAGTTCTCGCCTGCAGCCTTTTATATTTCTGCTTATTATTTTCTTTTCTACTTATTTAAACTCGCACTATAGTTTCTCTTTTCGTTTCTTTTTGTTCTTAAGCTTTTTCAAAACAATTACATACTTATTTTAATGACGAGCACTCAGGGTATTTGGTTCTCAAACAAGATACCATCCTTAACTTAACAATTCTGGATCGTAACACGAATTCGGGTCTATAGAGGGTACTCCTTGAGTTACCCTGGATTGGCATCTTATTTGTTATATGCTTTATGTCGGTCACCCTCTGATTTGTTTTCTTTATTTAACTTATATTCTATTCTTGAATTAACAATAATCTGCCTTATTCAGCAAATCACAAAATATAGTTTCTCTTTTCGTTTCTTTTTGTTGAGCTTTTTCAAAACAATTCCATACTTATTTTAATGACAAGCACTCAGGGTATTTGGTTCTCAAACAAGATACCATCCTAAACTGAACCATTCTGGATCGTAACACGAATTCGGGACTATGCCAAGCCTTTGGTACTTGATTTAAATACAATAAAAATCAATTTGTAGCTGATATATCAATCCAATGGTAGAAATCCAATCGATACCAGAATTCGTATCTAGGTCAATAAAATTCCTTGGGTTAAAGCCAACTTAACTTTTAAGAAAGCGCATACAAAAAACTGTCATCTTATTATCAAACCCCCAACACAAATCAGGGGATCAAAGCGCCATAGTAATCGATAAACGTGGTCGAATCGATTTAACGCCCTCTACTAATATTGTATTTATTGCACAGATTTTGCAGCTACTAAAAAAAAGAAATGTAACTTATACGAGTACCAAGAAGTTTTAAAGACTTCCCTCTCCTTTCCTACCCTTCACTTTTTTTTTTTTGTCAAAATCCCCGGGAAAAGTTTACTTTCTGAACAGCTTAAATCACATACAAAATTTGTTACTCGTCCGCCGCTGCCGCCACCCCACAAAACTGCGCAACGCTTTTTGACTATGTATTTAAGAGGGAGCTGACGTTTTTACGAGTGCAACTTGAGCGACTTTAAACGACATCAATAAAACCTGCAGGAATTCAATAAAAATTTCTAGGCCGTGGCACATTTCGTTGCTCGTTTCCTGGCACTTGGCATTCAAAAGGAGGAAGAGAAACTCGCTAAGAGCTGCTGCAAGCTGAGAGTTCTTTTTTTTTGTCGCTTTCAATGTGAAAATGCTTTTTATCCAAAGCAAACAAACTCAAACTTTCGATATGTGATGCGTGTGTGTGTGTGTGTGTGTGGCTGTGTGAGATGGCAAAACTTGAAGTGCCGATGGCTGGCGTCTCTTTTGGGGCGGCGACAAAGGTGTCAAGCTGACATTTTCATTTCGAACGACTGTCTTTTCGACTGCTGCTGAAATCGGAGCACGGCCATAAAGTGAGCGTTCAGCTGGCCGACGCCTACCGACTGCGCCACCACACATCTTTGTCAAAGGCTCATTATGCAAATTGCGCACGAACCACGCGCCAGGCTAATTTGTCACTGTCTTCAGTTGTCAAGCGGCACACTTGCTGGCCGCCGCTGGCCCAGGGAGTGACGGCCATAGACCGGTGGCTGCTGCTTTCAGCTCTATCACTTTCATTTCCTTGGCCATAAATTAGCAACACGATCCGGCCACAACCCACTCGGAGCTGGGCAAAAAGGTAGCCGGGTGACGGACTGACTAACTGGCTGACACACAGTGTGCAAAATACTATTCCGTTTTGTCTGTGGTGTGTGTGCAGAATTTATGATTACTTCCGGGCATAATGAAGCTGCCACGTGCGGGTCGCTGTCCTTGCCACTGGCATAAGGCGGCGTAAACAACTAATAGCGCCTGCTGCTGCAGTTTCTCTCAAGATCTCGAGTCCGGGCTGGCTCTCAACTTCATTTGCCAGAGTTTGGCGTGTTGAAAAAGTGCAGCCTGCACAAGTTGCTCAAGTGGCGACCGTGCACTTGAGCTGCCATCGTCTGGATGGCTATTCTGTACATTCTCTGGCTGATGCCGCTGCTGTGGCTGCTGCTGGTGCTGCTTATTCTTCTGCTGCTGACAGCGGAGACAATTTTCAATTAAATAAATGGCTCTCTTTTTTATGGCATAGACTTACAATGGCATCAAATGGAAAGCTTAAAGTAAACATTTTCCAGGATGGCATTATGTAAGCCATTAAGTTATGGTCACTTTTTTTTAAGGAAATTTCTTGTAAAGAGGGGCTGGTCACACCTAAAAACTTTGGAAAGCGATTCTATACTGAAAAGGAAATACATAAAGGGATGCTGTACTTGTAAACTAAAACAGGCATAGTAGGTCATGCTCTCATCTTGGTATGACACAAAAATATGCAATTTGAAACCAGATTTTCGGCCTAGGTTGCTCTCCAAATTGCTAAATTTAAAGAATCGAAGCAATAAATCATTGAAACAGTAAAATCAGTGAACCAATTTTCAAATGAACAAAACAATAAGTTAATAAGGTCAGTGAGAGAATAATCCCATGATCCGAATGCCGTTTTATAACCTCAGTGAACCAATGAACGAATAAACCAAACCGATGCTTAATAATCTCAGTAAACCAACGAACCGAAATGGTGGTTCAGGGAACCAATGAATAGAACCTCTAGTTGATAGCTCCAAGAAACCGAATATTTTGTTTATAACAACAGTAAACCAATGAACCAATGAACCGAACTGGCAGTTAACCTTTCTAAACCGCTGAACCAATAAACCGAACCTGAAGCGAACTACCTAATTATACCACTGAACCAATGAACCGAACTGGTAGCTCATAACTTCATTAAAAAGATGGACCGAACCGGTGGTTAGTTATCTCATAACTCCACTGAACCAATGATCTGAACTAGTGGTTAATAACCTCGTTAAGCCACTGAACCAATGAACCGAACCGTTGGAATATTCTCAGAAAACCTCTAAACCAATGGAGCCAGTGGTTAATAATCTTACTCAACCACTGAACCAATGAATCGAACCGGAAGCTAATAACCTTATTTAACCACTGAACCAATCAATCGAACCGGTAGCTGATAAGAAATGAACCGAACCGGTTATAGATAACCGAACCGGTGGTTAATAACCTCTGTGAACCAAGGAACCGACGCGGTGTTTCCAATATCCAAATGAGTTCCTATCCTGTTTCTTCTAGTTCACTGGCCAAGCTCTACCCTTATCCTAATGTACCGAGAAGTATTCATATTAAAATAAAAATGATCAATTTGAAGTATTTCAGCAGCTTTGGAATCTTGCACAAAAAATGTACGTAGCCTGGCAACCCTCAATTAAAATGGACCAAGCCAGCCAGCCAGCTTAAGGCTAATTTGCAGACAATAAAAATAATTAAAGTGCAGCAGCAGCTTCCTAATACAAACGGATGAACGAAGAAAAGCAGCTGCTTGCCTCTGCACCGACACACACACACACTCGCACACTCTTGCAGACTCTCGCTTACATGAGCCCCAGCCCCAGCCATTTACGGTCCAGTCATAAGCCGCATAATCTATGAAATCGTGGTCCAACCGGGCGGAACAGGAACAGGAAGGGGATGCTGTGTCCTGGAACCGGACTGCGGTTCGCTGTTAAGTTAAAATTATTGTACATTGGCTTAAGCCAATGCCACGCCGTACACTTTGTTCAAATTAAGGAGCCGTAGCCGATGGGATCCATGGATGGAGCCATTAGGGCTTTAACTGCATATGCTGAGATTCGAGAGATTCGGGATTGAGTTAATGATATATGGACAGCATGCTGGCTGACTGGCTGGCTGGTCGACTAATGAGCCAAAATGAATTGTTGGCACATCAAAAATCAACGCAATTTGGCGCACATTATGTAAAAGGCCAGGGCCAGCGAGAGAGAGCGAAAAAACGTCCAATGGCAAAGTTAATTTCATTAAGGAAATGAAAAAGTCATATATCATTTTCGCCATCGTCTAACATGTCCATTACAAAGGCGCACGCCTGCCCTCTGCCCCTGTGGCCCCTGCCGCCCGTCCGGGCAACTTGGGGGCGCCATTTCTCTATGGCAAAGAAATGGCCCAGGAGGAAATGCACTGCCCGAAAGTTAAATTAAAGTGTTGAAAATAGCCCAAGTCAAGTAATAAATGTTCCCTGCCGTTCGCTTTGACGTGTCGGCCCAAAATTAAAATGCATAATTCAATGCGAAGCCGAAGGGTCCGGGGCTTAGCCCAAGCATTAGCAGCCATTTACATGTGAGTTTAAGAAGCGGAGATGGGTTGGTGGGTGGAGGGGGCGCCTTGACTCCAAGAGATAGCTAAAAGTGTTTCACGTTTCACGCACCATTTAACGCCGAGTTCGTCGAGTCATTTTGAGCGACTTATCGGTCCGAGGAAACTTGCCTGCATTGTGCCGCCTGATTGATTTCTTTATGCGTGGCAGCAGCTTTTCGTTTGGTGGGGGAGGCACACGGGCAGAGGGTAGCCGTGGCGGGGGTGTGGGGAGTATACTGGCACTGACAGCCTAAGAATTTTTTAATAAGGCACAAAAGGAATTTTTATATGCCTGTGGGTGTGTGTGTGTGTGTTTCTGTGTTGGGTGCATGTCAGAGTGTGTGTGTGCGTTTGTATTTTTTAAGCTGAGGGGTTGCCCAGTTCTACGACCCGTATAAGCATTAAACCATTCATAAGCCACACGTCTTTTTATGGTTAATTCAGTTGAGAAAAGAGAGGTATAGATAGAGTCCAAGACAGACTCTTTTTTGGTACAGGTTTTAATTAATTTAAAAAGCTATTTTATCGGTTATAGAATTGACATTAATGATCAATCACTTTGGACTTTGAACATTCTTGTATAAAGCTCCATAATTTTCCATCTTTGTGGTCTCGGTCTTGACAGCTTCATCCGAATCGAATGCCTCAAAAAACAAACTTAATTCAAGTACAAAATTCTTATTTTATATACGAAATATTTCAATTCCGAAATACTTTATCCAAGACTGTCTAGAGAAATATTAAGTTGGGAATTTCAGGGACCAATTCGCTGCCTTTGTTCAGAGATTGAAGAGAGATTGGATCTCACTAGAAGAAACATACAAAATGCAACCACGCACAATTCAATGGTATACAGACGGATCTGTGATACCCCAAAGAGCCGGAATTGGGGTAGCAGAACCTGGAACGAAAATGGTTGAGTCAATGGAAGAATTTTCAAGCATATTTCAATCTCCCAATGTGCAGACCAGACCTTAATATGGGGAAAAACTACCATTAAGGAGAAATTGCAATCCTCTCAGATAGTCAAGCGCAGCGGTAAGCGCGCTTAGCAGCAATAAGTGGACCTCTAAGCTCGTCCTAAAAACAAAGAACAAATTGGACCAGGTAGACACAGGAACAACCTCTCCCTATGCTGGATAACGGGGCACGAAATGGCCAAGGTTGCGTCCACTGCAATTGTAGGACCAGAACCATACTGCGGAAAAGGCCAACACACCATTAGAGAACTCCTTTGAAAGGAAAAGAATACGCTTAGAACATCCTCCTGGTTAAACATCATAGGCATGCGACAAGCAAAAGTATTAATTGTGAACCACAACCCTAAAAGGTTCCAGAAATTGATCCAACAAGGAGAATATGCCCTCAGGAACCGGACAGGGCTCTACACAACCAACTATGTAGATTCAGTGAAGAGAAGAAGGAGTCCTCCGAACATATATCAGCACACTGCGATGCTCTAACGAGGCGCAGATTCAACATATTTGGGTAACACAGCTTCCAATCCAAAGTCATTGAAGGCAAAGGGCTTGTAGCCTGGCTTTCCGTTCTTATAAAGAATCGAACCACAAACTATTTAAATTCAAAATCTGCTGAAGGTCATCAAATACTAACACCCTTTTCTGGAGACTTCGGAAGTACTATGTTCGCTTTCAGCAATAGCTAATCAGATCTCCCAAAATGCGACCTCTATTATGTTGTCACCTTGAAAAACCAAAGCCCATCCTTATTTAAGCATTTATTGACTTGCCCACGAACTGTAGTTAAATTTCTATTAGAATATTTATGGTGTTTCTCGATATCCTTTGAGCTAACTGACTGCTTTTAAAAAACATTCAGAGATTGTCGGCTTGGGTAATGCCTGAGCCTTTTACTTCAACTCGGATACCGAGTTGGTCTCAGCCCGCATAAATTCACACAGCGTCTGTTGTAAATTACATTTGAAGTAGCAACTTGCACATAAATCTTTGGGTAGCAAGACAACACCAACAACACCCAACAACAAGTATGAAAGAAGAGCCCGAAAAAAAACAAAACGGCAACTCAGGCAGGCCAACACAACGCGACAAAACTGTGTCATTCCCAATTGTCGCACTGTGTGTGTGTTGTCTCTGTTTTCACATCCGGGTCCCCGTCTCGGTTCAGGACAACTTGAATTACGTACGCCGCAAGTGAAGTAATGAGCACACAGCTGCAGCTTGAGGGACTTGGCGCTGCACAAACAAAAACCGGGCAGGCGAAATAAATATTAAAGCTGCAAGCGGCGAGCGGCTTCGGCATCAGCTTCAGCTTCCGCTGCAGCCACAATAAATACAATATAAATATGCGATATTTTCAAAAGTCCAACTAATAAATAAGCTCTGCCAAGTGCTGGCACATAAAAAAGCGAAAGAAATATTCTTCTATGGCCAGCCAATTGAAGCTGGAGTTGGACTTGGACGTGGCCTGATAAACGATGCTAAGTAAATAAGTATAAAAATGCTACGCAATTTATGTGGTGTAAAGAGTTTTATTTGCCACAAGTCCATATCCATAAAATTACCCACAACAACAGTGCGAGAATAAATTGCAAAGTGAAACAAAATTGAGGAGCTGGGAAAGAAATTTAGGAATTTCAAGCTAATTAAAGGCTGAATACAGCACAGATTTGCTGCTGCTAAGTACTTCTGCACACAAAACGAGAGCGTAAGTTAAAGTCGACTTCGAAATACCCGTTACTCAGGGCAATTAGTGTTTAATAACCTCATGCGGCTCAGAGAAGTATGCAACGTTTTTTAAACTCTGCCATTTATTATTCGATCTTTGTGAAATTTGGTGAGATTGTAGATATTGGGCACATGCACCACACTGCAAAGCTCTAAGCTCGATATCTTAAAAAATGCAGGAGATATTCACGACTATAGCTCCCACAACTGAGCAACATGTGTGCACGCATCGTTGCTCATTCGAAATTCAATTTTCAATAAATGCACACAAATTGATTTCAACACACCCAGAAAGCTTGAGCTTACAAAGCAATCGGAGTCGGAGTCAGCCATCAACCGACCCACACACACAAACACACACATCGACTGGCTGCTTCACCTGTATTAAGTGTGAAACTTTTCAATTTACGCTTTGTTTTTCAGCATCAAATATCCAAAGCTGTCAAAAGTATTTGTCGAGTGATTTGCCGCCCCTCCTTTTTTTTCTCCTTTCCTCCGAATGTTTATTAGATTTCTTTGGCACTTGAAGCAATTCCTGCCGCTCTCTCACCTCTGACATATGACATGCGACATGTGTTGTATCTTTGTTGCTTATCCGCGCCTGAAATTCCGCATCATGCAGTGCAAACACTTGTTAATTACTTTTATTATATCCACGGATCCAGTTGCACAGTCACGCAATTCATCGCATCGGGCGACGTCGACTGTGGCATTATTGCCTGTTGCTTTTGCTTTTGCTGCTAATGGAGGGAAGAATGGGTGCGGCAGCTACCGCAGCTGATGTGGTCGGCCGTAAACAAGCGTCCGTGTGGGTGGTGGGTGGCGGTTGGCTTCTTCCTCACCCACCCACCTGCCGCAACAGTAACAGCAGAAGCAGAAGCGGAAGCAGAGAGCTGTCGTCGTAGTCGTCGCACTGAAGTAATTGCAATCAGCACCTTGGCAACAAGCAGCTGCGCCAAAAAGTATGCTACTGATGTGCCAGAGTGTGTATTTATTTATAAAGCAACGCCACCGCCTGCCACCACGTGAATGTCATTGATGTTGCGTGGCACTCGTCGTATATTTTAACACCTGGCAGGGCCACGGATAATTGGAAGCGAAAGATGACCCCCTTCGCTGCAAATTGAAACGAATTGTCAGTCAGTGGGAATGAAACAAGCTGGAAATTGTATAGAAATTGATTTGATTCATTTGAAGAAGTTAATCAGTTGGAAATGAGTGGCAGAAAGTTGAAAAATTAATACAAGTCCGCAAATCCAACTATTTGTTCACTTTTTTGCATTTTGTAAGCATTCTTCAGAGGATCAGCAACATCCAAGCAATTGCCAGAATGAATACAAGGTCGACAATTGACGGCAAGTGAAATGAGGCTGAAGAGCAGCAGAAGTTTGAGTTCAATCAAGGGCTCTAGAACATCCAAAATCCAACTATGACCGATCTAGCCAGCAAACATGAGAGACAAACTATACTCCGCAGCCAAGCAGCTTAGAAATGGCAGCCAGGCAAGGTAAAAGTCTCACTCATATCAAGAAAATGGAACCAGAGCTGCCAAAAAAGAATCCGGTCCAGCCCTCTACTCCAACTATCAATGCAAATTGAGTGCATCCAGCAGTGCTTGGAGTCTGACAATGACTTCATCAGGTCCCGACAAACAATCTAGGCATCAATGCACTTGGAATGCACGTGCAAGCTCAATCGGTTCAACAGCCACCACCTTTGGCTCTGCCCCAGCTAAAGTGAAGGTTTCCAGTCTTATTACTCAGATTCAGCTGACCCTCAAGGACAAAATAAGCTTCAGCCAAGCCCCAGGGGGTCCAAATGAGTAAAAGAGAGCGACCACTATGATGCCTCAGCTAACTGAGTTTACACATTCGTGACAGTGGGGCTTGGCTGACTTTCTCACTAATTTTTTTTACTATTTTCGGTAAATTAAGGCGATTCGGTAAATATAGCGCATAGTTACCCAAGAAGAAGAGGTCGATATAAAAGATCACAGTTAGAAGTACGTCTGATGCTGTTCCTCGATCAAAGCCCCTGGGAGCCTAACTCACGCCGTAGGGAGTCTCGAGGAACAGCAGCAGACGTATTTCTAACTGTGATCGTTTATATCGACCTCACCTCACGGTTTCGAAAAGAACCTTGAAACTGGACAAAAACTTCTATGTATATCATGTAGAGATATGACCTTGAAACCGAATCTTTACTAAATAATGATCAGAAATTTATAGAAATTCTTATTAAAGCAAACATTAGAATTGCAGTTCATGTTTCTTTAGAACATTCGGTTCATGAGTATGTTCGAAAAGAACCGGGAATACGAACTAAGATCTTAGCATTTGATTTCTACCAGTTCTTTATACCTTCAGATTGCGCAACCAACGCAGAGTTTCTTACGCGATAAACTGAATCAACTGCTTAATGTATTTAAACTGCAGATCCCCCCGCCTACAATATTTCTAATGGTAATGAAATTGTGGTTAGCAAATGTTATTTTCAGTCTTCCCCAGAGGATTCTTCTAATGCAGCCGAACTTGGTATGCTAGGAAGAATAACGATATCTCCAAGAATCGATATTTTCGCTTTCTTATCATTAAATATATATCTTAATGTCTCCAGGAACTAAGGCGTGGTGTAACAAGCTTTGAATCACAACCTTAGGTTTGATAAGAAAAGGAACCAGTTCTGAGAACAGAACCTTAGACTTTGCAAAAGGTTCGAAACTTCGTACAGAACCTTCTCCAGAATTTCAGAGGTAAGCCGCCTAGGTATTTTGTGGAGTCGTAAAGCTTTGATTACTATATTTTGTACTCAATAAAAACGTAGCTATTGAAACGTGTCAAATGGCATCTGAATTACCTCAATGAACCAACTATTACAAAATTTTTTTGGAAAATATTGAAAATATGGGTATTATCGATGTTTTACCCCAGGATATTTTTATCGAAATGTTATTTTTCAAAAAATTAATGAATTTATAAGCTGATAAAACTTATAACTTATAAATAAGTCACTTTTTTAATGGTTATAGTGAAAATGACACCCTAGGAATGCATAATTTATAGTCAGGGATGCAAACCACTCGAATATAAAGACTGGTTCGGTTCAGTGGTTCAGACAGTTTCTGAATCGCCGGTTCGGTTCATTAAATGGTTTTTTGAGCTGACAGAACCGCGGTTCCGGTTCGGTTCAGTGGTTCACAAAGGTACATTATGATTTCTATTGTCATGTGACTTTTGCACACTTTCAAATTGAATTCCTATAATCCATTTGAATATCTTTAAAATCCTTAGAAGATTGTCCCAAATATATTATGTCCGGACTCAAAGGATTCGTCTATATGTTCCTTGAGGAACGATCTTCGAAAACAGAGAATGTCGGCTAGAAAAGATTAGAATAGAAAAGTGTAAAAACTCCCCTGGTTAGGATTGAATTAAGGTGAAGAAATATTACAGAAAATTCCAAATATTGTCCACTAGATGATAGAATGTAGATTGATGGTATGTATATTAAGAGATCGGAGGGAAATTACAGAAGACTTGCAAGATTACTTGTTCTTAAATTTTCGTCAAGTCATCCTTAAAAGTTCCGGCATCGGTAAGAATTTAGAGAGTCAAACGAAATGTAGAAAAATGATCTTAGGGAAACGATTCAAATTCCCAAACTAATAAGTATCATTGGCTAGAGAAAAGCGAGTCCCGTCTTAAAACTCGTCAGAGAGCTGAACCGAACCGAACCGTTTATATTTGTGGTTTTCGGTTTGGTTCAGCAATTCTTAAAAGAAGCCGGTTCGGTTTGCGGTTCGGTTCACCAGCTGGAATAAGCGGTTCGGTTCGGTTTAAACCCGGTTCGTTTCAGAACCGGTTTGCATCCCTGTTTATAACTCTATCAGGCCTTGTTTTTCCTCACATTAACCCTTCAATTCCCTTCGAAAAACATGGTTCTTTCTGGTGTTAAATGCTCAGAGCGTCCAATCCACTGGCAAGAAGTGCGCCTCCAATTTATATGCTAATTAAGAATTCTGAATTGTAATTTCTTTTCGGCAGAGACAACAGATCTCTGGGGTTGCGGCGGGTTGAAGGGGGTTATGGCAGTGTGGCCTACTTCATTAAATGGCAAACTGTCGCATTTTTGGTGTAATGGTGCGTATACGCAATATTGGTACACGATGCTTACACGCACACACACACACGCACTCTCACACCTTTTGCTCCAACCACGTGGCGTATGCGTAATGTCAGGCTAAGCCAATTTTCAGCGTAACGATTACCACAATTATGCGGCCGTATTCCAGGTGGAAATTAACGCGAATTGCTGAATCAACCCAACCAGAATTGGCGTTGTTTTCGTCGCGTGTCTGAAATCAATTGAAATCAAATATTCGACAGCGCCAGGCCGCAAACTGTCACTTGAGAAGCGAACGTGTCAGTCAGAGCTGGTAATAATTTAGCAACTAATTAAGCGACAGGAAATGATATAGATACAGATTATGTCCACACACACACACACACACACACCCAGAGACACACAGGGTGAAAGCTTTTCCAATTAAATTTATAACTTATTTATGACTGAAAGTAATCTTCTTTGGGCATTAGGCGAGGTAATAAAAATGATTGAAATATAATTGAGAATTGACATAAAAGCCAAACAAACACACACACAGACTCACATGACACTCCCACTCTCTCACACACACACACATCTAGCTTATAAAATCCTGGCGGCTGGCTTGGCAGGCACTTACAATCAACGATTACCTTTACACCTGCCATTGTGAAAATAAGCCATAAGCGGAAATTACATCAAAAGGATATTGTTATATCGATGAGGCAGCAAGGAGCAGCCGAGCAGCCGAAGAGCAGAGCCAGCAGCAGCAGCAGCTGTAACCGAAAAAAAGCACCCAAATAGCAGAAAAATAAAGTATGGCAAAAGGTGCCATAAAATAAATAACATAAGAAACCAAATAAACATTTTGGCAAAGGCACAAGCCAAAAACTTGCTCTGTGCGTGTAGATGTGACTACTTCCCTCTCTCTGTCCCGCTCCCTCTCTGTCTGTGTGTGTGTGTGTGTGTGGCGGATGTTTGGCATAAAATAGACTTATCCTAATGAAAAAAGTCTTGCAGGCACGTTAAGTAAGATATGTGATACCGAGAGGCAACGGCTAGGGGAAGGCGGCGGCTGGGGCAACGCCTCTAAGTAGTCGCTTTAAGGCGTTGAAACGTTAAAAGTTAGGCCCTGGCAATGGTAAAAGCTAAGCGGCTTATAGGCAAAAAGCAACAACCAGATAGCAAATGCCTTTTCAAGGTTGCCACAAGGCATTTCCCCTAGTTTTCTCTAATATGATAAGAATTTAAATTGAAATAGTTTTTCGTCAGGCCAAGGAATTTTGTGTGTGTTTTGTCTAATTTTATAATTTATGCAGGTTGGTGCCCAAAATTTACATATTTAAATGGAAACCCCCAAAAAAGCAGGTAGAACGAGGGCGAGCTGGATAAGCCACTTCGTAGATATCGAAATGGTTCACTTCTCGTCTAACTTTTCAGGCCGCCCTCGTATTTAATCAGCGACGGACAGGCATATGCCTGGAATGAACTCTGCTTGCACTGCATTTTCTTTATTGCTCTTTTTGTTTTGTTCCCTGCTTTGCTGTTGGAAAAACACTTTGAACCTCAAGTGTACGCGGCTGACTCGCTTCATTTTGTCAGCCTTTTGTCTTAGCCGGCGGTAAAATGTTTGCGCTGGGCATTGTCAACGACAGCCAAACCCAGCCAGCCAGCCAGCCAGCCAGCCAGCCAGCCAGCCAACCAACCAGTCAACCAAAAGCCAAAAGGGAGTCAAGTGTTCATTATGCCTGAAGATGCTGCGCGCCGCACTTGAGCTGTGTGAAAAAGTGGCTGCTGCTGTGGCCCAAACTGCTGACAGCAGCCGGGCCCAGATAAGTAACTGGCGAATAGAAAAAGGCTGCAGCTGCTGCAGTCGCAACTGTTATTGTTGTCCCGGGGAGGACACAAGTTTTTGACATCGCCACTCCCATTTTGATTACCTCGGCTGAAATTTAATTAGCCATTGCAAGCGGCCGCACAAATTTAATGCATAAATCAAATGACAGCGGTCACAGTTTTCCCTCTGTTGGTTTATTTTTTTTTTTTTGGAAAGGAAGCGCCCGGCGGCCCTAAACGGAGGTACACGAAGCCTGCTCTAACGACCTAATTGCCAAATGACCTGCATTTTTGTTCAAGATACAAGCGCCAAGTGGATGCTGATGCCGAGGCTGGTGTGCGGCGGGGATGCCAGGAAGCAGGTGGAAGGACTAGCAGGAAAAACAAACAAAGCAACGACGGCATCTCTGGCGTTGTGCGCACCGAGTTTACCTTCTGCTAAATGTTGATTGGGGGTAGAATGAATTTACAAAGCGGTATGCGAAATTATCTTCTTTTTTTTTAAGTAAATGGCAACTAAATGTCGCTACGCTGTTGGCTGCGAAAAGGTTTTAAAAGTATCAGAGATCGTAGGTCTACTTGAGACTTAAGAGAAGACAATACTATTATTCAACATTATCTTTCGAAGGGTTGCAAGTACGGTTAGTAAGCCCAAAAAGGGAACAAGTTTAATTTAAGATGCAAACATGTGTGTTTGAGCTCAATTTAAGCACAATTTTGTTGTACTTTTGCCTTTATGAAATACCATTCCCAACATCGGAAAATGATATGGATACCAGTTTGAAAATCAAGTTGTCTGATGATGTTTAACTTCAAATGATATGAATCTAAGAGGTCCTGAGCAACCGAACAAGAAATTGACAACTGAGTAAGTGAACAACTGAGCAAGTGACTATCAGAGCAAGTAAACAACAGAGCAAGTAAACAACTGAGTAAGTGAACCAAAGAGCAAGTGAAGAGGCCTAGAAAGTAAAGAACTGAGAAAGTAACCAAGCAAACAACTGAGCACGAGAACAGCTGAACAAGTGAACAACTGAGCAAGTGAAGAACTAATCAACGACTCAACAGAGCATGAAATCGACAAAGCAAGTTAGTACAAAAGCAGATAAAAACTGACTGAGTGAACAACTGAGCCATTGAATAAACAGAGCAAATGAACAACAGAGCAAGTAATCGACGGGGTAAGTGAACAACTGAGCAAGTAATCGAAGAGTAAAAGAAGAAGAAAACTGACTGAGTGAACAACTGAGCCATTGAATAAACAGAGCAAATGAACAACGGAGCAAGTAATCGACGGGGTAAGTGAACAACTGAGCAAGTATTCGAAGAAGAAAGTGAACAACTGAGCAAGTAACCAACTGGACAAGTGAACATCTAAGCAAGTGAAAGCTGAAGAAGGAAACAACTAAGCAAGTGAGCAAATGAGTATGCGATTAACAGAGCCAGTGAACAACTGAGCAAGCCAATGTTTGAGCAATTGGACAACTGAATAAGTGAAGAACTGAGCAAACCGACAACTGAGCACTTAAACTTCTGAGCAAGTGATCAACCTAGCCATTAAAGGACAGAGCAAGTGAACAACTGATAGAGGGAATAACTGAGTTAGCGAACATGTAGAATACGCTTTCGCAACGACACCAGCTATCGTATCCCCGAATGACACTTGACACTCCTGATATGGGTCTGGGTTAATGGGTTAATGACTCTGAAGGCACCACTATCGTGATTCCATTCAGAAAGGAGCACATTAGAAATGAGTTTACTTAAAAACTTCACACAAACTAGGTATCGGTCCGAGTCGATGGAAAAACCTTTCCTCCTTACTTTAGAAGGAAACACATCTCTTCTGCGATCCTGAAGGGCTTTACGGCAGTTTTATTGGCAAACAAGCCATCTACTAGTTGGAGGAATCGTTACAGTACCTTCTTTATTGTGATCTTGCTTTGAGTAGAGAGAGACTTGGGATACTTGATCAATCTCTCTATCTCAACCTCTTGTCCCCACAATAGTACAGTATTGAGGATATTAGATATTGATTAAGGGATTAAGGGAGTGCTCAAACACACTGGCAGGCTGCCAGTTAACTGACATGCAATAGTCCAGTTAACTGATCATAGAACTTTGTTAATATTCCCATGCATATAAGACAGTATTAACAAGTTGCCAGTTAATTGACATACA
This sequence comes from Lordiphosa fenestrarum, assembly GCA_035044985.1. Lineage (NCBI taxonomy): Eukaryota > Metazoa > Arthropoda > Insecta > Diptera > Drosophilidae > Lordiphosa > Lordiphosa fenestrarum. Next base: position 1,533,966 of record JAWNNO010004812.1, on the reverse strand, counting down.
ATAGTCTGTTCAGACTGAAAGAAATATATGAAAATATTGAAAGATTGCTCTGATCAGTCAACTGTCACTGCACTGGCAGGTGTTCACACATATATGTCAGCAACTGGCACCTAAAAAATATGGCGAGCTGCCAGTGTGTGTGTGTCGGAATGGGCCCTTGAGGCCAAGAGGAAACAGTGACTTGTCGCTCTCAGCCATCGCCAACTAACCCAAACCAATTGTTTCAATTTAAAGGATCACAGTTCTCATGGCATTCAGCAGCAAAAAGTACCCTACACAAGATCAGGATCATGCGAAGGAATAACAGTTGCCGAGAGTTACTTGGGGGTGGAGTTTATGGGGGACACAGCTTGAAATTATCAGAGGAACCCTTCTAATAGCCTCGTGGCACAACTCTCTCTGTAAGCCGGGACAAAGGCACACACACACACACACATACAAATATGGTTCAAGCGACTTTCAGTTTCATCAGGAATCGACGATCTCAAAATGATTCAACGGATCCCAGTCTCAAATGCCTAATGTCCAGTCCTCAGTTAGAGTACTGACCGCTTCGTACACCTTTCCTTTGGCCACTTTTCATTTGTTGTTTCAATGTTTTTTCTGGCTCGCGGCTTGCTTTTCATTTTCTTTTTCAATTACATCGCCGGGGCATGCAGTTGGCGCATTTCTCATATTTTTTGGCCACGGCCGCGGGATTGTTTGTTTAAATGCGGACTGGGTCCCGAGATTCCGTGGCCGCTGCTGCTGCTGCTTCTCCTTGCACGGCTGCCTGAGTTTAAGTCTAATTGCTGCGAGACTGCATTGTGTGCAATGATATTTCGCTTAATTCTAGAAGGACTCGAGGCTTAGTCTAAGCGCCTCAGCTACCCTGAGGCTTAAGCCCTTTTACATGCGCCCCCAAACCAGCAGGGCAGCTGGGAACAACAGAGAACACTGGTCGAAAGCGTCTTAAGCGGGGTTATAATGAGGGAAATCAAAGGCCAAGTACAATATATATTGAAAGTGGGGAAATGGCCAAGTAATTTGAACCGAGTCCGCTGCCGGATGTCGCTAAAGTGCTCCACTTCCGGCCAGGTTTACTGTTATGGCTAGCGAAAAGTCCGAGCGAGGATAAATAAAAATTGATGGGCCATTTCGTGGGTCAGGACCGCCCGCCGCCTTGGCAGGCGAACTAATAAACCAAAATTTCGTTAGCTCATTAAAATTGCAGTCGCTGCGGCCAACCCCCACCCCCTCGCCAACCACCCCGTCATGCGTGAACATTTCGTACTGCGGATGCAATAAAGTGCAGAATTTATGTGCATGCTGGCTGGCAATTGAATTAAATTTCCCAATGCAGTCGCGTCTTGGGATGGGTGGTGAGAGGGGGTTAGAGGGAGAGACGGTGGGTGACTGTCTGCAGTAATAACTGTAATTTTTGGCAAATGCAAGAGCAAAAGCTCTCTCCAAGTCTATGTCTATGCAATAAACTCGTAGCTCATCATATGTCCCACTTCCTTGTCATCTCTCTCACTCTTTCACTCTCTCTCTCTCCGTCTCTCTTCCTTTCGCTGTGGAAATTTACATTACAATATGCTGCCGCTTCCTGCCTGCCTCGTGCCTGTGCATGATATTTATGTCTTAATATATGCACACACGTCTCGAGTTGGGTCCAAAAATCTCTGTAATATTTCTCAACATTTCAAAGACCAATTCGTATTCTGTTTTTGTCATTTCGTTAGCATTTACAAAATGTGAGTGTGTGTCTGCGTGTGTAATGAATTACTTAACCATTGCCCAATACAATTTATGATTATATGCATTGCCATTGGCCACATGCAATTATTCCCATTCCCAGACATTGCATTGCCACTGTGGCGGGAAATTGAAATTAGTTTCTTATTATTGTGAATGGAGAGGATCAGAAGGATGCACTCTTAATGTTTATGCATACGAACCTTACACTCGGAGAACAACGTTTCTCTTTCCAGGATTACAACTCAATGTTAATTAAGTTGGCCATGCTGATTAGTACTTCACCTTGGAAAGGGTGCGGTGGGTGAATTATGAAATAGTAATAATAATAATAAAATTCAAATGGCAAACCTTACTGAGCATTTTGGAGCTTAAATTACTTAAAGCTGCAATATCTGTGCATAAAAATCCCCCTTTTTAATGCAATTCCCTACTGATATACTTACTATTTGCACAAATTTCACTTCATCTCTTGTTTGCCCGCCGGCAAATCCCTGGGGTGATATTGCAAATTAATTTGCGCACAACAATTTCAATTTTAATAACTCGAAATGTTGTCACTTGGTTTGGCAAATTTTATAACAATTTTAAAAATATGCTGCCAGAGAAACTTTTTGGTATTGTAAGCAAAAAAAAGGGAGCTACTACTATATAGATGTCAGATTGCGAGCAAACTAAGTGACAGACGGACAAGGCTACATTAACTCAGCTCGTCATGCTGATTAAGTATATATATACTTTATGTGATCGGAAATGCTTCCTTCTATGCATAACAAACAACTAGTCAAGGGTATAAAAATGAGTGTCAGTGGGTGCTATTTCAATAAGGACCTTTGATATTACAAGAGTGTGCTGTGCGTATGCAAAGTCTGCCGTCCAAACCATGATACAATTATAGAAGGTAGGCGCACTTCCTCTCTCATGTATGCTTACAAAAGTACAAAAGAGAGCGAGAGCGAGTGAGTAATGACAGCGGAGGTGCTTCGCTCACAACTGTTGTTCACAGACTGACGATTAAGCATACATCAAAGAGGGCTAGAGAGGAAGTGCGCCTACCTAGTTAAATATATCTTGGTCCAAACTTGGCATACAGACAGCACACATTTGTATAATGGAAGGTCCACATATTAAACTTTTTACTTGTACGGTCGTTAATTGCTAGCAGTTTAGTACAGGGTATTTGAAGGGACGTCTGCGAGAGATAAGCATATATCATATAGATAACAAAGTATCACAGATAGTCCCAACTGAAATCAGTTACTTCTGTTTACTTGTTTGTTTGCACCTCTTTTGGATTTGCTAGGTAACACAGACTTTCAATCAAATTTCACATTATCTACCCTAAAGAGTGTTAAAACAACAAAGATTTATATTGGTTTGGTTTGTGAGAGACATCGGAAGACCTATAAAAACTATACGACTGTATCAGGGGCTGAGCCCGTTAAATCGATCGAGTCTGTGTATGCATTCCAAACGCATTGATGCTTAGCTTGTTCGGCAGGACCTGATGCACTCTTTATCGGACTCATAGCACTTCAGAATGCACTTAAATGTCATTGATGCTCGCAGATCTTGTTCATTTTTAGAGTTGAGTAGGGCTGGTTCGGATTTTTCGACAGCTCTGCGAGCAACTGCTTGATACAGCTGACACTTGTACGTTGCCTGGCTGCACGGAAACTGCCATTTCTATGCTGCTTGGTTAGAAAAGTACTCCACCTACTGCGGTGTTTGGCTAGATGTGCCCATTAAGTTTTGGGGCTACGTCTATACTGGCTTGGCTGGTCATAACCCCTGCCTGAAATCAAACTTCAGCTGCTCTTTAGACCCATTTCAGTTGCTGTCCATTGCCGACTTTGTATGCATTCTGCCAAATGCACTAGAGTCGCAGATGGATGACTTTTATAAACCAGTAGTTTCATTCTATAGAAAAGTGAAAAGTGACAGTGTAAGGGGAAGCTTAAAAAAATATGAAAAATATGCAAAATATTCGATTTGCTGTAACTTAAGTTTGAAGTATAAGTTTGAGTTACTGAAACCCCTTTCTAATAAATTTTCTAATATTTTGTTGGCTAACAAAACCAAATTTTTTCAAGTGACAACCTTTCTAGTTATTAAAATTGGAATTGTTGTGCGCAAATTAATTTACAATTTCTCCCCAGGGATTTGCCGGCGGGCAAACAAAAGATAAAGTGAAATTTGCAACAATCAAATAAATAACTGTGCAGTGCAAATAGTGCGGGGGGTGGGGACTTAGCCGGCAATCAGCTTATTTCGATTTCCATATGTTTCAGATTTTAATAATTCATTTCGCTGCAAAAACATGCAATAAGTTTTTCATATTGTTATGGTCTAAATTTTTTGGCGCAGCTTTAAAATGTTGCAACAAACAAGAAAAATAAAAATGGGAAAAACTCTCCCTGTGTGTGTGTGTCTGTGTGTGTGTGTGTGTGTGCATAAGGGGAAACTGAAAATGGCGGAAGCTTGTGATTTTTGGCAAGCAAATTCCATTGAATTTGCTTTCAAAATTTATGGTTTAGAAAAATGTTGCCAAAAACTAGAACGGAGTGGGGTGGATCGGTGGAGGGGCGGGGGGCACACCCAAAAGCCAAGCAGAGATAATAGCTTTTGATTACAGTTTATGGATGTCGCCTTTGGCTTCTGGGGGCTGAAAACTTTGGTGTGTCGTGGGCGGGCGCCATGCTGGCGTCGCTGGAACTGGACCAGAGACCAGAGACTGGCTTAGGCATTTCGCAATTATTGAAATTGTTTCATGGCACGAAATCCAATTGACTTTTATGCAAATAAAATTACGCGATTGTGTAGAAGCGAAACATTGATTTTCAGTTACCGCCGTGAATTAAGTGCAGCAACAACAGCAACAACAGCGGCAGGACCAGCCGCATTTTCATAACGTAAGTGAATAGAAAATTGAATCAAATCTAATAATAAATGCTTTTATGCAGCCCTTAAGCACTCTGAAAAGATGACGACAACGATGATGATGATGATGAGGGTGCTGGTGCTCCCACTCCCACTCCCACGCCCCTCCCAATGGTGTCGCTCGACATGCTCCAATAGTCAGAGTAAAGCTGCAATGTCGTTGCCTTGGCTTTCTCCTCCTGTTGTTGGCAACATGCATGACACAGACTGTATTAGTGTGGCATGCCCCATTTGGCTGGCTCATTGTTGTCTCTTTTGCTGTGCCCTACCCTTGTTTCTCTCTCAACAGTTACTTACTTAAGCATGTGGCACATTGTAGTGCTGTGCCTGGGACGTCCTTTGCCCGGCCCTCAATTTGATTTGGCCTGGCCTTAAACAATTTAAATGAGTTGGCATTTTGTCTGTCTGGCAAACTTTCAACTGCTTTGAGCTGCAATTCATTTAGCCTTTGCAGCTCAAATTAAAACGCACCTGCAGCAATGCCACCCGCTCTACCTCTCTACCCCATTACAATGAATGAAGCTGGAAAATACTTATTGTGAACAGCATTTTCATAACCATATGCTCCACATTTGTCTCTTCTTTTGCCCTCAGTCAATTACAATAATTCAGGCCGTAAACATGACTGCACCTGCACCTGCCAACCAAATGGGCACTAAAACTTATGGCAAATGGCTCAACGAATCTTTTGTTTTTTGCGTGTGTGTGTGTGCTTATAATTTAATTGTGGGAGATGTGCGTGCGTTTGAGTGTGTGTGTGTGTCGTAGACGACGACAAAGTTAAGTGCCAAAAACAACATCATAAAACTAAAGTCCACAGGCTGGCTAATCTGTTTGTTAGAGCCTCAAGGAGAAAAATAATTGAACAGCTGAGACAAGAGAACAAAATCTGCTGGTGATAAGCGAACCGAACCGGGAAAGCATGGAAAATGTTTATTAGAAAGCGAACCAATTACTTTCTTTCAATGGAAGAGTTTCGATTGATATACCTTGGCGGTGTCCCAATTGAATTGAACTAAACTAGCAGAACTTTATATGCAAAGTGACAGCAATAATGCGGCTACTGGATTATAGAGCAGGAAACCGTATGTATTAAGCCTACTTGGCCTTGAGCAGTCGATTCCAAATCTCTTAAACTTTGTCATCTATTCTAGTATAATAGAATAGCATTTTGGAGACACTTAACATACAAAGAAAAGCAGTTTTAGTTCGAAATAACACCGTTTATATTGGAGATCTCTACAGCTTTTCAGATATTTTTTGCCAAAGCTTAAGCTGAAAACGTTCAAGAACCACAGCCTTATACTCCTTCTGTTTCAACCTCTTTGCTCTTCCAAAGAACTCTGTTGTAAGGCCTCGTTTTAAGTTCTCCCAAAAGCTCTTCGCTTCTCCACCGACATTCCTTTTCCAAGTTTCTTTGCGCTTGCCTGGTGCAATGGGTTTTCGTTCCATTACTTTCTTGCCAAAGATCTATTCGTTTTTATGAAATGTATGCCTTATCGAGCTCTAGTTTATGTATCGTTAAGTTCGGACAACTTTCTCAATTTCCTGCCTGTTGCTATTTCTGCAATATTTCTGTACTCTGAGCCAAAGATACACAGAATATATGAAGTTTGTGCAGATATGCAATAGCCAAAAGGAAGCATACCGACCCTAAAAAGTATATATGTTATGTTCCAATCATAACGAGAAAGCAAAGCTAACTTAGTCTGACAGGAAGTTTTGAAACCCTTGCGAGTATTCGCTTAAATATTTTTAAAAATATTCTTTTTCCCACAACGAACCATTTTGCGACCGATCGTTCATATGGGAGCTTTATGATATAGTCTTACGATTTGGAATAAAATTTGTAGAATTATGTGAAAGCATGTACAACAAACAAATACAAAATTGCAGGATGCTACCATTAAAAACAAAAAAGTTTTTCTTACTAAGACTGTTTTCCAGACCTATCTTTTGTATGGCAGCTATATTATATAGTTGTCCGATTTTCCTCAAACTTGACAGAATTATAAAAAATCATAGAAAACTTATCAAAACAAAGTTTGAATACGTTTCCATTGAAAAGAAACAAGTTTTGCATACTGAAACTAGTTTACCGACCGATTGTTCTTATGGGAGCTATGAGTTATAGTCATCCGATTCGGAACCGATTCCGACTTATTAGTGACGTGCAGCAAAAAGAAAACTCTGTGGAAAATTTCAGCACGATAGTTTAAAAACTAAGAGACTAGTTTGCGAAGAAACCGACAGACAGACGGACGGACAGACATCAGCATGACGAGCAGTATCCGTCCGTCTCTGCCCGTCTGTTTGTTTCTATGCCAAGTAGTCCCTCAGTTTGTAAGCTATTAAGCTGAAATTTTGCAAAACGAGAGCGTAAGTTAAAGTCGGCCCTGCCCGACTTCGAAATACCCGTTACTCAGCTCAGCTCGGATAAGTATGCAACATTTTTTTAACTCGGCCATTTATTATCCGATCCTTTTGAAAATTTGTGATATCGATATCTTAAAAATTGTGGGAGTTATTCAATATTTTTTATTGCGGGGGCGGGAGGGGGCGTGGCCAAAATTTGAAACAAACTTGATCTGCCTACAGACAATACTAGCTGACGTATAAAATTTGGTTGCTCTAGCTCTTCTAGTCTCTGAGATCTAGGTGTTCATACAGACGGACGGACGGACGGACAGACGGACATGGCTATATCGACTCGGCTGTTGATGTTGATGAAGAATATATATACTTTATGATATCGGAGATGCTTCCTTCTGCCTGTTACATACATTTGCACGACTTTAGTATACCCTTTTTACTCTACGAGTAACGGGTATAAAAATCCTTAAAATTAGGCTAGGTGTATCCATATTTACCTTTAATACCATCGCTATTAAACGATTGCTCTAACAATGTTGCCTGTTAGAGAGTCAAGTACATATGTAATAAACATGGTCACTTGCAGCAAGTCTTGAAGTAACCATAAAGTTAAGTCTTTAACTCAAAATAGCTAAACTTAAGTCTAATCCTTAAGCTGACTCAAAGTAATATCATTTCATTATGCTGAAAGCGAGTGGTCTTACAATAAACTGTATATATACATAAAACCAAAGTGTGCTCAAACTGAATGGATTGGAATTTCAAAGCCAATTTAATTTTAATAAAACTCTTTTCCAATTTCCGCATTAATCCAGGCTTTTCACTTAGTCCAACAATTACTCGCGCAATCTTCTTCAATTATTTACATTGATTTCGAAATACGCAATCATTGTTGTTGCTGTTTGCGTTGTTGTTGTCGCTGTTGTTGTTGTTGTTGTTGTTATGGCAGCCACTAATACGCCTAAAACTGGGCTTTGGCTTAAAAACTAACCAAATGCCAACAGCAGCAGCAGCTGCAGTGGCAAAATCGGGCAGACAGTGTTGCACTCACGAATGGGCCATAAAAAAGTTCAGGCGACACGACTTCTCTTTTTGCTGTTGTTGTGGACTCGCAACGAGTAAACTTGAAAAACGGTTACTAGGTCAGTAACACCGCCAGAAGGATTCGTGGCTCGCTCTCCACGCTCTCTCTCTCCCTCTCCTGTGCAGCCAAATGCCCACGCTCTGTTTGCTCTCCCTGTGCCGCCCTTTTTAGTACACTGAGATGCTGTGAGCAAGCCACAAATTTGTGTAGCTTTGTCGCCCAGCCGGATGGCAACTCGTGTCTGCTGGGATGCTGTCCGCCGCTGCCTCAGTACTCAGTCGTGCGCGCGTCAAACAGGACGAATACGGCGGATGACAACTGCAGTCCGTTTAGTCACAGCTCAGACCCGTGCCGAACTTGGTGCCGAAACCGAACTGGAATCGTTGTTCGAGTGATAAAAATATATCTAAGAGGAAAAATAAAAATAAAAGCGAGCCATGTTCGCTCCGCATTACGTGATAATAAAGTAGCGGCAATCAGTTTTTAAATTGCGCCAGCTTATGCAAATGTAAAAGTCGCTTAAGAGCCAATTTTTGAAAACCCCGAGCAAGAGAAAAGGAAATAAGAAAAGCCAAGAAAAAAAAGAAGAAAAGCCGCAATGGCCGGGCTAACCATTTAAGTGTGCTGTGTGTGACCAACGACAACAACAACAACAACAATAACAAACGAGCCGCAAATGAACAGCGACATTTGCCACGGCGACGAGCGCCTAGAAGCAGGCTCCGCTTTTTTGTAAGTTGTCGATTTTGATGAGCCCCGCTGACTGACTGACTGACTGACTGACTGAAAGAATGAATGAAATGACTTAGCGACTGACTCGCTGGCCCTTGCCTGGCCCCAGCCATTTTATATATTGATGAGCATTAATATTAACAACGGAATTTGTGCTCATTATTTGAGACTCTGGCATTTGCCAAGATGTGTGTGGATTTGTGTGATATGTGTGAGAGCTTCATTTTGTTTTTCAAATCATTTATTTCTTTAAACCATAGAATCCCTATAAAAACATTTCAAATTGGAAATTTAATGCAGCCAATTTTGCGCCTCTGTCAATTAAAATATTTATGCCAATATAAACCAAATTTATTTCAATGCTTATTTTGGCGGCAGAGAAAACAACTAAATAAATTGAAATATTTGATGGCCAGAAATAATAGTTTAGTTTATACAGTGGAAAATAAATAGACGACTCTTTACACTTCATTTGCATGATGCAATTAAACTGTCAAAGTTGTGTGCAATCAAACCGTAACGCTTCCACATGTTTTTAAGACTAAGTTGACCCACACATTAACCCATTGTGTGAGACTTCGTCTTACCTAGTTTCAAGCAGCATTTTGGAAATCTAATTTTGTTGTTGTCGAGAAAGATGCATCAGTTCTGGTTTTGGTTAGTTTTTAGGAAGGGTAAACAAGTTGTCAAGTGACGACATTTTAATAACAGACAAAGAAAGAACCAAATTTCTTAACGAATTTCTATGAAAAAGAACATTTCTCTTTCAAATTAGAGTGTGCTCTTTGTTCGTGGCTTCATATTTGGCACAAATTTTGCATATTTCTTGGCCACTGAGTTCACATCAATTGTTTGTTTTCCCCCAGCCTTCTTTTGGTTCAAGGGATACTTCCTTAAACGTGAGTTGTGCACATTTTTGAGTAAACTTTTCAAACCAAATTATTTTCTACATAAACAAGACATGTTTCTGGTTCTTAAGTTAGACTTCTTCTAATTTTCTGAATATTTTTTGTAATCTTTTTTAATAGCATAAGTTGGTCTATATATGTAAGCAGGACTGTTAGGTGCAAGCCCCGAACAACGACATATTGTTGACTGAGAATCGTAACCAAAACCGCATCAAGTTTGATGTTAAATTGCCTATTCAACCTATTCCGAAGCCAAGATGTTTCGATTTGGTTCAACAAAATTGGCACATTAAACAAACTAAGCCATTTCCTGTTAAATATATTTGTTATTAGATCAACATAGTAGTGAATGATTCGCCAAACCAAGAAGTGAAAGTGTGCTCATTCAATCTTCTGCAAATATGTAGAAATTCAGCATATTTTAAGAACTATACAGGCTAATTGGGTTTTTACTTAAATTAGGGAAAATCGTAAGCCGAAACAAGTTTCGAACCGTAGCCTTCACTCAAAAAAACTTGTACCTAAAATATTTGAACATTAACCATTGTTGAATTCTGTTTCGAAACCGCAAACTGTAGCTCCTGATACAATGTTAATGGTTTGTTTTTCTCCTGTTTGTAAGCCTGTGTTATGTTGTATTCGCTTAAGCATCATTTTCACTTATCGAGATCTCACATGAGATGGGTTAAAAGTACCCCAGTTTACTGTGAGTTGGCAGTCAAACACTCATAAGAGAACTCAGATAGCCTCATGCAGCTTTTCATACATATTTTTGTGCTTCTCAGATTGACTATTCCACTTGTCATTTAAGAAACTTTTACGAGATATCAAACAAGTGAAAATACAGCCTTAGGTCCGTTTTCTAATCTTTTACATAGCTGATATGTGTCAGATACACTAAGGGCCGGTTTCTAATCTTCTACATAAACTTGCAAGTAACAGTGTAAAATCTGAGTTTATCTGACACATAGCAGCTATGTAGAAAATGAGAAATCGGCCCCAAGAGTTTTCTCTGTTATTTGTAGGTTTAGGTGACAGATAGCTCTATGTATTAGATTAGAAGCAGCTTAACCAAAGTAATTGGCTTTGTATTCTATTGACATATTGTTCATTCGTCAGGTGTGGGGGTACCAGGCTTGAGTGGCTCTTAAGTTATTTAAAATCACTCATACGAAGTGTTGCCTATTTGCATATATTTGTATCATATATTAACAATTAGATTTGATTAGATCTGAAGTATTATGCTATGATCGATTAAAAGATACAAGAGCTGTAAACATTCCGAGGAAATGTCAAATCTATAAGGTGGCCATCTTTAACTATGAAATGGGAATAATAATGCATGCACTCGCAAAAGTATCATAAATATAGTAAGTTTTTTATCAACAGTGCTTGGTTAAAGGTGGTAAAAGACCACATACTTCATTATTCATGTTTTAAGTTGTGCTGCAGCTTACTCGTCTACCAATACACCTATTGACTTGATATTTGATAAAGATACCCTCCAAGATAATAGCTACAATACCTCAATCAAAATATTCAGGAATCTCCGGAGCACTTTCTTTTGGCTTGATCGGCTATGCCTTTTGTACTCATTAAGATCTGTTTTCAGATGACATAGAGAAAATTCATCTAATGCTTATGAAAAGTGTTTCTAAGTTTTTTAAAAACTTTTACCCAGATAAGAAACCCAAATTATAAAGTAGAGAGGGCGCAACCTCCAGGTATTCTTAGTTTTTAATTATCTTGAATATATCGATACAAAAAAACCTCAAAAAAAAAGGTTGAACTAAAAATTACCCATACGCCCCATAAGCTACATTAACACTTCCACAATTAAATCTGTGCCTCATGTTTCGAATTATCAATTTTAGTCTCCTAAAACAAAAGTTTCCCAACTTTGTACACATAATTAAGACGAATATAATGCATTCTAAGTTGGCTGTCTTAATACCGGCTATGAAGTCTAAGAGGCTGTCTAGTTAAAGACTGTTAGAACTAAACTGGAGTTAGAATGCAGTTGCCCACCTTTTTGCAGGACTTATGACCACTGTGACAACTATAAAACCTTTGTTTTTCACGTCTTATTTCATTCGAGTCTTAGAGCCTCTAACTTTTCCAACTTCCCCCCCACAAAGAAAAAAAGAATTTGAAAGAAAATGAGCAGATAGCTTTTGAAAATGTCTTTACATACTATATCTATAAATGACAAAACATACAACGATTTTCAGTTTATTCTCTCAAAAACCAAAACTGACTTAGTTGCAAACAATCCAAAGTGGCCAGCGAAAATGCCTGACAAAACTTAGCTTCGGGCAAAAAACTGTTGTCACGAACTTGAAAATCATCAACAAAATTTCCACATGAAAAGTTTTTCCTAATTAATTTGAAAATTAAACTTAATCTTTTTATGTTTTTAGTTAGATGTTGGCCATCACTGCGGGGGTACATTACGGTTAGGGATTACTGATTAAAGATTTGCATTTCCGAGAAATCTTCTGCTGTGTTTTTGTCAACAAAGCAGAAGTGTGTGATTTGTGGTATCTGGCTTAAACCAGTCTTAATTGCTTTCTTGGTAGTTGTACATTGAGTTGAATTAATCTTAAATTCCAACTAATTCTGTTTGTTTGTGAATATTACGCAGTTGTTTGTGTTTATGCACCTTGGTTAAGCCTTTGGTTTGCGCATAATTTTAAGGAATTATTTGAGCTTGGGAAATAAAGGGACTTCATTAGATAAATGTAGTTTTTTATATTAGTTTATGAAAAAGTAGATTTAGGGTCGATTTCACAGCTTCTACATAACATTATTCGAAGTTTATCTAACACAAAGCAGCATAAAGCTGATGTGAAATCAGGCCTAAGAACAAGAACTAAGCTCTTTCTTTCTTTAAACTCTCCTAACATGAACTCAAAGTGGAAGGCTACAGTACTTAAAAATGTGTATAAACCTCATTCAACTCACGTTTATGAAATAAACTGGACGAGCTGGTGGAAAACACACAAATGGCTTGAACACAGCTCTCAAAAATACCTAAAGCAAGTGGTGCAAATACGGATTTTTGTTTGTACTTTAACAACAAGAAATCAAAGTAAAGTCTAGCTGAAAAAACTGTGTTGTAAACCAGTTCGTTGCTTTCTTTTGATTCCCAAGCTGTTTCCAACCCTCTTATAAAGAGTTGGTCACACTGAAAAGATGCTTCACCTACTTTACCACTTATTTCTACCTTGTTCAAAGCTTAAAGAATTTGCTCCAGGTTTAATACGTATATGTTAAATTTCCTCATTTTAAGTAGCAGCCAGGCTCAAAGGAATTTAATTAAAATCCAGCATATTTCTTTTGCTTCTTGTGCGGGGCCGAGCTACCTGTACAAACTTCCAATTATTGGCAAATAATTTCCGTTTTTGCTTCGCGCTATTTCTGCATGACATTGGCATACTAATCACCTCATTGAAATGCAAATAAGCCGGCTTATATTAGGGATTTTATCAGCGGTCTAATAATTTTCCAGTCAACATTTTTATCTCGCAGCCTTCGCATCAGCTAAATACCTGTTTCCAACTGAGGGCAGGACAGGCACGTGCCAGGACACAGAAAGTGCCCTTTTTGTTTTGTTTTGTTTAATACGGAAAGTTGACGTACAAATTTTCAAGGCGGGCGTCGGCCACTGATGCCTATCAGCTGCTCAGCAGTAAATTACTGCAGGCACTCACAAAAGGTCAGTTTCGCTCGCAATGTGTTAAGTTGCGAATGAAAGGCAAAAGGGCAGGATCTCAAAAATGAAAAAAAAAATAAACAGGAAACAACAACTGCGACAGGAGTGGAGTAAAAAGTAATCAGCAAGTGGCTACAAAATAATTATTTAATTAACGGAAGTGCTGCTCTAGGGCAACTATGCTGCTGCAGCCGCAGCTTCCAGCCTCATTCGTTTCATTTATCTAGCCGGCCCTGGGTTTGTGTTGTTTTGGGCTTTGACTGCTTTTTGTTTAGCCTCTAAATAAGTCGAGCGGCAGCCACTTAAACTTCCGTGACGTTCAACTTTAGGCTTCTAATTTAAATTTAATTAAGTGGGATCATTCGTTTAATGGAAACTCGTCCTTGTCTGGTCTCGTCCGGAGCTGTCTTTTTGCGTTAGTTTGCGCCAACGTCATTATAAAGTGAATAAAGTTCCAAGTGGCCCTGGGCCAGGGCTATATGAATATTAAGCGACTGTTAACCTATTTTCTAAATGCGCTAAATAATCCTGATGCTGATGAGTAAAAGCAGACCATTTTTATGAGATTCTCTGCCAAAAAAAAAGAAAAGAGAAGAGAAAATAGCCTGGCAGCAGACTGCAACTTTTAGTCAAGTGGATTTTATGTAAATTGCCCAGCTTAATGTTTGGCTAATGAATGAATGGTCTTCTCCTATGACTGAGTCGTCGTAAAGCAAAAGGATTTTATGTTTCGTCCCTGGGCTGAAAGGATAGTTGCTAGTGTATGAAATTTAAGTACTAAATAACAGAATTTAATACGAGCAAAATACAGTTTCATGTAATTGAATACTTTAAAACTGTTATTCAAGTGCGAGTTTCACTTGGTTTTATGATGAATTATTTATACAAAACTTCAAGCACAGCTTAAGAAACGAATTTGGGGTAAATAAATGCAATGGATATTGTTGAAAAATTTCATAAGAATTTAATACAATTAAGTAGCCAACTGTAGTGATTTTGGATTCAACATGGATGGACATGGCTTTAAAATGTTGTATCTTTGCTTAAAGAAATCGCAAAACTGTATGGGATGCTTTGTTTTACAGCTAAGAAGTAGTTTTTTACAAAACTATCAAAAAAGAGGTAAAACCACATTGTAGGTTCTCTATGAAACGTGTTTAATAAAGCTCAAAATAGGTATTCGAAGAAACGTTGAGCTCATATATCGTAAAATCCTGCTGGATAGAGGTTCCAGGTTCCAGTTCAGCACTCGAATATGATCTAGAACCGACACCAACTCTTTCAAGTACTTATTAACATCTATAAACTTTGAACTTAAGACTACTTTGATCTAAAACTAATACCCGTTAGTTCTTAAACCAACATATTTATGCACTTAGTTCAATCTTGTTGTGTTCTCAGATTCGACCTGTGTTAAAATAAAGTTAATGCCAATTTATTCTTGAATATATCTAGGAGTTGTGCTTTGATACAGAAACTCTGCTCTTGCTGAAAGTACGCTTTTGGCTTTTTATACAGGGGCTTGCAGGGGTTATATTAAAGTTGTCCAGATGTTTGTAACGCATAGAAGAAAGCATTTTCGACCACATAAAGTATATATATTCTTGATCAGCATGACGAGCTGAGTTGATTAAGACTTGTCCGTCTGTTTCCATGATATCACCTCCGTCAGTTTTAAAGCTATGGCAACCAAACTTTGCACGGAGTCTTTTGGTACAAATACGCTGCACATTTGTCGGAACCGGCCGGGTCGGATGACTATAACATATAGCTGCCATAGGAATGATCGGTCGAAAAACTAGTTTTAGTGAAAAAAACTTTTTTGTTTTCTATGCAAACGTCTCAAAACTTCGTATTTACTAGTTTTCTATGCTTCTCCATGATTCTGCCAAGTTTGGTCGAAATCGGACATCTATATAGTAGAGCTGCCATAAAAAAGTAAGGTTAGAAAAATAGTCTTAGTAGGAAAAACTTTTTTGTTTTAAAAGTTAACCTCTTTAAACTTGGCATACATTTTTTTATAAGCTTTCACACAATTCTATAAAGTCTTGTCAAAATCGGCCGACTATAAGTTATAGCTGTCATAGGAACGATCGGTTGAGAAACTAGTTCTAGTGAGAAAAACATTTTTGTTTTCAAAGAAAACGCCTTTAAACTTTGTATTTCTTAGTTTGCAATGGAAAACCATCATTCTACTAAGTTTGGTTAAAATCGGACTTCTATATAGAATAGCTGTCATAGAAAAGTTGAGTCAGAAAAGAAGTCTTAGTGAGAAAAACGTGTGGTTTTCAGTGGAAATATCTTTCAAATTAGTTAGAAAAACTAAGTAATGTTAGTTTACTATATTATTATCTTAATTCTAGATATTTCTTCCTATTTTGTAATAAATTCCATCAAAATTCGAACGATAAGCGCGATGAGTTCACTTAACAAGTCTGCTGTGCAAAGCCATTCTATAGCCCTTTGTAATTAGGCAAGAGTCAGATTGTATTTCACTTTGTTATTGGCTGGCTAAAATTCATTAAAACATACAAGTGAAATATAAATAAATTTTTAACCATGAAAAAATCATGCACAAATTGGCTCCGCATGCCTGAAATAAGCCGATTTAAAAACAATTTAAGGGCCAGAAGACAACAACATGAATTTGGTAAATGCGAAACGGAAAAGTTCCATCAGACACAATAACAAGTCAAAAATAAAATGCCAATAAGCGTGCGACCGTGTCGGATCAGGGGCGGGCTTCCACACACCCCACCGAGTCATTCAGTCATCCAGAGCTGTGCAATTTTAAATAATTAACAATAAAATGGCATAAAACAAAAGCGCAAACAAAAGATATTTAAAATAAGCGCAAAATCAGCACAAAAACAAACCAGCGAACCGAAAGGATAACGACAGCCGTGGTGAGCTCAGAGAGCGAGAGAGGTGGTGGTGGGGCTGGTGGTGTGGGCGGGGCGCAGGACGCAGCAGCAGCAACAATAATGGTACAAGCTGTTGGCACAGTGACACACTGGCAAACACAGCAACAGCAACAGCAACAACAACAACAGTGCCACACACCTGCCTTTAGGCAAAGGGGTACACCTGCGGGGCGGATAGGCAAGTGTGTACATATTTGCCTACAGTTCAGTGAGCACTCACACCCACCCACACACACACAAGTGACAAACGGACGCAGACAGGAACATAAATGCGAACATCAGCGGAAAGTGAATGCGACGCAACTGTTTCCAACTTGCCTGCCATTATGCTAGGTGCAAGAGACACGTGCAAGTCAACGCGTGCCACTGCCACCTCCAACTGCGCGCACCGTGGGTAAAATGCAAACCAAATGTTCAAATGTATTAACTAATTATGCATATTGTATACAAATTGTCATTGCCCCAATCTTAAAGGTTTCATAACAATAAATGTTAACAGAACTTTAAAGCAATTCCAGTAAACGGTCTTATCTAAATAACTATTTAGCTTTATAAAACTTACTTCGATGAATTCTTCATTCTTCATGTCATTGATGTTGAGAAATTGAAGTTGAAGATGTATGGGACATCAGCTTATTTTACTTCAAGGCAGATAAGGTTAATTTTTTTAGGTTTTGCCACTCCCATCTCGCCCCAAAATTTGGAAAAAAAAACGCCATTTCTTCATGGGTTTATAGAAAGAAGGTTGTAACCTTTTGGAATCAGTATTATTTATTCTCCAAAGGATTGGTAGCGATCGAATAAACTATAGTCAAGCTACAAGCAAAAGAATGTTCGCTGCTGCAGCGCACTTTCGTTGGTATAGAGTAAATTATATATGACTTTCCGACAATTTCCTTTTAGACTTTGCCAAAAATCTTCCTCGTAGTAGAGGTTTGTAGAGAATGCACACAAATACCCCAGAAATATCGAAAGACCAATATGGCGTGACTAGGTAAAGCAAATTTTAATAGAGTATGAAAACGCAACAAGCCAGATTATGTGAGTGAATGTTAGGGATAAACAAACTCTTGACTTTAGTATGTAAGCGCTCGAGAATTCGAAAAGGTTCGGTTCAGTAGTTGACAGGCACAGCACAGCACATGGCACACACCAATAGACGATAGAATAGCAATAGTGAAAAGCTCTGACTGAAGGTAGCCTCTGTTCATCCCTCTATAATAACATCAAATTTATCCATAATAGAACGCATTTCTTCTGCGATTTATGATTCAGAAATTAACGGTTTGTTACGGTTCGGAACCGGTTCGCATCCCTAATTAAGTACTACAGTTGTAATCAATTTTTTCAATTCACAAATTTTGTCATTTCTCCCATGGTAATCAGCCTGTGTGCTCGCTCATGAAAAAAAATCGACACTAATTTGCACCAATAAGCAGACAACAAAACATACATCATGAAATTTCAGTTGAGCACCGAAAAAAAGGAAATGCTTAAAAAAATATTTCAAATAATGATGCAAATCGGCATTCAGGTCGGGAAAAAAATTTTTAATCTGGGCTGATTGGTTCGTTGAGAAGGAAAATCTGTGAAATATTAAAGCTAGAATTAAACTGCAAACCAAATAAGTGTGATACCTAAAGAAACAGGACAAAGGTATATTTCTACTATGGTGAATGAATAGCAAATGAAAATCAAGTCAATTAGTTCAGGGTATGTGCCTATAAAAGCAGTTCAAATTTGTTGCTGGAGATGACCTGACTTTAAATATCTTATTCCGTCTGTCGCTGCTGTGCCTTGGAACGGAAAAAATGCAATAACAATTTACCAGGTCCAAGAATTGCTTTTATGGAGATATGTTAATAAGCTTGTACTCGTCTCTCTGGCATCCTGTTCTGTTGCAAAAGGGTTCACAAAAGACAATGCGAAAAGTGCAGGAAATCTTTAAACCATATTTCGTCGATTGCAAGTGCGTTAACTGACAATACGTTTAAGTAAAAATCACGCTTTAATAAATCGGTTTATAAAAATATACTGTGAGAAGCCACTTATGAAAATCTTGAAGTCAGGTGGCAGCACTCTGACACAAACAGCTTTTATAGCCCTGTCCGACTGTCAGTTTGAACTAATAGATCTCTGAGATGGTAAGAGTTTGATGTTCGACATGTATACGATAAAATCTTCTTATACCTAAAGACAGATTAGGTTTATTTAAAAGTTACACTTAACATTTAATTGAAATTAGTTTGGTGTTAGCTTAAAGTGCACACATAAGTAGATAAGACAAAAAAGTCTTGAGCTGGTATAGTTCTTGGCCTCTTTCGGTACTGGCCGGCAGCCCTAGAGCCCCTGATTATGTGATGCATAGCAATTTAATCCAAGCATTCGGCATTCGTCAAATCTTCATACTCTTACCAAGTATTTGCTATAGATTTTGAATTATAAAAAGTTGATTTACTATGTTAAAAAGGGATAACTATGAAACTTGCTTAGCTTATTAATACATAGATTGGCAAAGTGCAAAAGTGTCTGCCTAAGCAAACTAAAGTGAGTGGTCTTTGCAATGAAAATATATGTTGAGGGTGATTTACGGGGCTGTGCTTGTGATTGATCACATTTTGCTTGCTTTGAGTGGGCATTCAAAGCACATTTAACCACACTCATTCGCCCAAACACACGCTTTAAGCATTAGGCCAGGTTTATCGACTAAGCTTTTATATTTATATCCTTGCTAAGCGTTCTATAATTTTGCCCAGAAGTTTGCAACGCATAGAAATATTCATTTCCCACCCCATAAACTATATATATTCTTGATCAGGGTGACGAGCTGAGTCGATTGAGCTTTCTCCGTCCGTCTGTCTGTTTGTTTCTACGCGAACGAGTCTCTCAGTTTTAAAGCTATCGAGCTGAAATTTTGCACAGAGTCTTCTTTTTTGCTGCCCACTACTAATATGTCGGAACTGAACGGATCGAAAGACTATATCTTATAGCTCCCATAGGAACAATCGGTCGGAAAACTAGTTTTAGTATGAAAAACGTTTTCATTTTCAATGGAAACGTCTCCAAACTTTGTAATCGTAGGTTTTATATGTTTTTTTATAATCCTACCAATTTTTATTAAAATCGGACAACTATATGGTATAGCTGCCATACAAAAGATAGGTCTGAAAAACCGTCTTGGTTAGAAAAACTTTTTTGTTTTTAATGGTAGCATCCTGCAATCTTGTATTTGTTTGTTTCACATGCTTTCATATAATTCTACAAATTTATGGCCAAATCGTATGACTATATCGTTCAGCTCCCATACGAACAATCGATCGTAAAACGGGTCGTTGTGGGAAAAAGATTATTTTTGAAAATATTTAAGCGAGTTAGCTTAGCTTTCCCGTCTTTTTTATATCCACTTCAAAGATTTTTCACAAAATAGATTTCCAATTACAAAGTTACTTTGCATGGCTAACAAATCTAAAAGAATATGCTTCTTTTTTTTTGGAACACCATAAACCTTCAATTTTATGACAATTTTCTACCTTGCTTCTTTTTTCTGTGCAAACTTTTTTAGGCAACACAAACTATGTAAATGCCACGTTAAGTGCAGCAAAATGCTCGACCTGCCAGCGATGACAAGCGAAAGCGGCAAGAAATAAGTGAACAAAAAGAAATTAACAACAACAGCAACAACACGGCCCAAACAGCAGCAACAAAAAAGGGAGCCACACCAAAAAGTATAACCAACACAACAAACTGCAATATCAACGGGCTGCAAAATGCGCTTTGGCTTAAAGTTGAGCTGCCTTTGGCCAAGCTTTTTATTATGGCTAACATGGAGCTGCGGAATAGGAAGAGGAACCAGCGCACAGCCATCATTAACCGAGAAAATCCCATTAGGTGAGTAAACGTAAGCCCAGTGCATCTGGCAGGCCGGCTGGTTGGTTGGTGGGTTGGTGGGTTGGCTGCTTGGTTGGTTGGCTGGCAAGGGCAAGTCCTCGACCTGCTGCAGCCGGGCACTTACTTTTATTTCATACTCGCTCAGCTGCACACGCCCTTTTGTTTCAACTAGCGCAATGCGCTTTCTTATGTGGCATCTCCTGGCCCCACGCGACTCCTCCTGCCTGTTGAATTGGCACAAATTTACAGTGGCTGGCCGGAAATGAAGTTACTGGAATCCTGGGCCAGCTGTCGGCAATGGCCCAAACATTTCAAATCTGCCTCTGCCTAAAAGTCAGTTTCATTTCAGTTTCACTTTGAAAATTGAAACGCCACGCTTATTAACTTGCAGCAAGCGCCACTTAAAAATTGGCTCAAATGGCCCGCCACGGCGGCAACAACAACAACAACACCAGCAGCAGCATTCAAAGTTTGTGCCGAAGAAAGAAAGAAAAACTCAAATAAAATTCGAGCGCAAAAGCAATTACAAAGTTTAAAGTGCCTTTGCTTTCAACTTAATTGACAATTTGGGTGGTTGCCGCCAGCAGCAGCAGCAGCAGCAAAACGGCAGCAACAGCGGCAGACACAAAACTGAACTTTTTTCCCCTGAAAACGAAACAAATAACAATTTTACACATTTCTGCATATCCACCCACTCCACACACCCACACACACACACACACTCGCAGGTGCCATCTTCGAGCAGGGCACCGATGAGGTGCAATCCGCCTTCAAGTATGCCATGCTCAATCACAATTTGAACGTCTCGTCGCGTCGCTTTGAGCTGCAAGCCTATGTGGATGTCATCAATACGGCGGATGCCTTCAAATTATCACGACTGAGTAAGTAAAAACAAAATAGTTTACAAAAAAACAAGCAGCTCGGGAAATTATTTAGACACTTTGCTACTGCTCAGCTAAAGAGAAGTGAAGTGAGCTAGAATGTTAGCTAGATATGTAGTCATAAAATTTGGAGATATACCCAAAAGTGGAAAAACTGGCTGAAGAAAATATTTCCTAACATGCCAAGTTTTCAATTACTTAAACAGCTCAGCCGATATAGCAATGTCTGTCTGTAGAACTGCCTGAAAGTATCAAGCTTGGAGACTCTAAAAGGCAGAATCATTCATTTTTGCAGAATGTTAGGCATATTCCTATATATAAATGAAGATTGTTTCAGTTTTGAACAGAGAAACTACTTTTAAAGTTCCTTTTATTCTTTGGCGCGATAAGTTTATCAATGCCTTTGAACGACCCTCGATCGTTGCTTTAAATGACTGAACACTAGCTTCTGTCTTGTGCGAGCTGGCACCAGTTGGTCGCATCAAGCTTCTTAATGTTTTACCGCACGAGTTTCAGATTTGAATAGAGAAACTTAAAATTCTTAAAATTAAAATTCTTAGGGTCTTACTCCAGGTCTTACTTTGTTGGAGCTGGATCAGAGACATAACCGATATTTGGTATCAAATGGCTTGGAGAGGTGCTTTCCTATCTGGACGGAGCTTTGTGTGCTTCTCAACGTCATCATGCAAAGCCGAACCTACTTTGCTGATATATATACCAAAAGTATGCAGGGCTTCAATGAACTTTGACCTTATCGGTGTGTCGAAAGCGGTTTTATAATCAAAAAATATAAAGGAAAGTTAAGTTCGACTCGGCCAAAGTTTGTAAGGGTATACAAGGGTTGCAGCACGATATTCTAACTAAGTCTACTTTTCGGACCATCCATTTCTATGGAAGCCTTACTATATAGATGTCCGATATTGACCAAACTTAGTGGAATCATGCAAAAGCCTAACAAACGAACATGTAATAAATTTGGAGTCGATTGCATTTCAAACAAAAAAGATTTTCTCACAAAAACTAGTTTTTCGAACGATCATTCCTATGGCAGCTATAAGCTATAGTCATCCGATTTTTACAAAACTTTGTAGAATTCCGTAAAAGCTTGTCAAATAAATAAGTGCCAATTTTAAGTACATTTCCATTGAAAACAAAAAAGTTTTCCTCACTTAGAGTACTTTCCGGACTTTACTTTTGTATTACAGCTATACTATATAGATGTCCGATGTCGACCAAACTTGGTGAAATCAAAGGAAAGCATAGGTAACTAAGAAATACAAAGTTTGGAGGCTTTTCCACTGAAAACAAAAAAGTTTTTCCCACCAAAACTAGTTTTTCGAACTATCATTCCTATGGCGGCTATAACCTCTAGTCATCCGATTATGGCAAAACATGAAGAATTGTGTAAAAGCTTTTAAAATAATTATATGCAAATTTAAAAAAAGTTTACATTGAAAACAAAAAAGTTTTTCTTACTAAGACTAATTTTCTAACATCACTTTTCTATGGCAGCTGTACCATAAAGATGTCTGATCTCGACCAAACTTAGGAAAATCATGGAGAAATATAGCTTACTAGGGAATACAAAGTTTGGAGGCGTTTCCATTGAAAACAAAAGAGTTTTTCTCACTTAAACTAGTTCTTCGACCGATCGTTTCTATGGCAGCTATATGTTATAATCATCCGATTCCGGTTCCGACAAATGTGCAGTGTATTTGTACCAAAAGACTTCTTACAAAGCTTGGTGGAAAAAGCTTTTAAACTGAGGGGGGAGGTAGCATAGAAACGAACGGACCGACTTAGCTATATTATATATATTATATATATATATATGTGCATTACAATCATCTGATTAATTGAAAAATAGCCCCTCTGCAAGGATATAAAAATGTAAATTTTTCTGAGGGTTTTTCCTAAGTTAAGAAAAAATATTGGAAAAAATCCTAAAACCAATTACTTTAGAGGCCATTGTGGTATTAATTTTACCAATTGAGTTAATTCTCTGATTTTTTTCAATTGTCGGATAATTTTTTATAATTTTTTGGAATTTGTGAAAAAAGTAAAGTTTTTCAGAAATATTTACGATTTTTATATTGAAATCCATATAATTTTATCTGAGGAATCAAATATTAACTTTGAGTTTGGTTATTTGTGATCGTGATATATTTTCTCCATTAGTGCAGTATCGGTGGCTAGATTTCCCTACTCCGCCCTTGCATACTTAATGAATATCCAATTAACTTTGCTTAAAAGAAATTAAAACCAGTTTTTCCATCTTCCTGCATAATTCCTACATATCGAATAGTAATTAGATTCCATTTTTTCTATTTGTATCGAACTCACATTCTGCATTCGCAGCTGTATTGCTGAGACTCCATTAACAATTTGCCAAAGTAAAAAGTGTAAAATATGCAACAAGAGATCTCGTTACCAGCGACAATTTATTAATTATGCGCATTTTTAGTATATTTTCACTCTGCTCGGCACATTCATATTGAGACTCGCTCGCATTTCAAACACTGCTTCTCTTTCCTTTTTTCCCCACAGTTTGCAATCAATTCTCGAGAGGCGTTTACTCCATGCTGGGCGCCGTCTCGCCCGACTCATTTGATACGCTGCACTCCTACTCGAATACATTTCAGATGCCCTTCGTGACGCCCTGGTTCCCGGAGAAGGTGAGCATTAAAACATTAATAAATGTGACGGGGTCGAGGCCGCACGGCCACGGCAGCGGGCTTTAATATGAAATATTAATCATACGCACTGTTGACTCCAAAATAAATTGCCAACCTTGAAAAGCAACAAAATTTATGAGCCGCCCAGGTACAAATCATTATAAATACTAGTCGTGCGCTTTAAAAATTTATAACACACTTTTGGCCTCGTTTAGGCGAAGAGCGGCCTATAAATCAAACAGGCAAATGCCCTAAACGAGCCGAGGACCCGCAACAACAAGCGGCGAAACAACAATGAGCACTCAATAATGATTCATGTTTACTAACTCGCCATGTCCTTTCTCTTCCTCGCTGCGCTCTTCGCCCTTCTCTGGCTGCCGCCGCTGCTTTCCATAATTTTCGCGTTTTAGGTTCTAACGCCATCGTCTGGCTTTCTCGACTTTGCCCTCAGCATGCGACCGGATTATCATCAGGCCATCATTGATACAATACAATTTTATGGCTGGCGCAAAATAATTTATCTCTACGATTCCCACGATGGTGAGTAGAACGGAACGAGCATGGTGCATACCAAAATGATGTGAAAAGAAAAGAAAACTAAATGTGCACCCCAACTGAGCTCATAATCATTTTTAGCAAGAGTCTGAGTTGCAGGAATTGTGTAAATTTGCCTTTATTAGACGAGGGCAGCTTGGGAGGTTGATAGTTTTTATACGAGGGAGAGGGAAAACTAGGAAAAGGTTTGCTTAAAAGTGAATTGAAGGAATAATTTGAGGACTGTGGGAAGCAACCACTTGCTGTGAACTGTGAAATATTCCCTGCGAAACATAATAAACTGCCCTCGTTAGTTTTTGCTGGCCTTTTCCATTTACTCTCGCTGCATAAATAAAGTTTAATGACACAGCCGTCTGCTCGCGCTTTCCCCCTCTCTCGCTCTGTCTCTCTCTCCCTTTCCATCTACTGGCTGACATGTTGCGCCATTGGCAGGCAGACAATTGGTTTATGCTGGAACAGACGGACGGACGGACGAACTGTTAGTGGCTGCTGTCTGCATTATTATTATTAATGAATGCCACGTGAAAATCTTTTTTCCGCCCCTTTTCTACTGCGGCCAAACAGCACTCAATCAATTGTGTGGAGACAGCTGAAAAGCAAGTTATCCGCTTCTGCTTTTAGGCAGCTCGTTTGTTCTTAGCCATGTGAACAGCTCTAGTGGCACTCAATCAACTCTAAGCATAACTAATAATTTTGCGGTTAGCGTGGAGTCCGCCGGGGCCGGACATTTAGATCCAAAGATAGAATAAATATGAAATATTGCAAATACATTTGACTTTCGACTTAATTTAACTCGGAAATGCGCACTTAAATATGGCAAATTGCTTTTGAGGCAAAAATAACTCACAGGACGTGTAGTCCCTGACAACTGTTTTGACTCTTGGGCTGTGCTGCTATTTAAAGACAATTTTTCATTTATTATTTTTTTTTTAATAAAAAGCCAAATAAAATTTTTTTTCTTGTTGTCCCTTTTGATAAACAGACAGAAATGGGGCAAAAAAACAAGTTCGAAAGTTGGTCACAACCGACTGTTGTGTATCCTGTAAATGTCAAAGTTTTGATTGATTTAATTCATATTTGCGTTAATCAGTCAGCGGTAAAAGGGAGTGAATTATAAAAAAATCTAACATTAATTAGGTTGGTCAAATGAAAAGGTGCAATTATGGAGTGCAAATAATTGTAGCTTACTTGATAACTTGTTGTTGGTTGTGTTAACGTTTGTGAAATGAAACATAACTATATAATAACTATAAAATACGGAACATCTATTATATGTTGCATATTTCTTAAGTTCACAAGACCACTTATAGGGTTACACACAAAGGCCAACACCAATCAAACTGTTTGCAACTGTGACCTGACTATGACATGCTATGGTTTTAATGCTTTTGGGATGGAAGTTTTTCGGATTTAAAGACAGGTATTTTGGTTGTAATCAAGCCACGTTTTTGCAGTGCTTGTTTAAATTCAATTAGGCCGAACTGTAGAAGCCAATAGGTACCGCATTACCAAAATAAGGCTAAGGCTATACTTAGATATTTTGAGGACTTAAAAGAGATAAGTAAATTATCATATAATTTAGTGCGAAATTCTGGTAATTTAGAAATCTACCTAGACCAAGCGGTCTCCTTTTTTGCCCATTGAACTTTCATTTGAAGCTCACGAAAAAACACCAGCGGGATTCTTGCTTGCTTAAAGCTTAGAAATACGGTTGTATTCCTGCACAGAAATAAAAGATCACGAATTTTAGTATCAAATCGGACTTCATCTGCCAAAATATTAAGATGATATGATCGAGTCCATATATTTGGTACTGAATAGTATCCTTTTGATTTGAAATTAGTTATATTATAGGATGAAATCTTAGATTTAAATTTATATTTTTGGAGATGAAGGCTGATTTGATACTAAAAATCCTGATCTTTTTTCTTGTTACTTTTATGACCTTTTGATCTTGATATTTTTTTTCTGTGTGAGGCACGATTTCTCAATGTCCGTTTAGTCAGCTTCACCGGCAGGTTAGCCAAATTTGAGTGTCTCAAGCTGTGTTTGGCTTAACCGAATTAATAAACTTAAACGCAGCTCAAGCTCCGATAAATTTTTAACCACTTGTTCAATCCCGATAGGACTATCCAAATTTTTATCGATAGACAAACAGCTAAATGCTATGTATATTTATTAATTGCTGCAATAAAATCTTTTTAAATAAACATTTTTCTACTTCCATGCAATGAAAATGGAATTGGAAGAGATATAGCAGCAAAATTTGAATACTGGGAGAGAACTAATAATGTTCCAGATCGGGAACCAAAGAAACATAGCAAAAAAAAAAAAACGAGAAAGCTAAGCAAACTTCTTATGTGCCAAAGTTTTTATACCCTTTTAAGTGCTCGCTTAAATATTTTCAAAAATAATCTTTTTCCCATAATGAACCATTTTCCAACCGATTGTTCCTATGGGAGCTACATGATATAGTCATCCGATTTGGTCAAAAATTTGTAGAATTGGATGAAAACATGTAAAACAAACAAATACAAAGTTGCAGGATGCTACCACTAAAAACAAAAAAGTTTTTCTAACTAAGACTGTTTTTCAGACCCATCTTTTGTATGGCAGCTATACCATATAGTTGTCTGATTTTCATCAAACTTGGCAGAATTATAAAGAAGCATAGAAATCCGAAGAATACAAAGTTTGGAGACGTTTCCATTAAAAAAAAAACAAATTTTCTTACTAAAACTAGTTTTCCGACCGATTGTTCCTATGGGAGCTATGAGAAATAGTCATCCGATCCGGTTGGTTCCGACATATAAGTAGCGTGCAGCAAAAAAACGACTCTGTGCTAAATTTCAGCTTGATAGCTTTAAAACTGAGGGATTCGTTCGCGTAGAAACAGACAGTCAGACGGAGGATCAAAGCTCAGTCGACTCAGCTCGTCACTCTGATCAAGAATATATATAGTTTATGGGGTCGGAAATGAATATTTCGATGCGTTGCAAACTTCTGGGCAAAATTATAATACCCTTTGCAAGGGTATGAAAAGACTCCTCTAAGGGATACGAAAAAATTGCGGTATAAGGGTTAAAAAATGCGATTTCTATTTAAGTAAGGAAAGAACATTTAAGAAAACATTTATTCCAGTCGATAACAGAAAGTTGTAAGAATCAGTTAAGGTCAGGACGTAGAAGGTTGTGTCTATATTAAATTCATGGCTGAAACTCATATAAGGATGCCATGAATTCAGTAGCAGTCCTACCATTTCAGGGCTGATTCAGGTCTGAGCCGAACTGAAGGGCAATTCACCAAATAGATGATGGGAAAACGAAACCAATTAATGAAGTGTAATAATTTTTTAATATTTTCTTCAACTTCTAAGAAATGATAAAATAAGTTAATAGAATTCCATTTTATGTCACTTGTACTGCAACTGTGAATATTTGATTGCTATTGAATTGCTGTGAATCTCTCCTTTGATAGTTATCTGTTTGGGTTATCGGGATAATTGAAAAGATATATAGTAATGACGCAGATTTGAGCAGGAGGCCTGGAAAAACAGTAATATCTCCTTCAAACCAATCGCTATGTTTTATTTTTCATCATTTGTCCAATTGTATTATACCCCTCTTACTGTTCAATATAGGGTACAAAATCAAGCGATGCCTTGGCTACAGTTCTCTCTTTACATTTGGCTGTTTACTTTATGGACATGTTTACACAGCCGCCGCCCCATCTAACGCCTTTTGTTTTTGTCCCAAAATGGCTTCTTCATGTCGTCGTCGTCTTCTTCTTCGCCTTCCTTTGTTGATTGCGACGCGCCAACGAGTTTATTACAAGGAAATAGGAAAAACATTTTGGCGAAAAACTATTTATGGTCATTGGCCGGCCAAGTGCCTTGTCGAAACAGGCCAGCAAGCCACTAAAGCAATCACAACCGAAAAAAAACCCAAACACAACACACAAACAATATTTCGTTTGGCGTTATTCTTTTTCTAATTCATGCGAATTGAGCCCCGCCAGCTTATGAGTTTATTCTCGCTTATATTTATGACCTGGACCAGAAATTGGCTTACACACACTTTCGTTTTAGCTGTGAAATTATTGTTATTTTGTATTTCGCCCCGAAAATTTGAACATGTGCGCCTGGGGCTATGCTACAGAAAATACATTTTCGTAGTCTCCCTACATGAGTTGTTGTGTGTGTGTGTACGAGCAAGGGTATGTGTGTGTAGGCGTGTGGGTGTATAAGGGTGTTCACTAAAAAACACTTGCGCCGCCTGCGGCTATTTGATTTTCTGAGAACAACTAAAGGAAGCCAAGAAACCCTACATCTCTTCAAGTGGATCCTGAGGCGAGGGGTGACGGAATAGTTTGATGGAAATTAATAACAGAATGAACATCTATAGTATTAGTGGCTTAGAGCAATGCAATAACTTAACGAGATAAAAATCTAAGAAAGGAAACAAGAATTGAAGAATCCAAATGGATCTTAATGAATCAAACTGCTTCCAGCTTTTTCATCTTACTCTTCATTGAAAATTGCCAAAAGCTCATAAAAGTGCTTGAAGTTTAAAGCTATCTCAGTTGGAAATCCACCAAATAACAGAAGTTGCTTGGATTTTTTTTATTTTGAGTCCTTGGAGCTTTAAATATATTACACCTTCGAACCAGAAACGGGTCTCCTTCTGTTCTGAATTAAGTTTTGTATGAAAAATTCTAGTATTTTCTGAAACTTAACGACCATCCCTCCATCAACATAACATAACATAACATACCTTAACATAACATACCATAACATATCCAACATTTCTTTGGGAAAGTTTACCTAAAATATACCTCCAACTGTTTTTTGGTTCCCAAATATGTGTTAGCTTTGTGTTTTGTTTTCCTCAATCTTTGGTCACATATGCCAGCTTCCGGCTGCCCTCTCCTTGTCTCCTTCGCCCCATAGTTCTTTATGGCCTTTTTGTTCACTTAATTGGCAAGTTTAGTTCATATTTTGCTCGTATTTTGTTACGATGACCCAATTTCTCAAGTGAAGTAACCAGCCATACAGTTGGAAATGATATGCTCTAAGTAAGATTATGACCTGGCTTTCGTTCTTTATGTAGTTTCGCCGTTGGGGTAGGGGGGGAGTGAAATGTTTTCATACAATTCAAATGGCAATGAAGCTTAGTTAGAGAACGATTAAGGCCAATCATATGTATGAAAGGCAGTCACCGAAGAGCAAAGACTGTCATCAGGGTAATAAGTGGAGCACTTGCCCTGGCCTTGAGTCTTGTACTGTTTTATTGCAACTTTTATTCCACCTTTCAGTAAACTGCTTATGATCAAACCAAACGTCGCAAAATACGAAGCTTCATTTAGGTTTACTCAAGTAGCTACTGAGAGCAGCTGGCGGCTGGCTTCGAGTCATTGACGGCATCGCCAAGGCAAATGAGCCGTGTAAGTAAATTTTCCTCAGACAACTCGACGCAAAACCAATGCCAATGAATTGTAAAGTATTTGCACGTACTAGACTGAAGTACAAATGGCATATTCTTGCAGTGACACAAAACTGACAGAGAGTGCTGCTAAAAGAGCTCGTTTAAAGCTAAACTAATTAGGCTTGAATAATTTTGGTTTTGTTGCCATGAAATTGAATTAAGCGAGCATTGCTTCCATAAGTTAGTTCACAATCTGTTCAAAATCTGTTTAGTTCAATATCTACCCTGCTATCAAAACAGTACAAATCTTCAATCCCCGTTTATACACAAAAAGAATATCATGATAAATGCCCCTAAAAGTATGCCATTTGTATTTCCT
This sequence comes from Lordiphosa fenestrarum, assembly GCA_035044985.1. NCBI lineage: Eukaryota > Metazoa > Arthropoda > Insecta > Diptera > Drosophilidae > Lordiphosa > Lordiphosa fenestrarum. The sequence goes on along the minus strand of JAWNNO010004812.1, from coordinate 1,503,752 downwards.
TATATAATTCGCAATTTAAATAAGTAACTGAGAGTCAGTCTGCGTGCCTGCGTCATACACAATCCACTCTTAGCATTCACTATGATTGAAGGACTGATAGCATCAGTAATATTATAAGGCATAGCATACTTTAAAGGGCATTTATCATGATAATTTTGTTGTGTATAAACAGGGTCTCATTAAGTCTCTTATTTTCCTTCTATATCCTTGTTCTTATTTATTGGTTTAAAGCTGAGGACTCAATGGTAGATTCAGAATTAAAGAGAAACCATTTAAGGAACACACCTTTGTTTAGGTTTGCTGTTTTCCTTTCACTCTCCCTTTATATATATTTGCTTTGTTTTAAAGTAAGTGAAGTAAGCTTTGACCAACTTAGTCCTGCTTATCGTTGCTTTTTTTCGCGACTATCATAATGTTTTTGGATATAATACACAAAGTTATTCACTCAGAGAAAAATATACAGAATTTCATAGTTGGAGCAAGAATGTTCGATGTCAGAAGTTCGATAAGAATGAAATTCTTGATCAAAGTATGAGTTTGTGATCCTGTTTTTCTTGATCCAAGAGCTTTAATACTTCATTCAAGTACGAAGCTATTTTTTCCATTTTGTTCAAATTTATTTCATAGAAAATTAATCGATGACCGAGGAATACACAACACCTCAAAGTAGCATCAGTCCTTGCCTGTCAACTGTCAGTCGAACAGCCGTCTCTCCATGCCAGCTATTCCATAACTGGTTGGGAATTTCAAAACAACATGAATGCAAAAATCGCTTACGCTCCCCGCTCCACTCGATAGCTTACCCACACACCCCTCTCCCATAACAATCAAAACTGAGAGAGCGATTGTCTCAAATGTGCTCTCCTCTCTGTTTCTTTATCTTACTCTCCTTGTCTAAAAACATTGTACTGAGAACGAATTTAGATCGATTTCAAGAGCGAAATTCTTGAAAATTCAAGAACGAATATATATTTTTTTAAGATCGTTCGTTTCTAAGTTATTCGTTCAGCTTTTTTCTGGGCTTTGAACCACGGTTCGACCAGCTCTTCGACCTGGAAACGAACCAAAGACGATAGGTTCTACCATGACGTTCATAACCTTTTGCACATATTTTTATACTGCGAACTAAATATATATTTTAGCTTATTTATAGCTCCCCCCCCCCGCACCGAAATCAATGCAAATTCAAATGACTTTGATATACATTTTTGTTAAAACTTTTCACAAAAGTTTTATTTGGCTACACTTCTGGCATCACTGTGGCAACACCCAACCCACACTCCATCGCGAGCGTCACTCGTCGCCGGCCTTGATGTTCGGCGACGTTCAATATTAAAAAGCATACAATCAACAGTCTGCAATGAAAGTAAATGTCTTGCTTACACATACCAGCGCACGCACGTCGCAAGGCAACCACGTGTGCCAGGAGGGGGGAGCGAGGAAGAATGAATAACCGACAGTAGGCGTTGTCTGCCCATTGCCGTGTTAACAGCACATTGACTTGCTGAGGAATGAAATTTATTACGCAGAATACCAAACAAAAAATAAGGAGAGGAAAATAAAGAACTGTGCGTGGAATTCGTGACTGCCGTTTGCACTGACTTGCCCTTTGTCGCCTGGTTAAGGACGTGCGAAAATCTGCCCGATCATTGGGCAATGAATACGTCAGCAGTTTTGTCATTCCGGTGACCAATATTTCATTAAATTCCTACACAGGTATTAAAGCCCAGCGCCTGAAACTAATCGAAGGAGCCCAAAATCGCAACTGCAAAATTATGCAAATGGTTTTATTTATAGACGATAGACTTGATTGGCTTTAGCCCCACACAAAGACAATCAAATGTTATATGTGCGTGTGTGTGTGTGTGTGTGGGGGGCGCATAAAAATCTGAAACAAATCTGAGCCAAAACGAGCATCATGAATAATAAGCAAATGTTGATTGTTCACGTCATTTTTTTGGATGGGCTGGTGGAAATGATACATAATTTAACTCAAAAGCATTTGCATAAACTGCGTCAAATGGCAGCGCAAATTGTGTTAAGACTCGAAGCCAAGAAGGACTCCGGCTCGAAACTTGGCCAGAATGGTGTTCTGGCTGACTGCCATTAATTTAACCATTATGGGGTTTTACTGCGCTTTCACTTTCATGTTATTTGATACATTTAATGCCCCCGGACGAGGCCATTGAAAACATATGCGCAAAGCCTTTGAGCTTGTCAGCATAATTTTGCCAGGCCGTCGGAGCAGTTTCTAAGTAATTAAACCAGCCAAAAGTTTTTGATAGCACACAACATCGAGAGAGGCGTATTTTGGGGGAAGGGGGGGTTGGGGCAGTGAAAAACCATAACAAGCTGCCAAATTAGGGCGTGTCGTTGTGGTGGGGTCGGGGTGGGCAGGGCAGGGGTTAAAGCTGAACTAAGGGAATGTTATGCAAATCATTGAAATCGAACTGGCTTTGATTTTAAGGATATTTCATTTAATTTTCAATGTGACATTGGCTTTAATACGAAATTATGTAGTCCACATTCTGTTACTTAACGATTTTGATGGCGAAACATAACCCAAACATAGATTCTATTGGGAGGTTTTGTTAAGAAACATCTCTTATTTTGGTACTAAACATTTTTCCAGGGGCAACATTCGATTTCCCACTCACTTAGTAACGGATCGAGTGCTGTGTATCGAAACTGAGAGTCCAATACTGAGTATCGAGTACTAAGTATTGAATGCTGAGTATCGAGAACTAAGTACGGAGAATCGAATACCAAGTATAGAAAACAGATCTTTGAGAAACAAGTTTGAATCGATACGGTGTATCGAGTACTTAATATCGCATCGTGTGCAGTGTTTCGAAAACTCAGAGTCAAAAACTGAGTAACGATTACTGAGTATCGATAACTTAGGATCAATAACTAGGTATCGAATACTGGAAATCGAATTCCAAGCATAGATTACTAAGTATCGAGCTATGAGTATGCGTACGGAGTATCGAACTTATAGTATCGATAACGGAGTATGAAACACTGAGTATCTAGAGCTGAAAACCAAATAATAAGCATCGCAAACTAAGTATCGAACACTAAGTATCGAGTTCTGAGTATCGAGTAGTGAGCAGATGAATTCTGAGTACCAAATGTTTAGTATAAGGGTATAAGTATCAAATAGAGTATCGAAAACTGATTAAGGAACACTGAGTATCGAGAACTGAGGATCGATTACGGAGTATAGAGCACAGAATTTCGAGAACTTGTTGCCAAATACTCCGCATCGATTACTGAGTATCGAGTACTAATTATCAAGAACTTAGTATCGAATAATAAGCATAGTATCGAGTAATAAGTATGAAGTACTGAACATCGAACTCAAAGTATCAATTAATGTAAAGAAGTAAAGAACACTGAGTATCTAGAACTGAGAACCAAATGCTAAGCATCGAAAACGCAGTATCGAATACTACGTATCAAGATCTGAGTATCGAGTAGTGAGCTTAGAGCACTGAGTATGAAATATTAAGTTTAAAGTGGTTAGTATCAAATAGAGTATCGAAAACTAATTAACGAACACTGAGTATTGAGAACTGAGGATCGATTACTGAGTAAGAAGCACAGACTACCGAGAACTTGTTACCGAATACTCAGCATCGATTACTGAGTATCAAAAATACAGAGCATCGGATACTGATTATCAAGAGCCTAATATCGAATACTGAGAATGAAATAGCAAGTTTAGAAAACAGAGTATCGGGTATTGAGTATGAAGAACTGAATATAGAACTTTAGCAATTATCTGAGTATATAACACTGAGTATCTTGAAGTGAGAACCAAATATACTAAATATAGAATACTGAGAAAGGAGTACTGAGATTCGAGCACTAAGTAAGCTAAGTATATTTCTAAGAGTACTGAGTATCGAGTACTTAGTATCAAACAGAGAGAGAATAGAGAATCGACTGCAGTACAACGAGTTGAAGTACTTAGTATCGGGTAAGGACTGCCAGGTGCCCTGGGCTGATTATTAAGTAATGAGTATCGAGCTAATTTCCCCCCCCCCACATTTCGGTGTTTCGTTCCGCAAACAATAAAGTGTGAAATTAATCATTAATTTTACACAATTTCAAATAAGAACTAAGCTTATGATTACATTTCTCACAGAAGTTTGCTCAATTTCAATACAAACTTTCTGCCAAACTTTGGCTATTCGTAGAAGTAAAACCGGAAAAGCGTGCCAAAAAGAAGTTGCTAATAATAATTACATTTGTTTCGTACTCCCTCTCGGTCTCTCCCTCTCTCTCTCTCTGTCTCCATCTCTCTCTTTACTTTGGTCATAAAATATGTAAGCAAATGTCTTACTTGTTAGCCAAGTGCGATGTCTGATGTCTGATGTGTAATACTGGTCCCACATCCCAATCCTCTTTCTATGTGTGTGTACTACACACTTGTATGCATATGTATATGTGTGTGTGCGGGTGTCGCTACCGAAGGCAGGAAAACTTCATTTCCGCAAAACTAACTTTTGTTTAACATAACAAATTGTCTTGTTTACTTTTTGCATGTGAATGAATGAGTGGGCGAGTGAGTAAGTGAGTGAGTGAATGAGTGAACATAAAGTAGACAAGAGCCTGATAGGGGCGTGGCAAACAGATTCACAAAAAGGAAATCCTCATATCTGAGCAAATTTAAAATTCAATTTCAATTCGTTTTCCTAGTTCAAGATGTGCTCCAAAGTAATTGAATTGGCCTCCGAACATAAAAAATAAATATAATTGTAAATTAAATTCGTTACATAAACGAAAATGAAAGAGCTCAGGCCGCAACCCAGAAATAAGACAATAAAAATCAACGGAAATACGCAGCAAAAAAACCGGAAAGAAAGCGAGAGATAGAGAGAGGGGAAGGGGGGGATGAGGATACAGACAGCCGCCATAAAGTCGGGGTATAGGAAAACGCACTCGCATTATAAGCGGGGTGAGCCGCAAATGTTTTGATATCAAAAATGAAATAAAACAAAAGCCCCGGCCGCAACAGCATGCTCTTCAATTACACTTTCGATTTTCGCTATACACTCGCACACACACACACACACACGCACACACACTCCAAATCCAAGCGGCAAATCTCAAATCGAAAAACACAAAAACTCAAATCCAAACACAAACCAAGCGTAAGGGCATTGGGCATTGGTTTTTTTGTTTTTTTTTCGGCGAGGGGTAAGAGACAGAGAAGCGGCAGCAAATGAAATTGTATAAAAGGCAAAGTAGAAAATTTATTGCACAGCGCAAGAAAAAATGGCCGCTTACAAACACACACACACACAGTAGAACAGATTTTTGGAAATGGCTCGAGAGCATTCAATACCCAGTGGCCGCAACGAGGCCTTTAGATCATAAGAGATTAAGAGAAGAATACTGTAGGAGGGACTGAGGCAACATCACACAAGTTAATTTACACAAAAAATATGCACAACCGGTCACCTTGCACCTCTTTTGGCAACAGCTGCGGGATAAATATACTTGAAAACACTTCTCAAACTTGCCCAAAACTGTTCTCTTCTCAGTTGCCCACTGTTTACTGAAACTTGATGCGACAGATCGAGTCTCCACCCTAGACTTTTGTGATTTTCACACATCAACAGACAGAAATGAGTCATATACTCTGTTTATACGCACATATTAAATCATGCTTAATGCCCTTTAAAGTATGCTATGTTGTATGAAAATCATAACTTTAGGCAAGAATAAATAGCTAGATATTTTGTTGAATACCCAACAATCTGAGTGGATATGCAATGTCGAATATCTATGACATAATACAAAATAACTTATGGAAATAAAGTTTGCATACTTTGAAGGGCATTAATCACGAATAATTTGGTGAGTATAAAGATATTAGCTGCCTCATCTTAATGCTTGCAACTATCTGTTGAGCTAAAACTAAAAGAAAAGCACTGGACCAATCCTCTTGGTTGTTCCGTCAAAATATTTCTTGTTTTATAAGTAACTTTAACTAGTTTCGAAATCTGCTGGAGTAGTTTTCCTGTTAACTTAATTATCTTTAAACAAAAACCAGTTGATCTTTGTACTGAACAATACCCAAAATAGAAAACAGTTTGTTTATACAGCTATTTCAAGCACTTACCGTTTTTTCATCAGTAGACTTTGCAGTGGAATTTTGAATTTTAATTCCTGTTGGTGTTTGACATTCAAAGTTCAGGCCCAAGCTACAACATGCAGTAGGCAGTTTCAACTGAGTCCCAGTGAGGCATTCAGAAGGGCACCCGCCAAAATGTGAATCGCAAATTGCTGAAATTTAATTCAAAAGTTTAAAAAAATTAATAATTGTGGTTTGAACTGTTAAAGCTTTTAAATATAATATGTTGTCTGTACAATTTGTACAAGGATTAGAGTCACACAATGAATGGGCAGAGGTGCCAGCCGATTTTGAAAAGAATCCAAGTGAATCTGGAACTATAAACATCTATTCCTGCAAAGCAAACCTGCAAGCGAACCTTTTCGAATCCAATGCTACGCATAAGAAAAGTTCAAGAAAGCCAACAAATTTAAAAAAATGGATTTAGTTCAACCAAAACAGCACACTCAAATATTCTAATATTTTTATACTTTTTTGAGAAAAATTGATACCATTAACTAAGGTATCAAACATAGAAGTCTTCTTATATCTTTGATTCCGAAGTTTGATGAATGCTTTAAGCTGCCTTTAACTCATAAAAGTACATAGGTTGTCCAATTTCTCTAAAGAGAAACTCTTATCAATTAGACCCTGTTCTGTTCTATGATGATATACTACGTTTTTAAGCAGCAAATTATACAAGATTAATGCCCTTCAAAGTATGCAAACTTTATGTCCTTAAGGTATTTTGTATTAATATGAAACCATTGCAAGTTTGTCATAGATATTCAACATTAAATATTCGCTAATATTATATATATACTTGGCCAAAATTGTGATTTCATATAAAATAGCATACTTTAAAGGGCATAAACCCTGATATATTTCATAGCACACATTTTTTGTCGCAGAAGATAAGAATGCGATTCGCCTGGTAGGTATCGCATTACTCTAGCGACATAGCATTATTATCGCATTCTCATCTCCCTATGGAAAAAAATGAGACACATTACGATAACTTCTGGGCTCTTAGCAAGCGATACTTCTGGGAGCTAAGAAAGCGATACTTTTGGGAGATAGGAAAAAGTCTCTTTTGAGCGATAGGAAAGCGATTTAGCCTGGTTATAGGAAAACGACTCTTCTGAGGAATAAGAATGCGATTCTTCCTGGGGATAAGAATGCATTTCTTCCTAGAGTTCAGAATGCGATTCTTCCCGCAGATAAGAATCAGATTCTTCCTAGAGTTAAGAAAGCCTTTCTTCCTAGAGAATGCGTTTCTTTCAAGAGTTAAAAATGCATTTCTTCCTGGAGATGAGAATGCGATTCTTCCTAGAGTTCAGAAAGCGTTTCTGGAGGCAGGAATACGATTCTTCCCCAAAGCTAAGCCATACAAATAAAAGGTGTTTCCAATTCTGTTATTTAACTGTACGATGTCGCACCTAAGGTAAATAAGCGTTGCCAAAGCACTTTGCATTTGTAATATTGTAAAAAGTCTGGCAACTCACTTCAACAAGAATCGCATTCGAGTCTTCTTGGGTAGTGTTAAGCGATGTATTGCCAATTCTCAGATGAGATGTTGAAAAGGCGCGACCAATAATAAAGTACAGCATTCTTGCCCTCAAGGCAATATTTGAGGTATATATCGGCAATTTATCCCTTTTATGATAAAAGAAGCCACCAATAAGAAGCCAGCAAGTAATTTCACTGGTGAGCTATATAGTACTTTGCTTAAGAACTATCATGGGCATCTGCTCGTTGTTTCTTAAGTGGATACTTTTGTGTTAAACTATTAAATGTTTTCTAAAAAACATAAAAGAGCTATTTTCCTATGAACAGAAAGTAAAGTCTTAAGGCATCCTGCCAGAAAACTTTTCGTTTGACCAGGCGAAAGGGTTTTGTTGCTGTGATTGTTTCTATCTAAATGGGTAAACGTGTCTGTTTGGTTTCTTAGCGAAAGCATTGTTAACGAAAGAAAACAACAATCGATTTCAATTGTTCTCCAAACAGTTTAATTTTAATGAGATAGCAAGGACTTTAGATAGGTTTTGGCGTGCGAATGCTTAGAGAAATGCTTTTATTGTCTGGGTGGTGTTCTTGCAGGCATTGATGCTTTGCTACAAATTGAAATTAAAAATGTTTCACCACGAAAAATGAGTAAAATAACTTAAATTAAATGCTAAATGAATGTAAAAGTGGTAGATCTTAAAACAGAAAAGGTCCTATCCATGCTGATCACTTGAAAAATCTTCTGAGATTGGTAATTTTGAGCTCTCTAAATCTCATAAGCTTTATTTGAATTGAATTATTTAACTACTTTTTCTTATTTTAAGGCTTTCAATTCTCTTCCTTTGCTCAGTTTTTGTTTCAAAATTCCTATTCCTTCTTTTCCGCTTTGACCCATTTCATTATTCCTCTGGGATCAAAGCATTTTTGTTGAGCACGACCAATATGCATAAAATGCTTTTCTTCTGATTAATCTAAAAACCCTTCCCATCAGCCTAATCTCCCCCTTTGTCTACCCTACACTTACCCGGACGTGGATATAAAACAAAAACAACAGACAACACGAAAAAAAAGAAAACCCCCAACTGGCACATAGTGCAAATCAGAGCAACAACAAATTGGAATTGTATTGAGTGCGCTCTGGTCGTCGTGTGCGTAGGGGAGTGTGGGGCGAATGTCTAAATCACAATCCGCCGCCAGAAGCCAAGAGCAAAAAAGCAAATCCCATTTTATCCGCAAACATAAATTGAAGGCGCATTCAAGTTGCAGCGCCATGTCTCATGCGACATTCAATGAGAGAGCGAGCAGAGATTTTCCTGCCTTTCCTTTTTTATTTTTGTTGTTTTCTGCCTCACTTCGTACTTTCTTTCCCCACCATCCCATCACATCCCATCCCCCTTTGTTTGGCTGCGTAGCTGTCATACAAATCATCTGTCGGTCTGATCTCCCCAGTGCATTGAATCGTCGAGTTTTGACTCGTAAACTTGAGCAAAGTCAGCCGTAGGGACTGCTGCTGCTCCTGCTCTCTGTTTAAGTGCGAATGAAAGCTGCATGGGGCGGCAGTTAGTTGCAGGCCATAACTCAATAAGCACAAATGCAAATTGCGTTGGCAATGGAATCTCATGCGCATATCGGAGCAACACTAGGCCGGCCGAACGATAATTCCGGCCAGAAGTTTGCCTTGCCGCTGGCCATATGAACGCATTGTAGCTTGTTGTGTGTGTGCGTGTGTGGAAAGAGGCATGTATCTTTGTATCCGTTTTCGGTAAATTTCAAATTGAAACTGATTTTGCTCGTTTATTCGTTGTTAGTTGTGTAGTTCGAGTGTCCAGCAAGGCTGAGCGGGGAGTAAGTGAATGTGTGGGTGGGTGGGCATATTTTTGGACCCAAAACACACATGTCAAGGCGACAAGGAAAAATTTTCGGTTATGACGAATTGTTATTTAACAAAATTGTGCTTTGATTTCACCTAGGGTCGATAGCTCTCGCCTCGCTTCTTATATTGAAAAGTTAAACACAAAAAAATAGAGTTTGTATTTCATGTTTTGAGTGCGAAAAGCTTAAAAATTGGATCTGGTCACACTTTAAGTATGTTAAAATGAACCAGCGGTGGGCTTGCTCATTCGCCCATTGATCCCGAGAGCTGTGTACAGCTTAATACCCAGGGAATTAACTCAACTAAGTATATTTTATTGTCTGATCAACTACAGTCTATCTATAACACGCTTGAAACGGAACGTTGGTCACACTGTACGAACCATTGAATGAAATCGTATTGATATCAACCAACAAAAAATCTCATTCCTTAAAATATTATCTTTCAACCTAACCAAATAGAACAATCAAGGCGAAAGCTGAGCCTGTATGTGGACAATTGAATGAAATTGCATTAAATGAATAAAGAAATTAATTTCGTCCATTTTTTTAACAGACCTAATAATCCAAAGCGCAATGGTCACACTTGAAATGTGAAAATAATGCATACGAATAATATAATGAAATAAATTGAATTAAGAAACAAACCAAAATGAATCTCTTGGAACACTTTTACAAATATCAGACGGCGTTATATTTACGACAGAATCACATATAACGATGGTCACACTAAATTTGTGCGAAAAGTACTTTAAGATGTGGCCAATTATGAATATATGGCAATAACAATTGTAGAAAACAATGTGTTGAATGAAATTAAATGAATTAAGAAAGAATCAACATATAAAAAAAACGAATATTGGAGCGCCTGCTCTTTCAAACTAACCAAATGGAAGACTTTAGGCGGAAAATGAGATTGTATGTGGACAATTGAAGGAAATGACATTAAATGAATAAAAAAAATTAAGTTCGTCCATTTTTTAACAGACTTCATAATCCAAAGCGCAATGGTCACACTTGAAATGTGAAAATAATGCTTGAGAATATAATAAAATAATTAAATTAAGAAACAACAAAATCTCTTGGAATACTTGTACAAGTTCCAGCCTCACATATAACGATGGTCCATTTTTGAACCGGCTACACATTCCAAAGCGCAACGGTCACACTTGAATTATTAAAATAATGCATACGAACAAAATAATGAATTCAAATGAATTAAGAAACAACAAACAAAAATGCTTCTCTTGAAACACTTTTACACATTCCAAACATTTTACACAATCACTTAACAATGGTCACACTTAAATTGTGGAAGAATCCTTGCAAAATGAATCCACTATTTCAAATGGTAAATTGTAGAAAACAATAATGTGTGCGAATTATTGAATGAAATCAAATGGATTAAGAAAGTATCAACACATCAAAATGGTGTGTTTATATTTGATAAATGTCTTCAGATTTAATAAAAATTTAAGCAATAAATTAAGAAGAAAAAAACAAAATAAAGTGCTAGCACAGTGAACTTGTCCCCTGGGCTGCCGAAAGCTGAATGCCCAAATCTCATCAGCAGTTTTACAAGTCAAAAAATTTCAAGGTTCACAGCCTACTTGGCTTAGCACAAAATGGTTTTTATATTATTTAATTAATAATTAGAGAATGTAGGATATCAATTGCAGCGATTTCTGTACACTTTTAAATGAATTTTGCATTTTGTGTACCCTTTCTCAAAGTAGCAGTTAGCAAAGCACTTAAGAACATACAGGAAAACACAAAAGAGCCACAAGTTCCATTACTCATCTTCTAAATAGCAGCTTTAAGTTCTTCTACTTACAATTTTTTCTAGCTTATGTGAAGATGCAAAGTCAAGGAAATGATCAGCAATTTTGATTTCAATCTAAGCTGTAGACTAATCCTGCTGAACAGGAATCGGTTTCCGAAACGGTACATCATGTCTATAGCTTTGGTAGGTTGAGCTTAAAGTTGCTTAAAATATATGTTTTTACTAGTTTTCCATGCTCGCTGTGTGGAAAACGTTTTTGTTTGCTTGAGCTCTCTTTGATATTATTCTAAAGTTTTATATCTTAGCTTTAAAATGCATTTTGCCATATATTTATACAGTTTTTTTAAGCAAAGATGGACCATTTTGAATACTTGTGTTTAAAATGACCATATTTTGTGCTGCCCAAAGATATGCAATGGATGTTGCTGGAAACGTTGTTAAGGAATTCAACTCAAATTACCAACTATAGTGATTTAGCATAGCATACTTTGAGGCTGTAGATAATTACTTATTTTAAGCACATATCTTCTAAGTTGTATATCTTCGCATAAAAAATCGCAGAACTGTTGGAGATGGTTTATTTACGTTTGGCGTTTGGACCCTTCAAAGCACCAAATTTTTATACTCTGTACCGTAGGTACATAGAGTATTATAAGTTTGTGCAAAAGTATGTAACATCCAGAAGGAAGCATCTCCGACCCCATAAAGTATATATATTCTTGATCAGCATCAACAGCCGAGTCGATATAGCCATGTCCGTCTGTCCGTCTGTCCGTATGAACGCACAGATCTCAGAGATGGTAAGAGATAGAGGTTTGACGTGTATGGGACATATGCTTCTTATGTCTGCAGGCAGATCAAGTTTATTTTCAATTTTGGCCACGCCCCCTCCCGCCCCCGCAATTTAGAAAAAACGTCATATCTCCCACAGTTTTGAAGATAGATGGCTTGTTCCTTCTGGACATATTTAGTTATCAGGATAACTTATCGATCCGCCAAAGGAATGAAGAAGATCGGATGAACGGTTTTCGAGTTATGATCAAAAGACAAAATTTCTTGGTACAGAGTATGTTATAGTCGGGCTTGACCGACTTTCTTTCTTGTTATTATTGAAATGCAAACGCAAAGCGTACACAACAGTCGGCCTAGACGCACTCTTTCGCCCATTTCTCTTCCTAAAGACAATGCAAAGAGCATTGTCTATTTTATTATACAACAATTTCTAACAAAGCAAATTCATTCAATCCAAGCCTCTTTCCTTTTATCTGTAACAAAGAAGATTTCCTAGACTGTGGAGGAGGGTCTTAACTTTCTTTGTCGGGTGGTTGACACGCTTCAGGGTTTCCTGTGTATGTGCAAATGTACAAGCTTGTCTTGTTGATAAGGGACTCGTACAGGGATTCAGACCAGAACCCAAGGCGTTGCACTGGCTAACGACTCGCAAAACTGTTGATGGTTGTGATTTGTGTGTGTGTGTGTGTGTGTGTGTGTGTGAGTTAATTAACACTCCCTCATCATCTACATCTTACTACAATTGCAGGTCTACTGCGCCTACAGCAAATCTATCAGGGCCTAAAACCCGGCAACGAGTCCTTTCAAGTGGAGCTGGTCAAGCGCATCTCCAATGTCAGCATGGCCATTGAGTTTCTGCACACATTGGAGCAAATCGGCAGGTTTACCAACAAGCACATCGTGCTCGACTGTCCCACGGAAATGGCCAAACAAATACTCATTCAGCATGTGCGCGATTTGCGTTTGGGCCGCCGCACCTATCACTATTTGCTGAGTGGTTTGGTAAGTGGTTTCCCTGGCCATCCACATGGGCATATGCAGCAGTGTCTTTCGCTTTAGGTCATGGACGATCGCTGGGAGAGTGAGATAATCGAATTTGGTGCCATTAACATAACGGGCTTCCGCATTGTGGACACAAACCGGCGGCTGGTGCGCGAATTCTATGACAGCTGGAAGCGGTTGGATCCGCAAACGAATATGGGTGCTGGACGGGAATCGATTTCGGTAAGAGAGTTCGGTGGTTGCCTCACCTTGTGCCTTGGCTTTCCCCAGAGCCGGAGAGCGAGTGCTTACACAGAGTGCCCTGCTTTGTGTGGCCCTGTTTGTGTTGTATAGTCAAATAGCAGCAGCAGCAGCAGCAGCAGCACAACGGGCGACAGATTTCACTTTTTTGTTGTGTGTGTGTGTGTGCTGCAGAGAGAATGTTGCAGTCAAAGGCATATGTGTCCTTGCCCAGCTGCTTCGTTGTCCTTGTCATTGTTGGCACACAGAAGAGGCAACTATTGCGACAGCAGCAAGTTGGTTTAGTTTGCGTTTGCCTGCTGTTTATATTTGTATTTCCTTGGCATTATCCTTGTTGACAAAGATTTCACTTTGTGGCGCTTAAATGTTAGTTGAATTCAGCTAGAGGACAAGCGAGCGGCTGGCTCCTGCTGCTGCTGCTCTCTTTGAAAATGTTTGTTTATTTATTTGACTTGTGTGTGTGTGCGAGTGTGTGCGAGTGTGTGCGTGTGTGTAGTGCGGGGAAATACACATTAAAGTCTCTTTCTCGCTCATTTTCTATTTGCTCGATTTCATTGAGCCACCCCAAAGTAGGCAACACAACGCATTCTGGTTGATTCTTACAAATTTAAAATCCAATTTGTTAAATATTTAAGAAAAATCATCCCCTCCCCCGCTGGGGGAATTATGTTTGAGCACAATCAAAATGAAAGGCAGCCGCCACCACCCCGCCCCATGTGGCCAATGGTTGGGAAAATTGTGAATAACAGCGTGTAATGCACTCATTAAATGCCAGCAGCTAACCCAACTCCCTTCATTACCATCTAGGCCCAGGCGGCACTCATGTACGATGCGGTATTTGTGCTGGTCGAGGCGTTCAACAAAATTCTGCGCAAGAAACCGGATCAATTTAGGAACAATGTGCAGCGTCGCAGCCAAACGCTAATGGTGGCCCAGGCAGCAGCATCCACGTCCAGCGATGGCTACAGCTTCAATACCAGCAGCAACGGCGGCGGCGGCGGCAGCTCCACCGATTCCGGCTCCAATAACATGGCCTCGCGAGCATTGGACTGTAACACGGCCAAGGGATGGGTGAATGCCTGGGAGCATGGCGATAAAATATCGCGCTATTTGAGAAAGGTAGGTTAGCGGGCACTGATGTTGATGCCGATGAGGAGGAGGAGAAGGATGATGTGGATGATGATGATGATGCTGTTGCCGACACGGATACCGATACCACGGCTAGAGCATTATGGGCGACTAGCTGACAAAGCAATTAAACACACAGCGTTCATGTTATTTTTTTTTCTGCTTTTTTCTCCCTGCAGGTGGAAATCGAGGGCCTTACGGGCGACATCAAATTCAACGATGACGGCAGACGCGTCAATTACACGCTGCACGTCGTCGAGATGACAGTAAACAGCGCCATGGTAGGTAGACGGGGGCGGGGGCGGTATGATGGGTGTGAGTTGAGTAGTGTGTGGGCTAGAAACTGGAGAGAGGTTTACCACGGGGGAGAAGTTAAAGTCAAACCGGAGTATGGAAAAGGCAATGTGGAGTAAAAAAGTGATGTTAGCTGAATTTAAGTGAGATGTTTCAATGCTCAAGGGATTAGAAAAATGCATTATTCGATGCTTAGTAATTGGTAATTGGTAATTAGTAATTGGTAATTAGTAATTGGTACTTGGTAGATGGAAGATGGTAGTTGGTACTTAGTAATTGAAGCTTGGTAATTGGTAGATTGTTGGAACTTGGTAATTGGTAATTGATACTTGGTGCTTAGTACTTGGTATTTGGTGGTAATTGGTACTTAGTAATTGGAACTTGATTATTGGTAATTAGTAACTGGAACTTGATTATTGGTACTTGGTAATTGATACTTGGTACTCGATGTTTGGTCCTTGGTTCTTTTTACTTGGTACTTGGTGGTAGTTGGTACTTAGTGCTTGGTACTTAGTAATTGGAACTTAGTAATTGGAAATTGGTAATTGATACTTGGTACTTGGTGCTTGTTCGTTAGTTCTTTTTTACTTTTCACTTGGTACTTGGTGGTAGTTGGTACTTAGTGCTTCGTACTTAGTAATTGGAACTTAGTAATTGGATCTGGGAAATTGTTATTTGGTAATTGATACTTGGTACTTGGTTCCTTTTACTGGGTACTTGGTGGTAATTTGTACTAAGTGCTTGGTACTTAGTAATTGGAACTTGGTAATGGGTATTTGTTAAGTGATACTTGGTACTCGATGCTTGGTCCTTGGTTCTTTTTACTTGGTACTTGGTGGTAATTGGTAGTTGATACTTGGAATTTAGTAATTGGAACTTGGTACTTGGTAATTAGTAATTGTTAATTGATACTTGGTGCTTGGTTCTAGGTTCTTTTACTTGGTACTTGTTGCACAGAAAGAAAAATAACCAATAAAGAACCGTTTGGACTGGATAAGACTTTGATATTCTTATAATCATCCAACAGAGTATCCTTTTTCATATCCTTTGTCTGATATTCAGCTCCGTTGGTATATTTAAGACAAGTCCAGTCCAAATAAAGACAGTACTTTCCATTTGTGTTGAAAATCGGCAGCCCTTGGTGTGGAAACTCCCGGAAAATTCAGCAAGCAAAACTCTAAGACTCATCGGAATGACTTAAAACTCGATTAGTAAGGATAGTAAGCAAACTAGTTCACGATTTCCATATCCAATGTCTGTCCTTCTTACATTTAAAACAACAAAAATTTCCCCAGAATCCTTCCTGGTCAATTTTTAACCCCACTTTCATCCACTTTTGCTTCCCACACAGGTCAAAGTGGCCGAGTGGAATGATGATGCTGGCTTGCAGCCGCTCAATGCAAAATATGTACGCCTACGGCCGCATGTGGAATTTGAAAAGAATCGCACCTACATAGTGACCACTGTACTGGAAGAGCCATACATCATGCTGAAGCAGCCCGCCTTTGGCGAGCAATTGCATGGCAACGAACGCTTCGAGGGCTACTGCAAGGATCTGGCTGAGCTGTTATCCAAGAAATTGGGCATTAATTGTAAGTGCAGCGAGCAACTCACTCTCCATCTGGGCGCTACATGTGTGCACCATGTCCAATTGCAGATGAACTGCGCCTGGTCAAGGATGGCAATTACGGTTCGGAGAATCCCACGGCACATGGCGGCTGGGACGGCATGGTGGGGGAGCTGGTGCGCAAGGTAAGTGATGGCCCCGACCGAACCAACAGCACACGCTATCTTCTTGGACTGACGACCGAAACCTACTTTGCAGGAAGCGGATATTGCGATTGCCGCCATGACGATTACCGCCGAACGTGAACGTGTCATCGACTTTAGCAAGCCGTTCATGTCGCTGGGCATTTCCATCATGATTAAGAAGCCAGTGAAGCAAACGCCCGGCGTGTTCAGCTTCATGAATCCTTTATCGCAGGAAATTTGGGTGCGTATTTGTGTGAGTTTGTCTGTGTGTGTGTGTGTGTGAGTATGTACACTTTGCTTCATTGGCGCTCACTGATGCAATGCAACAAGGAAACTCACTCTACCGCCGCTGCTGCTGCTGCTGTTGCTGACTTTGACTTGGCGCTGCATTCAGACTGCATTGTTTGTCCCAAAGATAGCGGGCGAAAAGCTCTTTCATGTTCTTGAAAGGGTTTTATTTAAGTTTCTGCTGTAGAAAGCTTTATTTTAGTTTCACAAGTTAAACATTTGGCAGTTAGAACCTTGAAAATGGAGGCAAAAGATTTCTGGAATCCTCCTTTGGGTCAATTATAAGCAAACTTAGTTGCCTCCAAGGTCTGGAAATCTCTCCATTTCATATCATTTGCATCAAATGTCTGTCCCCTTGACGGTTGCTTTCGTCACCAGTTGGAACTGCTCTCAGTTTTTAAACACCAACCGAAATGTGTTTATTTTTACTTTGGTAACGAGTCAAAATGTTGCTAAAATTGCGCCGCATACAAATGAGTAAAGTTTTTAAACAATTTCTTTCATTTCTGTTTTGGGCCGTTGGTAATTTTTACGCTTGCCAATTTTTTGTATTTTTATTATTTTTGTTGTGTTTCGCGCTGGGCAAAAGTTTGCGGCAAACTTTCGACTTGTATATTTATTTCTTCTGGTTTCGGCTTCAACTTGGCACCACGTAAGCTTCCAAAGTTTAATAGAGTAAACGACAAAGTTTTTTTGTGCTTTTGCCACTGTTTGCCATTTCTTTTCCCTTCACATAAACAAGCGGCAGCAGGAAGTGCAAGGACACAGACACAGATACCGGGCGGGCGGGCGAGAGCTACGAAAATTACGTGGCCGTCAAGTTTTTCTACAATTTTTCTGCACTAGTCCGAAGTTTGACGCTTGAGGCTTGTTTGAATAATGGCAAGCCATCAAAATTGTATGAGCATTTAGTTGATGTTTATGTTGCAGCTGGCTTTTGGTGGGATGCACTGAGAGAAAGACGGAGTAGAGGGGAAATGTGGGGGTACTTAATGTATAAATGAAGTTAAGTTTGCTCTTAGCTTTAATTAGCAAAATGGGACAAATTGTAAAACTTGCAGTTTCTATCATCAGTAGACTTAGACTGAAAAGTACTGATAAGAACTCAAAAAAAAACTCTTAAACTCTCACTAGTACTGTATTTCGCTTGTTGGTGTTAAGCAAAATCTTTTAGGCTGACGCAGCCCAAAGGAAAAAGCTTTAAGCTTTCAACAAACTTAGCAAAAAAAGCATTAATATGCAAATGCAAGCCTTCAAATTAGTTCTGTTGGCCTTTTGAGCATAGCGGGAAAAGCTCTTTCATGTTCTTGAAAGGCTTAAGAACTCAAAAAAAGGTCTAAAGCTGTCACAAGTACTGCTCTCCGCCTTTTGGTGACATGCAAGAGCTTTTAGGCTGACGCAGCCCAAGAGAGAAAGCTTTAAGCTTGCAACAAAATAAGCCACTGTGCATTAATATTTGAATGCAAGCCTTCAAATTAGATCTGTTGACTTTTTAAGCATAAAGGGGATGCTCTTTCATGTTCTAGAAAGGGTTTTATACTATTTTCAGTTAAGAACTCAAAAAAAATCTCTAAAGCTCTCACAAGTACTGCTCTTCGCCTTTTGGTGACATGCAAGAGCTTTTAGGCTGACGCAGCCCAAGAGAGAAAGCTTTAAGCTTGCAACAAAATAAGCCACTGTGCATTAATATTTGAATGCAAGCCATCAAATTAGTTCTGTTGGCTTTTTGAGCATAGCGGGAAAAGCTCTCTCATTTATTTGAAAGGGTTTTAAACTATTTTCAGTTAAGAACTCAAAAAAAGCTCTAAAGCTCTCACAAATACTGTATTTCGCTTGTTACTGTTAAGCGAAAGCTTTTAGGCTGACGCAGCCCAAGAGAGAAAGCTTTAAGCTTGCAACAAACTAAGCCACAGTGCAGTACTATGCAAATGCAAGCCCTCAAATTGGTATTGCTGGCTTTTTGAGAATTTGTAATGAGAATTTAAGCCAAATTTGCAACCATTTTCCGCCGAGTGTAGCTTCCAGGTTAGGGGAAGCCACCGCGAGTCGGTGCCAGGGGACGACGGTTGGACAATTAAACAAATTAGATGGCTCGTGCCGCTAATGCGCTGTAAATGCTTCAAAATATGACGAGGACGACGACGACAGTGGCTGTAAAATGTACGCACAATAAAAAATTCATAAAAGCCAACCAAATCTCAAAAGTCAAAAAGTGTTGACAGCGCGCGACAAACGCAAAATTAAATGCTAATAAAAGTCAGCGAGCAGCGAAAAGGAAACAGCCAGCCAAAGTGAAAGCTAATGCGTAATTTGACATGAGCGGAAGAAGAAATATATAAAAAAAAGAGAAAAAATTACAAATGCAAATTAGTTTCTGTTTCGTTTGGGGCAAGAGTGAAAGGCGAAGGCGCAAAAGTTAACAAGCTAATAAAAAAGTCTTTCACAAAAAATGTATCATAAATTAAATGAAGCATTTTAGCTGCACACACACGACCAAACCAGAAAAGAAGCAACAAAGCCGCCGCCAAACTGTGACAGCTGCAGGAAGAGCAGGCCTACTGAAGTGTGTGAGTGTGTGTGTGTGTGTGTGTGAGGGCAACGACAAGGACACACCTTTCCTTTCACAAAGGTGCTGACACACACACGAACATCCAACCGGTGGCAACAGTTGCCAGACAGCCATGTCCCTGGCTGCTGCGGCATTGTCTTGCCATCGTCACCCATCGTCGCCCCATTAGGCTAATGTTTCGTTATTTTCTAGGAAGCCATTCCCAGTTGTTGCTTCCGCTTCAATTAGTAAAGAAAATTTAATGAAAAATGCTGCTGCTGCTGCTTTTTCAGCTGCCACAAGCTTCTCATGTTTACATTCTCTGCTCTTTTTTCCCGTTTTCCCTTCTGTTTTCTTTTTTTTTGCTCTTCCATGCCAACAGGTGAGCGTCATCTTCAGCTACATCGGTGTGAGCATTGTGCTGTTCTTTGTGTCCCGCTTCTCTCCATATGAATGGCATCTTGTGCAACAGTCGCCGCAACAATCACAACCGCCAGGTAAGCGAACACACCTGTCATTGACAACGCGCGGTTGCCACAGTGGTTAACCGTTGGGAGCATAATTTGAAACATTATTTATGCAACCAAAAATCCAGATTACTCTTTGTAAATACTTTAGCTACTTTTTGCTGTTGCTGCTCCTTTTGATTCGTTTGATCTTTTTGATAACCAGGACAGAAGCATTGGAAAACTTAGAGAGCTGACTAGACTTATAGGTCTTCATTGGTTTGCTCTCGGTTTTTATGGTTTCACTTTTTATTATTTTAACATCTCAACTTCATATTATACTAGAACTTTTAAAAAAAAGAACATACAGATATTTACTTAATTAAACAGACTGTACCTAAACTTGCATAATGCTGACAGCTGAGATTGCAGTGTGCTAGAACAAAGGGCTTCAATCCTATGCTGATAATATTTGTGTACTGTCTTAGTGTGTGATTCGCCTAGGATCAATTTATCATTCTCTTAGATAGCTGTGCTAAAAACTGGTTCGGAGTTGAGTCCCTCCGCAGTAGAAGTCTTGGTAATATTTGGTAATTCCAAACCGAATCTGATTGGGAGCATTAGTTACTTTAGCTATCCAAACCCATACTTGCACCAAAGCGTTCTTCTATTAACCAGGAGATTGCGCTAACTTCGTCTATGCTGATATCTGGGACTAAATATATCCCAAACGATGTCAAAAGTCAGTCAATACTGGATTTTCTTCAGCCAAGTTCGAGCAGCATAGACTTGAGTTTAGATTTTGAATTCCCCGCAATCATTCTTGCTCGATATAAGCTCCATAAAGGCTTAATTCAATCACACACAATATGGGCTTTAGCTTTTCATCCGAACTCCACTTGTTTCCTTTGTAAAGGGTTGCCCAACAGCAGCTAGAGCTGGCGCAGTCACTAACACAAATAAAACACATTTTTGTAAAGCAACCTAGCAAAGATTGGATGTAATTATTGATCACATTGGAGCCTTTTTTGAGTCCTTAGGCTGATTACAATAGTCATAAATGCGCTTGTTTTCATAAATGATACTTTAGTCGGGAGAAACCGGTACCCTAGCAGCGATTCTTCTTGAAGAATCGTTTTTAACCCGTTCTTCTGATCAGTTTCCAATCAGTTTCAAGTCATTTGAGAGCTCTTTTTTAGTCGTATTTCACTTAATTACATCCGAAGCATACTAATGAGTCATTTCCGAGTCTCAATTAATTGCATATGACAGGCATCTCTTTTGGATCATCAAAAGGTGTTGGAAAAGACTTACCAAGCTTAATTTTATGAAAATGATTTTCCAAATATTGGGTGGAAAACAACCACCAGAAGAATACGAAAGAGATAAACGGTTATTGCCTAATGCTGTGTGTGTTTTGCTGGTGGCTGTCTGAAGCACACGGCAACAACAAAATCAGCGCACACGAATTGCTCTTAACTCAATTTCACCAGAGGCATAGAAGAGAAAGAGAAGAGAGAAGTTGTTGCTGCAATTTCTTTATTCATGATCTGTATACGCTCTGCGCAAAGCAACAACAAATGCTTTTAAAGCGTATTTAGCGGGGGCACCCCTACCTTAGTAGGATCAAACATCAAAAGGCCCGGTACTGACTTCATTTTGAAATTGGCTTGGTGCAAGTTAGTCCCAGAAATCCGTACAAGAATTGCTTCAATAATGAGCTGGATTGATGTAAGCTTGACTTTCTAACTTTATGTTACCCCAAAAAAGCCTACCAGAAAAGGCCTTGTGACTTTTTTGAAAGTTCTTTATGATTTTTAAGCCATCTAATTCTTGCGGCTTGAGGGCATTAGATGTTAGCAAATACTCGGTTCTTTCTTTAACAGAACTTCAGCTTTCTAGCTTATGCCAGCATTGCTATGACTGTTTGGGAATTCCAAGGCAGCATAAATGCAAAAATCGGCATAATAAACTAAACACTAAGTTGGACATGCCTCACTGAATGGCTGAGAGATTGTCTTGCGCTCGGTTTATTTCGTTCTTTTGCTTTGATACAGGACATCCCTGCTCATTTCAGTTTCGGGTCTGGATTATTTGACTTTCAAGCGCGAATCGGATTTGAAATAAGCCATTTCGGTTCAATAAACGCTTTTTAGGTCTATTTCAAGCCTTTCGAACTTGCATCAAGCTTGATCTAGTACGATTCGTACTTGAAATTTCAATACGAAGGTTGAGGTTTTGAACTTGATTATGATTTGGGGCAGTTAAATATAAAATGATAAAGTTGACCCATGAAATAATATCCGTGGAGTATCTAAAATACCCTTACTATAGCATGCTTGCAAGAATTCAGAAAAACGCTAAATAAAATTACACTTTCACACACTTTAAGTATTATCTTCAATATCATGAAGTACTGTAACATCAGCACATATTTTCACTTACCTCTGCACACTTCAATCACAGAAGATATGGAAGCAGATACCGTTTAAATCTGGAGTATCTTTTAAAAAGGCAAACGGAACGAAGGGAATGTCATAAGCTTTGCTTGAGGTTGTTGTTGCTTAAAAGCTAGACTCTAGATCAAATTCTGCCGGCGTCGCAGCCGACACATATATATAGAGAGAGAGAATATGTGTATTCTATAAATAGAACGATCGGCAGCTTATTCTCGTACGATGCGCGTGTTCGGTTGCATTTGCTCTCACGACTCATGTGTTCGGCTGAAGCTCAAAAGTCAAACGTGCAGCAACGCATAGCGAATTGCCTTCGTGTTTCGCTGCTTCGCACACAAGCGCAACGCTTTCATTGTGTGAGTTTGGACACCACTTCTCTAGATTGAGCGAAAAGACTGCAGACAAGCAATTTTCAAGGTGGACTGAGGCGCACGCATAGACTTTTGGGACCAAGCAGGCAGTTAAAGTGACTTAACTACCCTCTATTGCATAATTTAACTCTACAAACGTGAAATTGTTGATCGAACAAGTAAATAGATATAAACAACTGCTTATTTTGTACAAATAATAAGCTTTCTCTTGTCTTGGTAGAAGAAACACATTCACTCCGCTCGTTTTTTTCGTAAGTGAAAACAAATAACCAAAATGGCAATTTCGTGTCTATTTAAACTTCCATTTAAATTATACACAACTTTTATGATGTTTATGGCGTACCGTATTTTGTTTACCCTTTCATTATTTACTTAATTTACAAACACTCTGTCATATTTGATTCATGGCAGACCCCCCATTTTTTCATCATAAATATGGGGGCCAAGAGACCGAGCGAGGCGAGCGAGGTATAAAATAATATGCAGCCGCATAACTCGACTCTCTTGTTTTGCAGTTCATTGCATGAAATTCAATTACCTCAATTCAATCTGCTGCTGCTGCTGCTGCCGCTGCTGCTGGTTCCCGCTCTTGTTCGCATTTGTTGACAATCAAATGTCGAGTGCACATATATGTGAGCTGCTCATAACAATCTATTGACATCCTGCAAAACATCCTTAATGTAATTTTAGCGGAAAGTAAACAAAATTGAGTATGCAGGCAACGTGTGTCAGACTGTGTAAAAACAGACAGAGCGGAGACCTGGCTGTGAGCGGGGCAAGCCGGGGGGCTATGGGTTTGATTGCATATCAATTAGAGCAGGCGCAAAAAGCCAAACCAGACGAAATGATTGACAGTCGGACGACAGGCGACATGGGCACGTAGTTGGCCCACTGCTGCGGTTTCGTGTGCCTGAATTCTACGTCTCTTTCCCAGATCCACATGCACATCACGAACAGCTTGCCAATCAGCAGCCGCCCGGCATTATTGGAGGAGCACCCGGAGTGCCAGTACCGCCGGGTCCGCCCACACCTGGTGCACAGACGGCAGCCGGGGCGGCTGCCCTGCAGGCAGCCCTCTCGGCGGGCAGCCTGACTTCTGGTCAGGTGCAGCACAACCAGGCTGCCGTCAATGAGTTCAGCATTTGGAATTCCTTTTGGTTCTCGTTGGCCGCCTTTATGCAGCAGGGCTGTGATCTGTCGCCACGTTCCATTTCGGGACGCATTGCAGCCGCATCCTGGTTCTTCTTCACCCTGATACTCATCTCCTCCTACACAGCCAATCTGGCTGCTTTCCTAACGGTGGAGCGCATGGTGACCCCGATCAATTCGCCAGAGGACCTGGCCATGCAAACGGAGGTGCAGTACGGAACGCTGCTGCATGGCTCCACCTGGGACTTCTTTAGGGTGAGTGACAAATAAACGAAGGATAGTGCCGGCTCCTTCACCTTTCCCCCTCCCGTAGCGCTCGCAAATCGGACTGCACAACAAAATGTGGGAATACATGAACTCGCGCAAGCACGTCTTTGTCAATACCTACGACGAGGGCATCCGGCGGGTGCGCACCTCCAAGGGCAAGTACGCCCTGTTGGTGGAATCGCCCAAAAATGAATACGTGAACGCGCGTGAGCCGTGCGACACCATGAAAGTGGGTCGCAATCTGGATACAAAGGGATTTGGCATTGCCACGCCGCTTGGCTCGGCGCTCAAGTGAGTGGGGCGGACAACATTAAGGCTTCCCAATTGCAATTCGATTGATTCACAGGGATCCCATCAACCTGGCCGTGCTGTCGCTCAAGGAGAACGGCGAGCTGATAAAGCTGCGCAACAAATGGTGGTACGACAAGACCGAGTGCAATCCCCACAAGGACAGCCAGGAGGCATCGCACAACGAGCTCTCGCTGAGCAATGTGGCCGGCATCTTCTACATACTGATTGGTGGTCTGTTGGTGGCCGTCTTTGTGGCCATTCTGGAGTTTTGCTTCCGCAGCAAGCACCAGCGATCCGCGGCCGGCGGTGGGGTGAGTTCGGTCGGTCTGGCCGGCAGCTTGGCGGGCAAGAGCAATGGCTCCATGATGCTCCACGGTCCGTCCAGTGCGGTGCCCGGCGTTATGCCCTCGTCACATCAAAGGAACACGCTGACCGACAGCATGCATGCCAAAGCCAAATTGACCATCCAAGCGAGTCGCGACTATGACAACGGACGCGTGGGGGTGAGTTGTGCTCATTAAAGGGTTCTATTTAGTGCTAAAACTTGAATGCTAATCCGCACGCACGCACAGTATCTCAATTGCGCCTCGTTGCAGTATTATCCACCCGCCCAGCTTTCCGCCGCGCCCACCGATGCCAGCGAGGCTCTGCACATGAATGCCCACGGTCAGGTCTGACATGAGCACGCGCAGGAGTCGCGCCTCTGACGCACACCCTGCGCACCCACCATACGCCGCATTATGGCCAACAGTCGCCAGGAGACGGAGAAGATGATGGGCGGCGGCGGCGGCATCGCCGCCGGCAGCAGTCATGAGGGGGGTAGCCTAACACTCTCGCCGGGCAGCGGGAGTGCCACATTGATGCGACACTCGCCGGACATAAACCAGCATCCGTATGGCAAGTAAGCGAAAGCAAGTTAGTTTCTAAGTATTCCTCCTAGTAAGTAAGTGTCGAAAACAGCTGCTTACCACAGACGGACACCGGACAAACAACAGACACACTCACACACAAATTAACACACCAAGTGGCAGCACAATTAATTGTCATAAGCTGGTAAATCATTGCATACTTTTTCGGGCAGCTTTTTTTGTGAGTTTTTCCACTGAAAATGCCAATTAATGATGCATGTGAGCCACTTTAAAAGTTGATCATTTTGTCATTTAAACAAGGACACACTAGATGCGTATTTTCATTCAACAACAATCATTTCAATTTTTAACTTCAATTGCCATTTATTTTATTTTTAAAACATTTTAGATAATTAAAAACAATTGGTGACTGCGATTCAAAGTTACCGGAATTGTTACTTGGACTTAGGATTATGCAATGATTCTTTCAAATTGTAATTACATTTTCAATTACTTGAATAATTGAGCCTGTTAAGGCAAATTATTGATTAATTGAGCTTGAAATGTTGAATTATTTATGTATTTGTGGGCTTAAGCTGCATTTATTAAACAGTTTGGTGTTTTCCAAACCTGATTGGTAAAAGAATCATAGTTTTTAGCTACAATTACATGAATAACTGAACTTTTCAAGCACAATTACTTAATAATCACCCCCTGAAAAGGTACAACTATTCAGGTAATTTTCATTTAAGTGATTACATTTTGAAATACAATGAAATACAATTACAACTATTCAATTAAATGTAAAAGTAATGGCATTTTGAAATATGCGTTGAATAATTGTAAATCCAAGTTACAATTATGTTTACTAAAAAAAAATGTATTAACTAGTTTGGTGTTTTCCCAACATGATTGGTAAAAAAATCGTATTTTTCAACTACAGTTACATGAATAACTGAACTTTTCAGGCACAATTACTCTATAATCTCCCGTATAAAGGTAGAATTATTCAGGTAATTGTAAAAGTAATTGCATTTTGGAATACAATGAAATGCAAGGTAGAATTATTCAAGTAATCGTAAAAGTAATTACGTTTTAATACATTACTTTGAATAATTGCAAATCCAAGTAACATTTATCATCAAATCGTAGTCAGGAATTGTTCTTTCAATATCTAATAAAAGGCTTGTACTTTCTGAACATGTTTGGTATTCAGTATTATTTAAGAATATTTCAAACTTCAAAGCAGAATTACTATTTAATTCCCCTCTAGAGTTACAAGTCTTTAAGTAATTGCAAAAGTAATTACATTTTGAAACATTCATTCGTTGAATAATCGCAGTTCCGAGCTACAATTACTATTTTTCATTATATGAATAATCATGATTAGTGTAATGAAAAGTAATTAAATACGGAAAGTAATGATTACAACTTTATTTCCAAAAGAATTTACATTTTGAAACATTCATTCGTTGAATAATCGCCGTTCCGAGTTACAGTTACGTTTTTTCATTATGTGAATAATCATGATTAGTGTAATGAAGAGTAATTCAATACGGAAAGTAATGATTACAACCAAATTCCACATCTAACTCACGTTTTTTTCTACCCTCACAAGTTTTCATTAAAACAGGGTCGGAAACTAACTGTTTTATAAATCGTCAAACTTACTTATAAAATGTAGTACCCCTAAAAAAAGAAAGGGTGCCAATAATTTTATCTTACAATGCGGGGACTATGATTTTTCAATCATCAACTAAACTTTTATATTCGAAATGAAATGAAAGTTAGACCTATTATTTGCATTAATCGAAAATTTCGGCAAAACATGTTTTATGCGATAAGATCTCGCCTGATTAAAATGTAATTAAACATGTTTGGTTTGTGTTTGTGAAAAGCGCCCCAAATCTCTTTTGGGCCATTGAGCACATAAAAGCCACCAAAAAGTTTTGGCCCAAAATGTGTTAAAACTTATTTGTACAATTTCTAAAACTATTTAGTTGAATTTTTTTTTGTTGTGCACATTTTCATAATAAATTTCGCACGCTCAACGCACGCAAAAGTATGCAATGATATTTATGCGGTCACTTTCATATAATTGCGCTGCGCAATCAGTTGGCAAATTTGTTAGCCTGTCAGCAAATGCAATGTAAATGAATGAGATAAATTATTGCATTACGCTGTTAACGGTCCTCGGCTGAGGTGGGTGAACAAATAAAACACACAAAAAAAACGAAAAGTGAAGAAGAAATAAAAAATAGTAATAAAAACATGAAATAACCATAAATACCAGCCTATAAATATATACACACACACACGCACATACACAAGCAAACATACATGCATACATACATACATATACATGCTCAGCTGGATGGGTTACACATATACACACACATGGCAATTGCATTGCATTCAAATGACTGATTAATATTTTTAATAAACAATAAACAACAAATATGGCCCAGCTCAATGAAAACAACAACAACAACAACAAGGTATAAACACTTTTTTTATGTTTGTTGTTGCGTTATTTGTTTATAATTAAATTACAGAAAACATATAACAAAAACATAAACTGATGAATAACCAATGGAAATGTGGTTAAGGGGTTGGGGCTTAATATAAATATTGTAATAAATTAATTAGCGCTAAATAAAGAAAATAGTTTAAACTGTAGTCGAAATCATAAAAGAACTATAATAATAGTGGCAAAAAAAAGGAACGGCAATGGCAAGCAGAATTTTAATTAAATTTATTTAAATTGAAACTGTTGTGATTTAATTTGTCAAACGTGTGAGCCGCCAACAACATAAAACAACACAAAAACCCGCACAGATTTGTTAGCTTGTTTCTGATATTAATTGAAAATATTTGGTCAGAGTTGGGTTGAGCTGCTTGCCATTAACCAACCATTAACCTTTCGGCTAGTCTAGCACTAAGGTTTAAGTTGTAAGGCAAAAAAAAAAAAAAACAGCAAGAACAACAACAAACGCATACTTCCGCATTTAAATAGGGCATACAAAAACTGTAGCCTATAATTGCTAGTTGTAAAATACAAAATAATTGTAGTTAAAGTTAGCTTAGGGTACACTGTGGTGCATCACTAAAAGTGCAGGCTGAGCTGAGTTTTCAGAACCACCAACAGAAGATACTTTCCACTTTCACTCAACCTTTTGAAGTCAGTGAGTACGTTGCTGAAAGCCAAGTAAGATAAGTCTCGGAAAGGTTTTTACTCATAGTCTTAATTGTCAAAAGCGACGTAAAGTAATATAACCATTTGACTAGGGAATCGAGTTGTCTGCAATCAAACTTGATTTGAGTATGGTATTTACTCAAGCATCATCCAAGAAGAAGTAGACTTATATGTGTTTCGGGATGGAAATCTCTAGAGCTCTTTTGTACATCCTTTTGCATTTCAAACACAACTTGAATGAAATTATGAATAAATTATCAAGAAAAGATTTGATTAATTTATCCCATGAAAGGAAACTTTGAACTTCAACAATCGATTAAAAATTGCTTATATTTTGTCTTCTGATCTATAATAGTAACTGAGTATAGTTGTGACTCTTCCCACATAGCTTTAACACAAAGAGCAAGTGTTCATACAAAGATTCTATGGAACACACACCCGATAAGTAGTGTCGACTTCGAAACGAAACGGTGTGAAATGTCAACAAA
Source organism: Lordiphosa fenestrarum (assembly GCA_035044985.1). Taxonomy (NCBI): domain Eukaryota; kingdom Metazoa; phylum Arthropoda; class Insecta; order Diptera; family Drosophilidae; genus Lordiphosa; species Lordiphosa fenestrarum. The sequence goes on along the minus strand of JAWNNO010004812.1, from coordinate 1,474,908 downwards.
GAAGAGAAATCCTTCTGTTGTTTAGTAAATTTGTCATTTTTAAAAAATTTTATTTTTAAACTTACTTCGTCCGGGTGTCTGGGCCACTGAATTTGCTGCACCGTCGACCAAACACGTGACAGTGCCGCAAATCAATGTTGGGAATGCAGCCATATGCTTAGTTCAAAGTATGTAAAAAGCCCGGTGGTGCAGACGGTAAGACTGTTGCCTTGGAAAGGTGAGGTAGTCGGTGCCAGTAATCTTTTTGTTCGACCAAACACGTGACAGTGCCGCAAATCAATGTATAGAATGCAGCCATATGCTTAATTCAAAGTATGTAAAAAGCCCGGTGGTGCAGACGGCAAGACCGTTGCCTTGGAAAGGTGAGGTAATGGCTGCCAGTAATCTTTTTGTTCAGTTGTTAGGCAAAATTACCGTCACCGTTTGAGAGACTAAGTACTATACAGTAAAGAAAACAGATTCAAACAAGAAAGAAAGTCGGTCAAGCCCGACTATAACATACTCTGTACTAAGAAACAGTCTTTTGATCATAACTCGAAAACCGTTCATCTGATTTTAACCATTTCTTTGGCGGATCGATAAGTTATCCTAATAACTAAATATGTCCAGAAGGAACAAGCCATCTTTCTTCAAAACTGTGGGAGATATGACGTTTTTTCTAAATTCTAAATTGAAAATAAACTTGATCTGTCTGCAGACATAAGAAGCATATGTCCCATACATGTCAAACCTCTATCTCTTGCCATCTCTGAGATCTGTGCGTTCATACGGACAGACAGACGGACATGACTCTACTGTTGATGCTGATCAAGAATATATATACTTTATAGGGTCGGAGATGCTTCCTTCTGGATGTTACATACTTTTGCACAAACTTATAATACTCTATGTACCTACGGTACAGAGTATAAAAAGGTCCATTTGGACTGGATATTTCTTTTATATCCTTTTAATCATAAGGCGGAGCTGGAAAATCATCCAAAGTTTCATAATTTAGCTCCGTTGTTTGATTAAAAGAATATTTAAGACATATCCCGTCCAAATGAATGCCGGAAATCATCCAATGGATATTTTGTAATATCCTTTTTCACTCTGTGTAGCATCTTGAGCATTTGTAGAACCAAATTTAGTTGTTTCCACCGATTTTTAGTCTGGATTCAAACTAAATTGATGTTCTATCTTAGAGTACAAATCTACACCGTATTTGAACTGTCAAGGATATGCGAAAAAAGACAAGTTTTTATTGCATTTATTGAATTTGCCAAGAGAGATGATTCCGCCAGCAGAAAGTCCACATCAAAATGATTCTTTTTGAATGCACTGGTAGGTAGTGCACTTCCAATACAGCAATTTGGCCATTTATTCAAACAAGCCGCCTTGTCAGTTACCAAAATTTAACAATTTTATCACTTGGACGTGTTGCTTTGGGCTTGGGTAGTCACCAAATATAAGACAGACAGTTGCAAAACAGCTAGAATCGAAGTTTTCATTCTTGTCAATATATCTCCCAATCATTCCTGCATTTATAGTTATGCTCCACATTGTGCACACTGCAACTTAAGTACTGAGTCAAGCTCCTTTGTTGTACATATATTTATACGAAAATGATTTGGTATGAAATCACAATAAATTATACAAATAAAATACCATAAAAATGCTTAAGTCATATCAAAAGACATTGAAAATGGTACTAAGATTATCTAAAATGGGGGGCAAAAACCAAAATCAAATCTATTGTAAAATATTTATGTACGAATTGTTGCTAGTTAATATTGATAGATGTACATGTGTGTGTGTGCCACTTGATTAGAACCTTATTTTGAGATTCGTTTTGTATGTGTATGTGTCATAAATATTTGATAAGACTATTCTACACACACACACACACGCGGAGAAAACTATAAACCAGTGGCAGGTAAATTGCATTTAAACTCATTTCAAATTGCATTTCAGTTATTTGATCAATGACATAAAACTATGCCAAAATCAAAAACTCGAATCAAACAGAAGCCACTAAAGTGCATAAATATAAATTTAATATCAATAGCAAAGCAGAAACAACAACTAAAACAAAAAAAGAAAGAAAACTACGAGTATAAAACCAATTAAAATGTACGCAATTGTCACCCGAAATATTGCAGAAATCAAAAAACTATTAATAAAAAAATCATAGCCGTAAGTGGATAGAGAGCATTCGTTTCAATCAAACGACTCGATTTTATAGCAAATTTTAATTTATATGTGTGTATAAACTATTACCAAGCGCAAACAAAACTGAAAATGAGCAGCCACTAAAGAAGCAAGGAAAACGGGGACATTTGATATGTTTATTAACATTAAGCAAACATATTGTTATCGTATGGCATTTAAATAAAACTAGCATAATGATAAACATTTTATATGCTGTTGTTTCGCCGCCCTGGCTGAGCAAATACACTGAACGAGGTAAGGCAAACACATTCAGCTAACTGAAAACATTTGCACAAATTGATGGTCTACCGCACTTGCCACATGCGGCAACTAAGAGATGCCGGCGCACACAAATGCAGAGAGAGAGAGGGGGAGGGAGGGACGGCTTCATTATGAGGCCAGCCACGCCGTGTGCAGTGCAGTGACATGAAGTGCTGCTGATTTCGGTAAACTATTTACGGCAAAACTCCCGACCCGTCCCACCCGACCCGCTCCAGACGAGCTTTGGGAACTAAATGCGTTTGCGGTTGAATTGTTGCTTAGCCTTGCCGTTTGTTTTGTTGCCCACCCCGCCCACTCGCTGGCAACATAATTAGAAAGCGGCAGCGGCCACAGACGGAAGTCATGATTCATGAGTAATTAACGCACACACACACACTCCCACACAGACTTGAGAGGATGCCCCGTGTTTGCTTAAAGGCCACTGCAAAAGCCGAAATCCCCTACCGCACACAGGCACCGACCACTTCACATTAGCATAAAAAGCACTGGGCTGAAGCCAAGTAGCCCTTGGGGTACGAAATTTTTCCATTTGACAAGTGCCAAAGTTGGGCCGTCATAAAATTAGCGCCGTTTTTTAACTTTTTGCCCGGCCAACAAAAGACACGAGCGATGAAATGGTGGCAGCGAAAGCCACTTACATCCATCCACACTCACACACACACACACACACACACACCCACACTCAAGCGCCTTGCGTAAATAATGAAGAAAAGGGCAACAAAAAGTGGGCTCATAAAAAGTAAACACCCAAGAAAATGTTGGACCCAAGGATGGCAGCGTGAGAGGGCTATAAGGTAAGCATCGATGGGTACAAAATCAACTAAGGATGGAAACGTTCTATCATTACGAACACAACTCGAAACACTATAGAGTTTCAGTGGACTGAGGCGCACGCACTGCTGAAACATGTCGCCTGCAAATATTGCCATACTATGGACCATTAAATTCTATTTGGATTCATTCAAAAATTCTGCAAAATATTTTAATTTTTGAAATTTCAAGTAAAAGCTATTCAAAGTCTTAGCAATGTGTATTCGATGTGTTCAGCAAGTACCTGCCGGCAGCTCTTCGATCCTTTAAACGACTTACCTATGCCATTATACCGAGCTGCGCTTGCGAAGAATATTCCTGCCGTCGATTGCTCGCCTGATCTGATATTTCGGCAGCTCTCCGATGCTTGTGACAAATTGCCTTCGAATGTGCAGGTGAAAAAGTTGCTAGACTTGTCCTTATACTCATTCCCCTTTGCTTTTTTGGAGTTACGTGACAGAGACTTTCGTTTTCTAGGCCTTTTTAAAAAAAATTACAAAAATTATTATTAGAAAAATGTTAATTTTTGACTGTCTTCAGTTTTTTTTTAAATTATGAAAATTATAATATGATAAAGAACATTTTTTTCCAATTTTGAGTATTTTCTAAGTATTTTGAGAATTTGTAAATATAAGTACAAGAGATAACTTGTAACTTGGGACGACAGCAGCCTACGACAAACCTACACCTCACCGTAAGGCATCATTTCTCCTTTCAAAGCCCATTTAAGCACTAAATGTAATTCAATAACATGTTATGGATCAAAATTAAATAGAACAACTACTGGTTCAATGAATAAAATTGTGCCATAGTTTGCGGAGTTAGTGCTGACAGCTCGAGAGCTAAGCAAAAGCATTAATGAATGTAACTTAGCAAGCATTCCGACACATTGGTTAACTTAAAGCGAATGAATCGCTCACCGATGAATATTATTCAAGGCAGATTCAACTTACTTTTGTACGATGTTCTACAAAGAATTCCCGTCTTAAAATTCTTAAAAAGGTTCTTCTTAAAAGGTTTTAGAGATGGAAATGTATGAAAAATTGGTAATTTATAAAGCTAAGAGGAGAAGTTTATAAGTTCGCACTCAGAAAACCAACTCTTACAGAGTTCTCGATCGTACTGATACCGTTTTGTACTTGAAAATGTAAGTATTAATAAGTATTTGTTCTACGTAGTACTTAAACTAAGTACGAAACACTCTAAAATCGAAATAAAGCCCTTGATTTGATTGAAATGAGATGAAACGTTCTTGAATCAAATATTTCTCGTGCTTACAGTTAGCCGAGCGGGAAAGCTTAGCTAACGTGTTGATACACTTGCAGGTGCTCGTTTAAATATCTTTAAAAATAATCTTTTTCCCACAACGAGCCATTTTCAGACCGATCGTTCGTATGGCAGCTATATGAAATAGTCATCCGATTTGGACAAAAATTTGTAGAACTAGGTGAAAGCATGTGAAACGAACAAATACAAAGATCCAGGATGCTACCATTAAAAACAAAAAAGTTTTTCTAACCGAGACAGTTTTTCAGACCTATCTTTTGTATGACAGCTATTCTATATAGCTGTCCGATTTTCATCAAACTAGGCAGAACTATTTAAAAGCAAGGAGAACCTATGAATACAAAGTTTGGAGACGGTTTCAGTGAAAATAAAAAAGTTTTTCTCACTAAAACTAGTTTTCTGACCTATCCTTTGTATGGCAACTATACCATTTAGTTGTCCGATTTTCATCAAACTTGTCAGAATTATAGAAAAGCATAAAAAAAATTATAAATTCAAAGTTTGGAGACGTTTCCATTGAAACGAAAAGAGTTTTTCATACTAAAACTAGTTTTCGGACCGACTGTTCTTATGGGAGCTATGAGATATAGTCATCCGATTCGGTCGGTTTCGACATATTAGTAGCGTGCAGCAATAAGAAGACTCTGTACAAAATTTCAGCTCGATAGCTTTAAAACTGAGAGACTTGTTCGCGTAGAAACAGACAGACAGAAGGACGAACAAAGCTCAATCGACTTAGCTCGTCACCCTGATCAGGAATATATATAGTCTATGGGGTTGGAAATGAATATTTCTATGCGTTGCAAACTTCTGGGCCAAATTATAAAACCCCTTTGCAGACTTGCAACTCCAGTTTCAAAAAGTATGCAACGGAAATACGATTTTATATAATCTAATCTCTTACAATTCTTATAATTCCAAACTGTTTCTAGAACTTTAGTTTTGAAGTGTTACAGCCTTCTTTGATTTAAGGTCTTTGTTATTTCAAGATTGAATTAGTAGTAGCTTTAGTATTTTATGGTCTTAAACCAAGAAACTGATTTGGTTTTTGGAATGAATTTAGGTTGTGCTTAGACCAAGAATATAAATATATACTTAATATATCCCTAAAACATGCTTTAAATGGTGCTGAACATAAGAATTTCCAACTTAATTCAAGCATTTGCGTAATTACCATACTTTTGAGACTGTTCGTACAAAGTGCTTGATTTATTGTCCGTGTGTCCTTTTTAAAAGGTCCCCCTTACCATACCTCACATTTACTTACATTTGCCCATCCTAAGTAAGCTATTTTTACTGTTGATTCTGTTGCAAATTTGTCAAATTTAATGGATCAACCTGTAACCTTTCAGTAGCATTCCCTGCTACCCATTTCCGGTCCCTAATAACTCACGCCAGCATCGCTAGCGCCCCCCAACAATATCCCCCCGGTTGTTGTTTTGCAGATTTTAGAATACTTATGCTTTCTGGCCCTCGCCTCGCATAAAAACAAATGAGGACCCAAATGTGCACTGGCACCACTCAGCAGGCAACGGCAGCCGCCCAGTCGAGCGTTTTCCGTGATGAAAAGGCAAACATTGCCAGCATTGGCCGGGACCATTTCTCATAGCGAAAGTAAATAGGCCGCCGGCCGAGGAGGCGGAGGCGGAGGCGGTGGAGGTGGACTTTGATGACTCTAATCGATCAAAGGCAAACGCCAAATCAATTGCCTGCCGCCGCTTTCGAATGAAACATGACTGCATGTCGGCCGGCGAAAAGTAGGGAATCACTTAGCATAATGAGGCGGGGTCCTGGCATACGTGCCAATAAATCTGCCCGAATGTGTTTCCCATTGATTTATGCTGACCGCGTTTGTCGTTTTAAATATTTAACGAAATGATTGGCGGCCACTCTTGGCTCCCATCTTAATTATCAGCAGCGGCGGCAGTTGAGTGAGTCCGCTTGACTGAATTGGATTACACTGCACCGCCGAGCTGCGGACGAGTGGGCCAGCCATTAACAGCGACTTTAAACATATTCTTATTCCCGGCTGGCTGGTGTATTCCAATTAAGAGGCGCGCGTGGGCCGTGTGCGTGATTCGAGTGCTGCTCCGTTTGCGCCATTGTCCGGGCCCGGCTTAATGAGCGGTCATCGTCAATTAATGTGCAAAATATGTATGCACAATTCTTTTGTTTTAATTGCAAGCGGCGGCTCGCATATCACTTACCTTGCATATTTTATTGAAATTCAACACCCGCAAATAAGTTTCATCTAACCGTCGCGTCGCAGGCAGATGAAGTCCATGTAATTTGGCAATTACGTTGCCAGCATTTCAAATGCGTCCGTTCCGTTGTGCCCCAGAGAAATGAAGAACTGCAGAGCTCCCGGGCTGATGGCTGTCTCTCTGTGTCTCTGTGTGTGTGTGTGTGTGTGTGTGTGAGTAACGGGTAATTAAGGCACACACACACAGAGACATAAAGAAGAAGTCTCATATTTTTTGGCCGTATAATTGATATTTTGGGAATTGTGTGGCTGTCCTTGGGCTTTTGTGCGTTTTATGTTGCGCAACTTCTAAACGCAACATGAATATTAAATGGCCTCGACAAGTGTCGAGGGGAAAGGTGCCCCAACGAGGCAAAGTACATGGCCAGCGTTTGGATTTGATGCAATCTACATCCGACTGAAGAAGGCGGTACAGTGTAAGACCCCCTAGGATAATGTTTAGATATAGGTTGAACTGAGAGTGAAAGCTACAGAAAGAATAGCTTTAAAATTGGCAATTGAAAGGGTTATGATACCAAAAAGAGCAGAAAAAGTTAAGAAGAAACAAATTATCGAAAAAAATTGACCAACTAAGGAATCAGTACATTAATAACTTTGAACTTAAAGCAAAGAAACAGTTAAATTTGTAAAGAAGCACAATAGATTGAATAAAATAGTGATTAAAGCCCTTTAAAGTATGCAAACTTTATTTGCTTAGGTAATTATCTATTGAAACGAAGCCATTGCTGGTTATTTATGGCCGCCTCACAGCTAATAGACAGCAAAATGTTGAGTTAAAACATATATAAAATAAATTCTTAATCAAAATCATTATTTTCATTTAACGTAGCATACTTCTAAGGGCATTAATCACAATTTTTGGTTTATAAAAGTAGCATAAGTTATGTTATAACAATTTAACCACGACAAACCCACTTTAAAATATTAGCCAGTTGAAACCCAGTTCCCCTTGACTGATCTGTAGCTGCTTATGAAAGCAAAACCAAATCCAGTTGTCAAAATCGCCATACAATAAGCACTTGTCAATTGTCAAACATTTCCAATCGAGTGCAGATTCGAGACTTGAAAAGTTTTGCTGATACTATTATGCAGCTTAGAGCCAAATTTGTCATGGCAGATGAAATGTGCAGTTGTACAGGTAAAACTTATAAGCCACCAATTGAACATAAACTCAGGCAATGGTTAAGGGAAATTGTAGATTTTTGGTGAACTAAAATTTATTTGATTAACAGTTGTAAAATATCAACATTAGAAAGCAGCTTAGAAGATTGGAATATGCATTATCAAAACAAAAACGCCCGAAATCGCCTTTAAAATTACAAATTTACCTTAAAAAAGAGGTCACAGGCGATTTACCATATATAATATTTATGAAAAATAATTTTATATAATATCACGTAAACTTTCTAAAACTAGGAACAAAAAACATTCAAAGATTTGGAAAGTTAATTTCGGCTCGGCCGAAGCTTGTATACCCTGGCAGAACGTTTTTTCTTAACCAATTTGAAAGACATTTCCACTAAAACAAACAAGTTTTTGTCACTAAGACTAATTTTCTGACTCTACTTTTGTATGACAGCTATACCATATAGATGTCCGACTTCGACCAAACTTAATGCAATCATGGGAAAGCATAGCAAACTAAGAAATACAAAGTTTGAAAGCGTTTTCATTCAAAACATAAAAGGTTTTCCCACTAAAACTGGTTTTCCGAACGATCGTTCTTAAGGCAGCTATAACCTATAGTCGTCCGTTTTTGAAAAAACTTTTAAGAATTGTGTGAAAGCTTATAAAATAAATATGTGCCAATTTTAAAGAGGTTTACATTGAAAACAAAAAAGTTTTTCTTACGAAGACTATTTTTCTAACCTTACTTTTCTATGGCAGCTATTGCATATAGAAGTCCGATTTCAACCAAACTTGGCAGATTCATAGAAAAGCATTAAAAACTGGTAAATACGGAGTTTGGAGACGTTTGAATTAAAAACAAAAAGTTTTTTTCTCACTAGAACTAGTTTTTCGACCGATTGTTCCTATGGCAGCTATATGTTAAAGTCATCCTATCCGCCAGGTTCCGACAAATCTGCAGCGTATTTGTTCCAGAAGACTTCCCTCAAAGTTTGGTCACGATAGCTTTAAAACTGACGGAGGAGATAGCATAGAAAAAGACGGACAAGACTAAATCAACTCAGCTCGTCATGCTGATCAAGAATATGTATGCTTTATGTGGTCGGAAATGCTTCTTTATATGCGTTACAAACATCTGATCAAGCGTATTAAAAGTGAGGGTCTCAAGTAGTGAGAGGGGAAATGAGACAGACGATGAAGACGTATAACCCCTTATAAATATGTTATTTCTATAGGATATATTCTTTCAGATGGTTCACTAAAGTCTTCTTCCTGAAAACCACATTAAAACGAGAGCGTAAGCTCTCGACTTCGATATACTCGCCACTCAGCGAAATTAGTGTTTACTAACCTACCTAATGTTAATTAACAGAGCATTAACATTATCTATAATATTTCCACATTATGTAAGCAAACAGCCCATGCGGCTCAAATAAGTATGCTACGTTTTCTTAATTCTGTCATTTATTATCCGATCTTTATGAAAATTTCAGAGATAGTAGATGTTGGACACATACACTACTCTGCAAAATATGAACTTAATATATTCAAGATTGTTGGAATTATTCTAAATTTTTTATTGCAATCAAAAATATTACCCATTTTATCATTTCTCAAGCGCAGCCAGCCCAAAATCCGAATATACCTTTTGACTGGGAAAATCATAAAATATGGCTTCTACTCTATTCAATTGACCCCCACTTCCCGACCCATTCACTCAAACAGTATTCACGCAGATGTAACAGTGTTTTACAACAAAACTAACCATAAATCTGGCCATCAAATTGCCACAGAATGCATTTACATTTTCAAGTTCAGCTTGGGCATTTGTTTAATGGCTTTATCAACTGCCAAGTTGCACTCCATTTTTGGCAGCATCGTCGTCTCCGGTCCACACGCTCTCTCTCAGTTTGTTGTTTGTCATTTTGACACACTTTCAGCAATTACAACAATGTTTGTTTGCACACTGTTGCGGCTACGGTCACCGCCGCCTGCGATCCCCACTTTTCTCATTCATGACGCTGGTGACATACTTGCAAACACCTACATAACACGCCAAGCAACATTTATAGCAGTCCCGTCCCCGGTGGGGTGGGTTGGGAGTGGGCGGCGAGTGGTGGATGGTAGCATGTCTCGTTGGGTAACTCGATTGCTGTTGCATATTTGATTTCAATTGAATTGCTGTTGAGTGCTCCACACACCCACGCACACCCACGCACACGCACACAACATGGGCCAATGCAACGGTTATTTGACATTTGATTTGACTACATTTTCAAAGGGATTGACATTTGGCACATGCTGCTACGGGCCAGTGAATGGCGCGTGCGAGTGGTTATTGATGATTCTGGCCAGTTTTGATAAGCCCCAACAATGGCTGCGCCACAGCGCCAAATTAGTTGAGCATGTTAAATGAAACCCCGGCTAATGCAAAGAGCCAAAGGTTAAAGCATCTGGCCACATGCGATGCATGTAACTCGCTTGGCACTTAAGTGCCCATCCCTGGGCTGTGTCCATAAACTCATTTGCTTATCAGCCGGCTGACTGCGAATTGTGTTGCCAGCCGGGAAACTTGTTTTGAAATACTTTTCTAAGCAGTTTGCAGAAACCGAAAAAGGGCCAGGGCCAGAGCCAGCCACGCCTCGGCAAGCCAGTTACCAGAAACAAATGATGCAATAGAATTTTATGAGCCACACTAAATGTGGCTAATAGATTTCAACAACGTGGCAATAGAAAAGATACAGCCAGCGTCTAAGCCGGGCAGCTCTGCAAGGATACATCGATATGTATGGGAGTGCGTCAGTGTGTGAGTGTGTGCGACTGTGTGTGTGTGTGGGTCTTGCGCTTTATTACAACAATTTATTTTTATATTTGTTTGGCAAGTTGCGTAGAAATTGCGCCAAGTGAACGCTTTGAGCCACTGAAAATCGCTCAAAACTTGCAAAAGGCGTTCACACACACACACAGAGAGAGGAAGGGGGGAAGGGGGGACGGAGAGACTTACACTAATGTGCATACTTCCGGTTTAGTTATTCTCTTAAGTATTTAGGCCAAAAGTATTTTAATTTGTGGCGGCAACCCAAAATTAACTTTCTGACTCTCAAATTTCCTCCCTGCCAGCGCACAATTCCAATTCCAAACAAAAATCATTGCCACATTCTCTGCTCAACGCATAAATGCGACACTCATTTCGCTTGATGCCACCTTGGGGCGTGATTATGAATTGTGAGCTCAGATTTGATGCCCTGACTTTCCGGCATGCAAATGTTGGCATAAAAAATACCAAACAAAAACAAAAAGAAATCAAGCCATTAAAATTGTTCCAAGAAATTTCATAAGCTACCCAGACAAATGAAAAAAGTATACCGAAACCCGCCAATGAAGTGGCAGCTGTCCAAACACAGACCGCGCCGAGTAGTTAACTTAACCTTTTCAGCGCGGCGGAAACCTGAGTGCGGCCAATTTGTATACCAATCCAGTGCATAGCTTCAGGACAGGCGGACCAAAAAAAAAAATCAATTTTGCAGGATAGGCAACGCCACGAAAGGAACAGGGAAAAATGTACAAAATTCAATGCTCGCTGCCCAAACAAACGACCCATGTCAATTACGCGCTGAAAGCAAATATATTACAATATCATAAAAAACAAAAACCAAAATGAAAATGAAAACTCAAACAGCCAAAAGTCGGCGCACAATGGCCAACTTCACGCCCCCACCACCCCACCGATCATCCAATAAAGGCGCCGAGCAAACAGAGGGAAGGAACACAGTTGTTGCTGCAAAAGTCTAAAGTTACGAGAATAGCCCTTATTATATACACTGGTCCATTGGGGCGGGGTATGGATGACGCTGTAATGAGACAGGGTTAGGCCTCCTGGAAGTCATTTGAAATATAACGAAAATTGGAAGGAATCAATTGAAGGATCTTGCCAAGGTGCTGCACTGCCGCAACACAATAATATAGGACAGATTTCAGGTATGTAGACCACATTTCTTAGTTGCCATTACCTATTACCTATTACCTATTACCTATTACCTATTACCTATTACCTATTACCTATTACCTATTACCTATTACCTATTACCTATTACCTATTACCTATTACCTATTACCTATTACCTATTACCTATTACCTATTACCTATTACCTATTACCTATTACCTATTACCTATTACCTATTACCTATTACCTATTACCTATTACCTATTACCTATTACCTATTACCTATTACCTATTACCTATTACCTATTACCTATTACCTATAACCTATTACATATTACGCGGACATTTGATCTATGAAAATGCGCTTATACAATGCGTTTTGGTGTAAAAAAAAGTAGTGTGGAAGTCTCTGCGTAATGAACTTGAAGTCCATCACTCATACGTACTGTTGGACTTGTTTACAATTTTATATTCATGTCTCATGTGGCGAACTATGTAAAATCTGGAAGGATATGTCTTAAATATCCATGTTATCATCCAACGGAGCTGAAAAATCATCCCAAGAATGGTACTTTTTCATATCCTTTTTGGATGATTTTCAGCTCCGTTGGATGATTAAAAGGATATTTAAGACATATCCTTCCCAAATGGATATGGGAAATCATCCAATGGTTATTTTTTTCATATCCTTTTATTTCTCTGTGTACGACTTATGTCGTTGTGATCTCTGTCTAGCTCTTACAACAAGTGGACTTAATTTATTTGGTCGTTCTTTTTACTTAATCTCTCTAAATGCTGTCCTCAATCAATGCTTCAGTCGTCACAAACACCTAAAATAGGAGTTATTTATATATCTCCGATGGATGCTTATTCGATTATATAAATATATTTATATTGATTAGCTTTAGTAATTATTTTTATATTATTATTGTAATTATTTCCTTAAATGTATAAAAATGCATCATAGTTTGTCAGTATGCTTCAAAGTTGAAAAATTGAATACTTTGTTCTGAGGGTTTATAAAAAATTGCTTAGCAAGGGCTAAGGAAAACTGAAAAGTCAGAAAATGCTCAACAATTGGCGTCGTAGGTGGATATTTCGTTATTTAATTCAATATCAGTGGAACCCGTGGCGGAGTAGGCGGTCACACAGATCAGCCTGATGTATTTCTATATATGCCAATGAGAAGTATGCCAATGAGCAGTCTACAGTCTCTTCTCTGGAGCTGTAGCAGATAGTGCGTAAGTTGTTTGTCTCTTGTCTTGCACATAATTTTAGAGATTCTGCATCCGCTGGTGTTTTCCCACCTTACCTCCGCTTCTTTCTCTGCTATCTCTTCCATCTTGCTATGAAGCGTCTGTATGGAGATAGGTATGTTTAGTGTTTCTTCTTGCTTTCCTTGCTTTCCTTAATATGTCTTAATTTTTCATTTTTTTTTGTCTTAATTATGGAATTGATAGGTGAAAGCTTAAATGTGCGATTCATACAAAGTGATGAAGAGTTAGCTTGGTCGGCGTTCTCAGAGGGAAATGAGGCAGCACTTACAACCAGAATTCGAGCCTGGAACTCCGACTTTCAGATTACTGTGAACCCAACCTCGAACCGAACCCCTTAAGGTACTAAAGTTGAACCTGAACCTGTTCCGAACCTATAATTTCGGCTTGGTTCAACAAAAATTAAAGACATGAACAAATTTGACCTATTTTCTAGCAACTTCTTCTCTTATCCTGATGGTTCTGAGTCTTACAAACGTCAGGAAAGTTTAATGTAAACATCTATAAAAATGTAGAATACCTACACATATAAGCCTCTGCTTTTTTAAGTTCCTTTTCTCCAAAACTTATCGAATTATCTACAAAATAAGAGCTTAAAGTTACTGTGGAAGCACTTTTGGTGCGTAAATCGACACAATTCCCTTACAGATTACTATATAAACTTGTATAAAGCATGGACTGAACCAAGGTTCGAACCAAAACCGTTGCCCAAAAACCTTAAACCTCAAAATTCTGAACCTGAAGGATTTTTTAATTTTGATTCAAACCCGCGAGACGGAGCTCCCAAAACATTTTTGGGCTTGCAGCCCTGCTTACAACGGATTAGGAAAGCGCCATTGAAAGGTACATATTTAGCTCCAAATTAAAATGAAGCGGAACGGTCAGAAGAGATCAACGAAGCTTACACTCAGACAGATCGATTGAGAATGAGAAGCTGACAATCGACTAAGCAGGAAATATCAAATATTGAATGGTGAAAAATTGCATTTAAGTGACTTTAATTTGCATAAAAGTTTTGACTAGCAGGAGCTAAGGATCAAACTGTTAAAAAAATATGGCAAAATTTGCCAGTTGCTAAATTCAGATGGGCTTAAAGATTGGATAGACGTCACAAGTAGACAAGTGAACAGGTAGATCAAAAGATACCACAAAACGCGATATTTGCAGAGTTATATGTTGAGTTTATACTATTCTGAAGTCTTAAAAGATGGCAATTGTAGACGAGTAAGTTAACTAGGTTAGTTTAGGTTTCAATGTTTGGAAAGGGAAAAGTCCTTATCTTCACTTATTCTAATGAAGGCCTTTGAAAAACCTATCTACGGTGTTGTCTTAAGGGTAGCAAAGAAATAATATACGTTTCAGATCTTTTAAAATCATTTTAGCTTAATAATATCAGCATTCACTTCCAATTTATTATAATCTGTGTCAGGATATTACTATAATTAACTCACCAGAGTTTGAAAGTGTTCGCAGAAGCATCAGTTAGTCTGGCTGATGCTTTCAGTGTGCTGTGCAATACTTAGAGAGCTTTCTCTTTTTGGCAAAGAAATGTACGTGAAATGCTTCAAGCATATTCCAATTCTTTTCACGAACATAAAATTAGTTTAATGTTCGAGTTTATTTCACCTAAATTTTTCTTGGCTATTCTCAGAGTAGATTCTTAAACAGATGTACCATAAAAGAGCATTCCATTTTCCACTTAGCTCAGTTGAGTTTAATTTGCCATTTTTCTTGCTTATTTTTTCTCGCAGCTGTTTATTTTTAGCAAATTGCGCGTATTGACCAACTTTCGCTGAACACGAAATGAAAGTGCGCCAAAGGCCAAACAGAAGCATTGAATGTTGCCGATTTTACTTTGTGTTGAGTGCAACTTAAATAAATTATCGAAAAGCGGAAACTGAAGCAGTGGCCAAAGACTTTAAATTACCACATTTTGCAAGCCATTTGCTGTTCAGCCATAATTTGCCGTTGTCACACACAGAGCCAGGATCAAGCGGACTGTTTGAACAATTGCACAAACACACACACACACCCAGCGAGAGAGAGAGAGACACAGAGGGTACGGGGCCAACTGGCGTTTGGCCATAATGAGCAAGCCAGTAAGATAGCCAGCTGATAAGCAGGCTGCAGTCGAAATAGGCCGGGACGCATTTCCTTTCGGTTTGCGCTGCGTTGATTGTCATGTGGTCCATGTGCTCATGTGCAATTGTGCACGATCCTGGGGGCAGGGGCGATAATTGAAACTATCATTAAGCCAAAGTCCAATCCCTGCCAAATAAGTCGAAAGTCGCCTTTTTTGTGCTGCCTCTAAGGCGCTTTGGTTCGACCCAGGTAAGCCCCGAAAGAGCTGCCATCAATGCTGCACAGATAAAATGATGACCAGGCCAAAAGAAGTTGCAAACTGAAACTTCTGGTCTTTGTGTGCCTGTTGCAAATCCTGTTAACTTTTGCTTTAACTGACTTGACATGCAATCCCCTCTGCTGGGCCCGTGCCCGGTGGCAGGGCGGGGGCGGGGGGCGGTGGAAGCAAAACACTGCCTGTTTGCTTATAAAATATGCAGCAGCAACACTCATTGGCAGCACATTTATGCGATTAGATGCAACAGGAAGTGGGCCACTGGCAGCTGCCATTTCACGCACAAAACCAAGAGCCAGGATTTCTTAAAAAAAAATAAAAAAGCAAGCTGAAACTGCTGCGTTGACAGTTTGCCCAAAATGTTAGCCCGCTTCTCACACACTTGCAAAGATTTACCCCCCACCCCACCCCCCTCAAAAAAAAAGAAATAATAAAAAAGGCAACAAGCCACTGACAGTTGTTTTTGTCTCCTTTTTGCCTGGACAAGCAAGAAAAAAAAGGTGACAATGGTTCTCTGACAAACGGAAAAATGACCAGAAAATGGGAATTTCCGGCCCACGACACACATCTGTGTGTGTGCGTGTGTGTGTGTGTGTGGAGAGGGCTGCCAACCCATATGGATGTGCAACATATGCGATATTGGTCAGTCATCAAGTTGTAAGCTGTTGGGCCACTCTACCTCTGCTGCCACTTTGCAGCTTAAGCGTGTGGAAGTAGCGAAACGGAAAACTATTCAACTGCTTACGCAAGGTAAAAGAAAATCTGTGCAATATTAATCTGACTCGAGGATTTAGAAAAGGTTTTTTGTTTGTTATTTAAGCCAAAAAGTGCTTACAAAGTGGAAAAGCAAATAAGGTCTGTCGAGGTTTCAAGTTATAAGTGATCGAAATGAGGTAAGGCATGCAATTTTTGTATATTTATATTAGAGGAGAAGAATGGGACCAAGATTTTAGGTTGTCTTGATAATTGCTCTGAAAAGTATGACATGTTTTTGAGTAAGGAGACAGCTTAGTTTTAAATTAAAACTTAGCCTACTTCTAAGGGCATTCAGAAATGAACTAAAATGTTCTGTTTTCTTCAGAATTTACCTTAAAAGTATATTATGTTTTTGAGTAAGGAAAAGGATAAGTTTCAAAATAAACCTAGCCTACTTTTAAGGGCAATAAAAAAGAACTAAAATTGTGTGTTTTCTTGATAATTGCTCTTTAAAGTGAGCTAAGTTTTTGAGTAAGGAGACAGCATAGCTTTAAAATAAACCTAGCCTACTTCTAAGGGAAATTAGAAAAGAACTCAAATTTTGTGTTTTCTTGAGAATTTACCTGAAAAGTATGCTATGTTTTTGAATAAGGAAAGGATAAGTTTCAAAATAAACCTAGCATACTTTTTAGGGCTTTTAGAAAAGAACTAAGATCTTATGTTTTCTTGACAATTACCCTTCAAAGTAGGCTATTTTTTTGAATAAGGAAAAGGATAAGTTTCAAAATAAACCTAGCCCACTTTTAAGGGCATTTAGAAAAGAACTAAGATTTTATGTTTGTTTCACAATATTCCTTAGAAGTAGGCTATGTTTTTGAGTAAGGAAAAGGATAAGTTTCAAAATAAACCTAGCCTACTTTTAAGGGCAATAAAAAATAACTAAAATTGTGTGTTTTCTTGATAATTGCTCTTTAAAGTGTGCTATGTTTTTTAGTAAGGAGACAGCTTAGCTTTAAAATAAACCTAGCCTACTTCTAAGGGAAATTAGAAAAGAACTCAAATTTTGTGTTTTCTTGAGAATTTACCTGAAAAGTATGCTTATTTTTGAATAAGGAAAGGATACGTTTCAAAATAAACCTAGCCTACTTCTAAGGGAAATTAGGTAGGTACCTTAAAAGTATGCAATGTTTCTGCATAACTAAAAGGATAAGTTTCAAAATAAAGCTAACCTACTTTTAAGGGCATTTAGAAAAGAAGTAAGATTTTTTGTTTTCTTGACAATTTCCCTTCGAAGTTGGCTATATTTTTGAGTAAGGAAAAGGACAAGTTTCAAAATAAACCTAGGGCATTTAGAAAAGAACTGCGATATTATATTTTCTATACAATTGCCCTTAAAAGTATGCTATGTTCTTAAGTAAGAAGAAAGTTTAGTTTCAAAATAAACCTAGCCTACTTTTCAGGGCGTTTAACATGAAATTATATTTGCATAGAAGCAGGAAATGTGTTTTTGCTTGGCAACTATTTTCATCTTAAGCAAATTCAATTTTCAATTTATTTTATTACCATCTCAAGTGGGTTTTCGGTTGCGCCTCAAGACACATCATTCATTCAAATTAAGCACCATTTCCTCTCTTTATGATTGCCTTTGGCGCATAATGAAAAAGCTGACACAGTTTTGTTTGCCAGCAAACAACAAACATCCGTTTTTTTTGGCTGCTGGCATTCCGCATTTCGTTTGTTTTTGTTTCGTGCATGTTATTACTGGTCGGTTGGCAAAAGACCAACGATTTTATTTATTAATGTCGCTGATTGCCATTTGTGCCACATGCATTTTTCAGTCGCGAGTTGTAGCAGCTACAGCAAAAAACATTATCGACAAAGGCGAAAAAAATTGCACGCGCCAGACAAATTGTTAAAGTGGTAAACTGCATTTATTATATTTATTCATGTCAACGTTTTTAAAAATCCAGGCCAATCGACACAAGCCCAAGTAGAGATCATTGATGGAACAATATGAACCCGA
Source organism: Lordiphosa fenestrarum (assembly GCA_035044985.1). Classification (NCBI taxonomy): domain Eukaryota; kingdom Metazoa; phylum Arthropoda; class Insecta; order Diptera; family Drosophilidae; genus Lordiphosa; species Lordiphosa fenestrarum. The sequence continues at coordinate 1,456,654 of JAWNNO010004812.1, read as the reverse complement.
CCAGAGACCGACACATAAATATGAAAGTGGAGAGAATATTTGAGTTGAGAAAACAACAACAGAACAAAAGCAGGAATAAAGCAATTCACCATTTCCCATGCCATAAATGCAGCTTTGCATTTTATTAACGATGTAAATTTAATTAACGCCACAAGATGGCCGGTATCAATCAAGGAGATTCTTTCAGTTTGTGTTAGTTTGGGACAAAACAGGAATTGCTTGATTTTGAAAACCAAAAAGGGAACTTCCGAAAATCGATACATCTGTATGTATGCATAATCCATACGTTTTGACTTGTGAAACAGGCAAAAGTTGTAATTGTTCATTTACCGGCCTCAATAGTTCTCAATCTGTTCTCTTTAAACTCCTGCTCTGCTCTGCTCTGCTCTGCTGCTTGTCCATTATTAAAAGGTTTTGTGGTTTTGCTGTTAACCAATTCGCTTGCATTCAGTTTACTTCCCGACATATGTGCTTTGGTGCACTGTGAAAAATGGTCAGTTGAACACTGAAACCAGAACAGTTTGGCAGCTGATCAAATTGGAGTTGTTGGAAATTCTGTATGTGGTTGATGGTACATTAATGACTGTAAAACTGTACAGTTGGGGCGAGGATTTTTGGAACCAGATTTATTTATTAAAAGCCCACAAAAAGAGTTCCTAAAATGAAATCCAACAAGGTGGTGGAATGTAATTCGACCGTCCATCCAAAAGGTCCCCAATTCACAGTCAATTCTAGTCAGAGACATTTGCCTGGAGATGAATATAAAGACCCGACTTTAGAGAGAAGTGAGAGAGATCTGTTGAAATTAGGCAAGAGTAAAGGTAAATGGTTTCTACACAGAGAAAAAAGGCAAATTTCAATATCCATCCATTGAAAGATTTCGGTATTCAATTGTAATGTATATTTAATGGATTTTAAAATATCCATTAAATGTTAAATTGTTATCCAACGGAGATGAAATTCATCCACAAAGAGAAAAAGGATTATATTCAAAAATATCCATGAATATCCGTATCCATTTTGACTATAACATCCTTTTGAAAATCCAACGGAGCCGAAAACTATCCAAAGGATATGAAAAATGAACAACAATTGGATGATTTTCAGCTCCGTTGGATGCTTGAAATGATATTAATCCAGTCCAAATGGATCTTTTTTTGCTGTATGCTGAGAATACCAGACGGACGACTAGCATACAGGGACAGGGACAAGCTAGAGCAGTGGAAAGAAGTTTCTTGGTGTAGAGTTCATTGAATTCGTCCAGGTACACCCTTTGTTCTACTCACATTAGAGAAGAAATAAGGAATAAAGCTCAATTTGGGCAGAAAAAGAACTCCTGGATCCACGACTGACTATATTCTATAAGGTTTATATCCAATCTAAAAGGAAACCAGCTGGGGTTTGCCACGAAGGAAAGTCATTCACATACAGTGGAAGCAATTTAGGTGTTCATCATGAACCAAACACCAAGTCATATAAACCAGGAGTGCTCAAACGAAGTTTATGGTAGTATTTCTAGTATAAGCAAGTAAGAAAGTTGGTCAGTCCCGACTATGATACACTCCAACACCAACGAAAGTGTATGCACAGTACACAGAGAATACAAAATTAGCTACACGCCACGTGTAGAAACGGTAATCATAAACGAAACGCAGTTCACACTGTAAAATTTCACAAGAAAAATGCAGAAAACTGAATGCTAAACGTAGCGTGTAAAAAAACTACATGCTAAGTGTAGAAATAAAAAAAGTAAACGAGGCATGTTGAAAAGTTAAATGCTGCGTTGAGAAATGCAAAGGATAAACAATGTGGGAAATTTGCATATTTCCAAACAGAAATCGGAATACCACACGAAAATTTGGGTTATTTACATTAACGTAAAGATATTGAAAACCCACACGAGCATGTGGAAATTTTAAACGAAAGTTGTAGCTTCAAATCGGAACAGAATAGCTATGTGTTTCATTTAGAAAGTTGTTATTCACACGCTACATGTAGTATTTCTAAATAAATGTTAAGGATTTCAAATGCTGAATGCTACGTGTAGAAAATCTACACGAAACGTGTTGTTCATCCATTAGTTCATCGTCGCTTGTCACTTCCCTTTATTACTTTGATTTGCGGCAATGCCGCGCTAGTGCTTGGTAGTCGTGTGGGCTGAGATGCCGGCATTTGTGTTTGAATTGCAGAGAGAAGGTATGTGAGTTTTATGAGTTCGAACACCAGACAAGGTGAGTAAGTAAAAAAAAAACAAATGACTTAGGCTTTTCAGAAAGAAGACTTTCCCCTACCATGCCCCTTCCTGCCCTCCCATCCTCACCACACTCCCTCCTCCTCACACACTCCCTTGGGATAATAGCTGAATTTAAAAGAACAGTTTTTTTGCTCGGGCTGGGCCCACATCGTGGCATGTAGAAAAGCTACATGCCGCATGTAGAAATGAGAAAGCTAAACGTGGCATGTAGAAAAGCTACATAATCGTAGTGGGTGCAAAATCCCTGTTAAACGTGTAGAAAAACAACATTTTCGTGTAGTTTTTACATATTTTGATTTCTCTGTTTATGAGATTTGATGCTGCAGTAGCAGTTAAAGCAGTGCTGTGCAGCAGCGAGCATTCTTGTGCTTATAACTATGACTATAGTTCATTCGATCTTTAACAATACTTTCGAGGATCGGAAAAAAGGCACCTGATTGCCAATTGATAGACGGACAGTTAGACGTGGCTTTATCAACGCCGCGGTGTATGCTGATCAAGAACATATATACATATATAATCATTGTAAAAGCATACAATCTTTATGTTCAGTGTCTTGAGTATGTTTCTCTTTGTTGTTCTCCTTTGTCCCCTGTCTATCGGCCCTTCTCGTCTGTTGTTGAAATATTGAAAACTTTTGTGCGGTCTGTTGGAGATTTTGTTCACAGTTGCCTGCATTCGCATTTCCGCAATTGTCAATTAAAAGTATTACGAACAAGACGAGACGAGACGCGATGATGCAGTGGCGCAGACGGAGACGGAGACGGAGACGGAGACAGCGACTCCCCACCAGCTGCAAAAGAGATGCCACAAAAGCGGCATATAAAAATCAATCAGAGGACGACGACATCGACCGCATTAGCTGGCCAACTAGGCAGAGGAGCAACCGCAGTCAACTTGCTGATTGCGCTTTGTCGTCATCGTCATCGTCGTCGTCCTCACATAATCCTCCTCCTCCCCAGCTGTTGTCCTGCACACTGTCGTCTTTTGCGGCGGCACGCAGAAAGTTGGCTTGCTTTTGTGCTCGATTTAGTTTGGGGCCAAAAACTTTTGCCGTCTGTTGCCAATACAAGAGTAATTATCGGAAATGCGGTCTAGACGTAATCTCGGCTAATGAGCAGTTACGACTTGTTCAAGTGTCGCTGTGGACAAATTGAAAATGAAAAAAAGAAGCGTCTCGATGGCCTGTCAAAATATGAACTGGCAGTGGCATTAATTCAGCATCGACTGCAGCTGACAAACCGACTGACAGACGGGAGGAGCGCGTCTGCAGAAGTTTATTTTCCAGCTTTTTTTTCCACTTTCCCCCCAGCTCGTGGTCTTCTGTGACAGCTGATTGATGCATTTTGCAATTATTTCTGACGCTGACTTCGAACCGAGATTGAAAAATTGTCAGTTGCATTGACGCAAGTCGAGACGAGACGAAGTCTTGGCCGAAAAAGAGCGCATAAATGATGTGGCGATGATATGAGGTTGTTAGCGCACTGTATACGGTGCCACGGTGAACCCCCCGCCCCCGGAGATTTCAGCACACGCCCGAACAATTTTTATTTGCCACATTTTATCTACATCGAAACTTGGGCGTAACAAAAGATTAGCAAAGTTATGCCAAAAGAGTGAAACTTTTCAATTTTTTTCTACTTATTCCACCTTGCGCTTGGGCAAATTCCCTGGCGAGCTGCTGGCGCTACGGGAAAATGCATAGAACTCAACTAATTAAGACACAACGAAGGGGGAGAGAGAGGTAGGAGAGATCTTATCGTTTGTGTTGAGGTGCTGAAAAATATTAGAAAGTTTTTCTACTGCCGCTAAAACTTTTGCCTTTGACCAGCAGCGGCGGCAGCAGCAGCGGCAGCTGAAAGTCAGAACGCAAATGACAGCAAATCCTCACGGCATCCAGCGATATGCATTAGCCAGGACGAAGGCGACAGGGACGGGGTGGCAAGGCAGCATTGCGATTCGCTGCATAAAAATAAATTGGCCGGGGATCAGACTGCAAAACTTAAAGGCAGTGCGAGAGAAGGAGATGCAAATTGCTTAGTTTTATGGCTTTATGTAGAACTCAACTAATCGAAGTGCAGCCAATGAAAGGTAATATGAGTTTATCAAGTGGCTGCATTTGTGCGGCAACAAAAATAAAGTCATTGCTTTGGCTGTCAAAGGACTTTAATCTAGCTTATTATTAACTCAAATTAAAAGTATAAACTGTCTGCAAAATGACTTTGAAAGCAAATAAGCGGCTACTTGAACAATTTTCTGCTAAATATTAAAAGTGAATAATCCTTGGGGCTTCATAGTGCAGTGGTTAGGTACCTGTCTCTCTCACCCACTGCACTGGCCTCAAATGCACAACACAAAAACATATTTATTATGATATTTGTTGCATTTTGCATTGATTGTTTGGCAGCCACAGTTCCTGCCAATAGATAAACAGTACCCCAAAATTGCATTCCCAGCCACAAAATGCCAATTGGGCGCAAAAACCAAAGTCTGGCATAATCATTAACTAGTCGTTCATTACTGGCCAAATGTGTACGCTTGTGTGCTAACCCTTGGGCGACTTATATTACTAATACCTGGTTTTAGCAATCAAACTGCAGCAAACGAGATAAGCTCATTTTCAAGATGATGATGATGATGCTGATGATGATGCTGATGCTGATGTTGATGCTGATGCTGATGGCCCTTGTGCAGTTGTTTCGATTTTGGTTTGGCCAGTTAATGCACTCCGTGTGCCAGTGGCTGCTGCCACTACTGAAGAGGACACTGGTATGGGAATTGCTTAGATACGACTAAAAACAACAGTTCCATGTTAAGTGAAAAAGTTTTAACACTTTATTAACAATTGGTGTCGCTTTTTCATCTAAAACAATCACCAAACAGGCCTGAATTTCAGTTGCCTCTATGGTTTTGCAAGTGTACGGAACTCTAACTTGAGAATTGAAAGAGTTCTAGTCTATGAAATATACTGTTGCGTACTTTTAGGCAGAAAATAGATTCAATTCAAACTAAGTACTCAGATATACCCAAAAAAAGCCCTAAAATACGCAAAAGGTGTACGAAGTCTTTTAGTACAAATACACTGCATATTTGTCGAAACTGGACGGATCGGTTGACTATAGCACATAGCTGTCATAGGAACGATTGTTTGAAAAACTAGTTTTAGTGAGAAAAACATTTTTGTTTACAATGGAAACGCCTCGAAACTTTGTATTTCTTAGTTTGCTATGCCTTCCCTTGATTCCACCAAAATTGGTCGAAATCGGGCATCTTTATAGTATAGCTGCCATACAAAGGTAAGGTTAGAAAAACAATCTTAGTAAGAAAAACTTTTTTGTTTTCAGTGTAAACCTCTTTAAAATTGGCATATATTTATTTTATAAGCATTCACACAATTCTTTAAAGTTTTGTCAAAATCGGATGACTATAAATTATAGCTGCCATAGGAATGATCGGTTGAGAAACTAGTTTTAGTGAGAAAACTTTTTTGTTTTCAAAGAAAACGCCTCCAAACTTTGTATATTTTAGTTTGCTATGCTTTTCCAAGATTCCACCAAAATTGGTTGAAATCGGACATCTATATAGTATAGCTGTCATAGAAAAGTAGAGTCAGAAAAGTAGTCTTAGTAAGAAAAACGTTTGTTTTCAATGAAAATTTCCTGAAAACTAGCATTTATTTATTTGATATACTTTCACATAATTCTACAAAGTTTTGCCAAAATCGGTTGACTATAGCATATAGCTGTAGTACGAATGATCTGTCAAAATAGAAGTTCCATTGAGAAAAACTTTTTTGTTTTAAATGGAATGGACTTCAAATTTCTTACATATTAGTTTGTTATCCTCTTGCATGATTCCACTAAGTTTGGTTGAAATCGGAATTCTATATCACCTCCCATAGTAGATTAAGCTCGCAAAAGTAATCTTAGTTAGAAAAACGTAATGCAAGTGTATAGAATCTTCGGCAGAGCCTACGTTAACTTTCCTCTATGCTTTAATATCCTTTTTTCTCTCTCTGAAGTATTCTTGTCAGCGTGTGCGATGGCGCAACTGGTTGAGATGGCATTCAAATTGTTTTCTCTACAAAGTCCCTGATTTAAGATCACAGAGTAAGTTAAAAGATTATCATATAAATATGCAAAGTTCTTCGATTCTGAGATCCAAAAGGAAGAATCGTACTCTTGTTTGTTAGGAAATCACCAAATCTTGCGACTCTCATAAGATTGTCATGGATGTCGTTGACTATTCAAACGAGAATTCAATAGATATGCGAATAGTATTGCTTACTTTTGGGCAGCTAAAACTTAAAATTGGTATATTTCGTATATAGTATAGTCTCATTACTATAATATCATAAAAAGCATAAAACTAATAGGAAAATTGTTAAAAATTATGGAAAATACACCCTGATGGCTACTCCTTTTACTAAAATTCGAAGCTAAGCTTAAATAAGCAGCCTTGAGTGATCTTTCGCAGGTGTTGACCATGTCAAATCAGCAGGAAAAAGATGTCAAGGCGTTGACCCAAGAACTTGAAAGCTCTTTATTCTCTGCCTCCAGAGAACCGAGAGAACCTTGTGAAATCATTGTACGAGGCAAAACTTTAGTGTTGGCAACTTTAAACCCACCGAGATCAGCTCACATGGCTGCGAACATTAAATTTGCTAAACTGTAAGCTAGCTTTATATGGCTTTAATACTTTCCGTAATATATATATATTGCCCCACAGTGCCGCTGGCCATGTAAGTAAGCCCCCCTTTTACTGTGTGCCGCATTGTGCAAATTGCAGCTGATTGAGTTTAAGCTGCAAATGCGTTCGTCCTGAAACCCGAACTGAAACTGCAGCAGTTGTTAAGTAGCAGTCGAGTGGCTTGTTTGCAAATGGGCTAGCATAATTTTTGGCCGACGGTCTCCGCCTTTTCCGGGGAAAAAGGCAAATTGATGAGCAAACTGTTTGGAAAAGACAAGCGCAGACACGTAGCCGCTGCTTCCGTCTTTAGCTCAGTTGCTGCTGCCGCCGCTGCTGCTGTCACTGACAGCAACAATAAAACTTGAAAAATGTTGCCAACAATTTGGCCCAAATGAAATGGGCACAGGCAACGAGTCAATCGATCAATGTACCCCGGCTCTGTCCAGCAAATTTCCCCATGATTTTGACACATTTTCGCAACCTTGTTCCTTGCTCCTAGTGGCTCTTTAAATGGAAACAACAACTTTAATTAAATTTTACACAAAACCGTTTGCCCAGCACCAACAAAGGAGTAACAAAAGTTTGCAAAACTACTACTGCAAGTTCTAAGGCAGCTTGCTAATTTGTTTGACAAACAGCGCGGTTACCGTTCTGTCCGCCTACTTTTTGTTGGTAACGGGCTTTAGCAGCCTAACCGCAGCACCACAATTAAAATTAGAAAGCAACGTGGTGGCAGGCGGCTTTTGTGCAATTTAAATTGTTTGGCTTTACGTTGTGCCAAACGCCACATAAGCCGCTCTCAACAACAACATCAACAACATGCCAACCCGGTTGACAAATAAAAAGAGAGAAAGCGGGCTGAGCTTTACAAAAAAAAGAGTGAAAAATAAGGGATCAAGTGGATTGAGCTGGACCAGAAATGGAACTTTACTTTAATGGGGCAGCAGTTATGGCTTATCAAATCAAAACATTTTTTTTTGTGCCGCTTTTGCGCTGTTCGAGTCAAGCTCTTGCTGGGATTGGTTGGACTCTGGTAATATTCTGTGCCAAAGTACCATCAATAACACCTAATGCTAACGCAGTCACTAATACATATAAAATACATTTTTTTGGAGCCACAACAACCACAAGAAATCGTAAAAAAAGCCGATTATTGAGTGTATGTATAGTATGCTAGTAGCTGTCTGAGGCAAAGGGCAACAACAAATTCAGAGCGCATTCGAATTATTGTTGCCTTCAATTTCAGAAGAGTTTTTGGAGAGAAAGAGAAGCGAAGTTCATACGAAATTGTTGCTGTAATTTCATCATGCGTGACTCCCGTTCGCTTGAAACAACAACAAATGCGCCTGAAGCGTATATAGTGCAGGCACCCTTGCTAGAAGTTATACATATTCATGATCAGCATCAACAGTTGACTCGAAATACTCAAGTCCATTCGTCGGTAAGTATGAGTTCTTAGAGATAACGGCTGGACATGTGTGAGACAAAAGCTTCTTCTACTTGCAGGCAGCTTTGCAGACCATTTTCCGTTTTTGCCACGCCCCTACCGCCCCCTTTAAATGGAATAAACTTCATATCTTTTACAGTTTTATAGATAGAAGGTTCGTTCTTTCGGAACATATTAAGTAATCAGGATTATTTATCCATTCCCCAAAGGATTCTTGAAGATCAGATGATCGAAAGTCAAGTTATGGGCTAAAGAATGTTCGCTGCTGCACTGCAGTATATCAAAACTAATACTGAGCATGCACTTTTGTTGGTAGGGAGTATTTTATAGTCTGGCTAGACCTTGTTTGTGTTTGTCTTTGTCAGCATATCATTTAGGCCCAATTTCTCATCTTCTAAACTTAGATTTTGCTCTGCTATTTGCAGATAGGTAGCTTTTTGTAGAAGATTAGAAATCTGTCTTAACATTTGAACAGAGCAAAAGCGGCACAAACAATTGCAGTTACTTTCGAACCCGATCTTTGGAGCAAAGAGAACCCGTTCTATCTATCAAATAAACAAAAATCTGCCAGTCAAAGATGGTCTTTCCCTGTTTACAAACAGTTTGAAAAGAATTTTCGCACATAAATAGCCAGCTAGATTCATTAGGGGTAAATCCATCATCATTTCTGTTATCCATTTGAGTTAAGTGCTAAGCCCCCCTCAAATCAACACAAAACTTCTTTACTTTTAAGCACAAAATAAAACTTGAAATTGTTGTTGTGCAATTTAGAACTAATTCTTTTGCCACTTTTTGCATGGCTACAACAACTTTTTTTCAAATTGTCATAAGCACTTTTGATAAACCGGAATTTAAATAGTCTCTCTCCCCTTACCACTCAGCCCCTTGGTAATGCAGCAAATGTAAGCTGCTTGTAAGCTGAACAAGAAATGCGCTATGCTTTTTTGGTATAATTAAGTATTTACTTTCACTTTGCTGTGTGTGTGTGTGTGTGTGTGTGTGTGTGCGGGAGCAGGAAATGCGATGCGGCAGGGAAATCAAGGCAAAGGCAGCAAGAAGCAAGGCAAGGCAGAAGCCAGCCTCGACATGAAAACTAAGCGAAAAAGCAATTAGAGCTAAACAATGAGAAGAGCTGATGGGAGACAGTGGAGGAGGCCGGTGGGTGGGTGGCTGGCAGGCAGGCAGCAAACTAGGAGCTGTCTCTGCAAGTTGATATTAAGGGGCTGCCATGTGTAAAATGCAAGCGAGCACAAAAATCCCAGAGTGCAGGCAAAAGCCAGCTGGCAATAAAAGTGGCGTGTGCATATTTCAAGCAAAATGCAACATAAAAACATTAAACAAATGCCAGACGAAAAGACAGAGAGAGAGAGAGAGAGCTGCTAGCAGCGACAGATGAACATGAAACATGAAACATGTTTCCGGGCAGAGCGATAAGTGTGACAAACTGACATGTCAGGCACAAGAGTTTGTGTGTGTATTTGTGTAATTTGATTTGAATGTTGCACGGTGGCGTATGCGTCATTTTTGGGCCCCCTCAATCAGTCTAAAGCTGAGCGGACTCCCAGGTAAACCCCCGCCACAAACTTCAATAAACAGACAAATTCCGCAGCCCCCGCCGCGCCACGGCCTGTAGATCGGTACGCAGCTCAGTTGGTTTCCTATCAAAGACTAATTAAAAACTTTGGCCAAAGCCAAAAGCAAAGCACAGCAAAAAAAACCAAAAAAAAAGAGCATAAAACTACTGCGAAGTAACAGCAAAGGGAGAGTCGCGTGGCATGTGCAAAGTTTTGTCATTTGAAAATTTAAACAAAAAGCGAGCAACAGCCACAGTGGCAACTTTCAAATTAATAAATTATTCATGATAAATGAAAGTTGCTCGCGACTTTTCGCCGAGTGGCGCGAAAAATGTGAATAGGATTTCAGTTGTATTTTTGCAGTCAACAGAAATGTTTCCTTTTGTTTGTTTTGTCCGTCAAGTCAACTGAACGGACTGAAAACTTTCAATGAATATTACAGGGTCAAAGTGCACACAAAAAGGGGAGAGAAAATTTGATTTTGTTTGCCGCTGGCAACGGGCACAAAGCACAAAATGGATATGTCAATCAGAACGCACCGTTAAGCAGCATAATCAAGCTGGCAAAGGTTGTTCGAGCCGGTCTCTCTACACTTTTTGTCCATGCCGAGCCAATTGCAGTTTTTTGTGCATTGGTAATTTGGCACTAAACCAGTCAAATGGCAAGTGAATCTACCATTATGAGTATTTTATCGGACAGAAAAGAAGAAAAAAAAGTAGTTGGCTCTTTTCCCAGAAGTAACAAAGAGCTCATTAGAATGTTTAAATTAAGTCCAACGATTTGAAAGGACAGTTGATGCGTTTTTTTTTTGTATTGCTTTTAAATGGGAAAATGCTTGGCTTAAAAAGAGGCAGGCATCTGTCATTTACGTGAGCCTGGGTTGGTACTCCACACCAGCTTCCCAGTGTAAACGAAATCCCCGGTTACCAATTTGAAAAGCCTTTTCCCTTTTGGTGGGTAACGTGGTCAGCGTAAAACCTCAACTGATAATTCGTTTACAGCAAAGGAGGGAAATGTTCGCTACTCTAGGACAAGTCTCTAATACAAATATGTAGATCTCAACGCTCAGCCACAACGTTGTTCCACCCACCGCAATGTGAACAACCTTCCATGGTACCGAAATAAGCTCGGTAGGCTTCGCCTTCCTTCTAGGCCCCGCCAGGCTTGGCTTGGGAGTGCCGACCGGGGTCCGCAGGTTTGTCAAGCCCGTCATGTTTCAAAACAGATCAATAGTTCGCCAGCATTTTTCTTAAACTTTAAGACTTAACTGAGAAAAAGTTTTCCTATTAAGAACTTATATACCCGGTCATCTTTACTAGATATAGGCGCCTGCTTTCATATAACTAGACATCAAAAAGCTGTTCAAACATTGCCAATCGAATTCTGCTGTTAACTCTAGTTGCCTTTGTCTTGGGCGAGAATTAGAACTACAAATTCCAAGAGATTGAGAGAAGCTCGGCTTGGTATTTCGGAGCTGCAAATTCTACTATTTCTTAATTGTACACAGAAAGGAAAAGATCCATAAAAGATACATTTGGCAAGGATTTGTCTTACATATTACATTCAATCATCCAACGGAGCTGAAAAATCATCCCAAGAACGATCCTTTTTCATTTCCCTTGAATGACTTTCAGCTCCGATGGTTGATTAAAAGGACATTTAAGATATATCCTCACCAAATGAATAAGGAAAATCATCCAACGGATATTTTTTTATATCCTTTTTTGTTCTCTGTTTAGGCAATACTAAATTTCAATTCTGAGATCCGGCTCGATGGACCAGTATGTTTGCATTCCCATCAAGTGCAGATCATAGAAACACTGCTGCTAGTTTTGATTGTTGTGGCTTTTGTTTTACTAGTAACAGCTGCTAAGATTAACAATTGTTCCAATTTAGGCTAAAAATATTTCTTTTTGATGAATATTACCCCTTGAGTTCGGCTCAGATCTGAATCATAGCTGAATCAGCCCTGAAATGAAAGGGCTGATACTGAATTCAAGGCATCCTTAATATGAGGTTCAGCCATGAACTTAACACAGACATTTCCGACCACGTCTAGACAGTGCTGAACTCATGGGTGAGTTTCATGGGAAGTACTTAAGCATGCCTGACGATGGGCATGATATTCCTACTGCTCAGGTATGGATCAGCCCTGAACAATTCAGTACTGAAAGGAAGAACTGCAGGGATTGAGTTGGAGTCATAGGTCCGTTCTTGTTTACTTATCAACCTAATTTATGTCAACTGGCATGTTTATTGAAGACCATACCAACATGGTATGCTAACGAATAGGCTTACTTTATCAAACAAACGCTTAACGCATTGTACACTCATAAAACATTCGCCATGAAAACTAGAAATTCTCCTATGAAATCCGTCCTAAGGCGAGTCAACCTTAAATTATGAAAAATATTTTCTCATTTATAGAAAACTTTCAAAGTTTCAGAAAAATGTTCCATAAATGAGAAAAAGTTTTCTTAATTTTAAGGGTGAATCGCCTTTTAGTTTTCAGGGCGAATTGTTTTACCAGTGTACATATCTCGAAATGGATTGTCTCTAAGTGGCTAAATGTGGTCCTTTTTACAGGCAGTCACAATAACATTATTTCCTGACTCTGTGTTCAACCAACAAGAGTTTTCTCTTTGCTCTCTGTGCGCATATTGCTTCCATGAGACTATTTGCTGCGTATGGATTTGTGTTGCGAGTGTTGCTTAGTAAACTGCAAGTGTGTCTGCGTGCTACTGAGCAACACCTTCCATTGTAACACATCTCTAGGTGTTTCTCTCATCGATAACTATGAAAAAGAAAACACCAGAGAAGCAAAAGCTCTACAGAAACTCTTTAGAGAGTGCGCGAGTTTTTTTTAATTTATACCTGTCATTCTGGTGAGCAGACAGCGCAGAAAATATTGATGTAAGTATAAACTTTTTTCAGTATATTGAAGAGTTGGTGGTGATGATAGATGATTTTCGGTATACTGCACCTGGTTGGCTTGTGTAATCCAAGGGCTTATATGCGATTGATTTCTAGGTACAGCGCGTAACCTCTATCCATAGCTCGAATGTGACGTTGATGGCTTTCAAATCTGGGGCCCGCTAAAGTCTTGCTCTTATAAAAAGACACTTCAGGTTTCGTTTTTTGCTAATTTTTGTGTCATGTTAGTCAAAGGGTTTTATTTCAACTTCCTGTTTAATCCAATGTTTTCTCATGACTTCAATTGAATTTAAAGTTTTCAAAACGAAGTCACTTTAACATGCTTAGGCATACCCAGAGCATTACTAACCACCATTTCTGTCATCCTGTGGCATATAACCCAAGGACAACAAGTGCCTGCGGCTGCTGGCCAATGAAACTTAACGCCCGTGTCCCCCAACACCTAGCCCAGACATTAAGACAAGCAAATAAAGCATAAACAAAACTGACAAAAGAAAATACTCAAATCAGTTGAACACAACCAAAAAGCAGCTTCCCAGAAAGTTTCCACTCGAATGCATGTCTCACACACTTTGTGCTTCTTTGAGCGCAAATATGCGCAGACCTCACGCACATCAATCAATCCCCCTGCACACCACCACCACCACCACCCATACCCTTCTCTCCACGCACCAGAGCCAGGCAACTTAATTTCTCATGTTACCTGCCAACAAAACTTGAGCCACATTTGATTGAAATCATTTTCAACAAGTCAAGTGATTGATGACAAACATGTTAGAGATTAAAATAATGACCAAGGAAATTGACATTTGATTTTGTTTGCCCCATTTGGGGAGGGGGGGGGTGAGGGCAATTGTTTTTAATTAATTTGGAAAGACATTATTGTTATTTAAATTTTTGTAGTTGGTATAATAGTTGGTGGCCTTCCCCACCCCCAAATTAACGCAATTTGTTGTGGCTGCCTTGGGACGCTGCTCGTAAACTTTAACTGCGCTGCGCTGGCCGAAACCCACGCAATTAGTTTTGGTTGCCTTTGCAATTTATCAATTTTCATCAATCAATGTCGATTGGAAAATCTGTGGCGCTAAAATGGAAGCAGACAAAACAATTTTTGCAAAATAAATGGCCGTTGATGGTGACATGTGTGTCGAGTCGAGTCGCTCTCTCCCGCGCTGCTCCGTGTAAACGGTCATTCATTAAAATTCAATTTTCAAACTGGTCTGCACTGCCGGGTGCGACTGATTTTAATTGTACATCAAACAAATATTTTATTAAATTCGCTGTCCTTGAAATCGCCCACCAAATACAACAAATAAACGTTGACTGACAACTCGCTTTATGGGCCATTAAATTATTGCCACTGTTTGGCCGTTCTCTTTTTAGCAATAATATTTTTGTAGCGTGTTTTTAATCAAGTTCTTGCGGTGCTCATAAAACTTGGCCCAGAAGTTTTAGCAAAAAAGGCAAAAAAAAAAAATAACTTTTAAGCAAAGAAATTTATGTAAAAAGCTGCAGAGCTGCTGGTTTCCGATTGAGACGCGTAGGAAGAGCAAAGCACGAATTCAAGGAGTTGGCAAATGAAGTTGAAACTTTTATAAAGATTAAGTCAAGCAAATATAAAGAAAACGAAAAAGAATTATCGAACTGTTTTGGGAGAAGTATGGGCATTATAACAGCAAACAGCATACAGTTTTTTCACGATTAGAGTGGGAGAAAAATATATAATTAAGAGTTCGGTACATAAAAATGGATGATTTCAGCGATTTGTTCAATATGCAAGTCGAAACTTAGTCAGTTTGAATATTTGTTGAGGTAGTTGTTGGTAGTTTCTTATAAATGTAAAGACTTCTTCGGGAATTTTTTGAGTATATTTGGTAGGAAAAGCTGGTGAAATATGTATATATATTTCATAACAGCAGTTTTATGACAAACCTTTGTTATTCTATTGGTTTACCTGTACACACACTGGTTCACCCTTCTTAAACCATTCTACAATCTTTTTTGGAGATTCTAGTATTTTTATACTCTGTACCGTAGGTACATAGAGTATTATAAGTTTGTGCAAAAGTATGTAACATCCAGAAGTAAGCATCTCCGACCCCATAAAGTATATATATTCTTGATCAGCATCAACAGCCGAGTCGATATAGCCATGTTCGTCTGTCCGTCTGTCCGTCCGTCCGTCTGTCCGTCTGTCTGTCTGTCCGTATGAACGCACAGATCTCAGAGATGGTAAGAGATAGAGGTTTGACATGTATGGGACATATGCTTCTTATGTCTGCAGGCAGATCAAGTTTATTTTCAATTTTGGCCACGCCCCCTCCCGCCCCCGCAATTTAGAAAAAACGTCATATCTCCCACAGTTTTGAAGATAGATGGCTTGTTCCTTCTGGACATATTTAGTTATTAGGATAACTTATCGATCCGCCAAAGAAATGAAGAAGATCGGATGAACGGTTTTCGAGTTATGATCAAAAGACAAATTTTCTTGGTACAGAGTATGTTATAGTCGGGCTTGACCGACTTTCTTTCTTGTTTTGTATATAAAAAGCTAAAAAAAAGGCGTAACGCCATCTGTCATCAAACAAGAAATAATGTCGTTCTGTTTTCAAAACGAACTTTGGCTAAATTACTTAAGCTTAAGGGCCTATTTCACATGTTCTACATAGATGCTATGTGTCAGATAAACATTGATTTTGCTATGTAGAAGATTCGAAATCGGCCCTAAAACTAAGTATATTTGATTGTGTGTTACAGTAAACAATGTCAGCAACACGCAACAAGGCCGTCAAAACGAATGAAGCAACAAACAGTCAAAATAGTAGAGCAGAATGAAGATACAATTGTGATTTCAGACAAAACACTTTTAGTAATTTCACTTTGAAATCAAAGCTTGCTTGAGATCAATGGCACTGTGGCGTTATGTTAAAAAAATGCAGCTGGAAATAAGCATATGTGACCAACTGCTTCCAGATGTATCCGCTGACATCTTGTTTGATATTATTGTACTGTATTACTCCTTGGCTTTAAAAAAAGAAAGCACAAACATTTCTGTGATTTTTTTTTATGCAAAGATTTACCATTTTGAGTATGTGTGTTCAAAGTTATTGAATTGTCTACTGCCCAAAAATATGCGAATTGTTGCCAAATGCTGAAATTCTCCTATGAAATTCGTCTTAAGGCGACTCACCCTAAAATTAAGAAAACTTGTTCTCATTTATGGAACATTTTTCTGAAACTTTCAAAGTTTTCCATAAACGAAAAATATTTTTCTTAATTTTAGGGTGAATCGCCTTAGGACGGATTTCATAGGAGAATTTCTAGTTTTCAGGGCGAATGTTTTATGAGTGTAAATGTGTTTACAGACTGCGAACAATCCATATTACAATTTTAAAAGAAGTTATACGCATTTGTAATGGGAATCCGATTTAAGTTTGGCCGTGGCATACATCTTTTATCATTAGTAAGGCTGGATGTGTGCGCACCCCGTTTACAAAGCGGTCATACTAATGGCAAAAGTAAACCAGACTGCAAAGTAATGAAGAAGCCGCTGGTTGGTTTTGTTCAAAATTCAATCGCTAAAACGTAACTCTCTAGAGATTTCCGGAACAGCCCCTATAACGAAATATGTAGTTTTTTTGATCAACTTTAAGCACAAATCATCAAACATCTAGACAATGATAACTTATACGTTTTCAGCTCACGAACAGAGAGTTTTGGAACTCACTGGATTTTGCCAAGCGCAACAGAATCCAATTGATTGCAATTGTTATTGAATTCCAATGGTTCTTACAGAAGTGCCTATTGAATTCAAACGCGTTCAATTTCCTTTTAAAGTGGCATTCGCAATGACAATCAATTAGTCACAAGGCCAAATGACACCCATTTGCGGCTTAGATTTCACACGGACAATTGTATGTGGCGTGTTCTCGTGTGGGCAGCTTCTTTGTGTTGGCTACGTACTTAACGGTGGTGAAATTATATGGCTTCTTGAGCCTCTTTTTTGCTGTCACATACGAAGTCATTTTGGCCTGGTTTTTCGTATAACATATGTCCATAGAACTTATTCTACTTGAGAAATACTATGAACGCTGCATCGAGTTGTTCACTCACGCTTTAGGAAAGCTGTTAAAAAAACCTGTAGAAGGTTAAATGTTAACTTATAAGATGGTCGAAAATTAATCATAAAAGTGATTTGTCAAACAACAACAACACTTCTAGGTATTCAAAATTATTTGTGGAATGGAAATTTCATTTGTATATTTCCCAATGCATTTGACAGCATGGCTGATGGAATTATGTAATTGATTTCCTGATGACTTTTAATGGTATAAAGTTTTATGTCTTAGAATAATGCATTAACAATAAAAAACAACAACAACACCTTAACACCTTGCACCTCACCTCAGACTTACAACACATTACTCATGTTTGTGGTGGCAGAACACAGCTGCTGCCGCCGCCGCTCCTGGCAAACTTCAAAGACATTGCCGCCCGCTCAGCGTTGAAGTGAAAAATATGTGAAATTTAATTTTCCTAAGTGATTTTTCATGTAATTCGGCACCTGCTATTATTTCTTTTCAATTTTGCTGTTGTCTTTTTTCTACTTGATAATACTTTTTGCTTTCGTCTTGATCAATTGTTAATGCCATGTGGATGTATCTGTTCGTGTACGCCGCCACCCCCCAACACCCGCCTCCGCCGAACACCCGCACCGTGCCCCCAAAGTCGACATTTCAGCGCCTGGTGAACTTGGGTAAGAGGGCCAGCCATGCATCACTGGGAAAGTTTTTCTCCGTTTCTGTCGTTGGCTTGCCAGGAACTTTTGGCAAGAAATATGAAAATTACATTTTCTATATGCTATATGAGCGGTGCGGGTCTTGCGGTGTCGGCCTGGACCAAATGAGCCCCACAAATGGTGCATGCAAAGCGTGTGCGCTGATTGCGTAGCATGATTGCGCAAACGGGCAAGCATGACGGAGCGTTTTGTCCATGACATTTCGCTGGGAATTGGGTTAGAGAGCAGTAAGTAACTGCAGCAGGAGCAGCAGCGGCAGGCGGGCGACACATTTAGCATGCCAACGCCCTCGCGGCAGTCGTTTATCGCACTCACACCCACCCACCAACACACCAACACACTCACAGACACACAAATTTTGACCCACACGTAGAGCTGCCGCTGCTTATAACTTACTCAGCTCTCGCGCCCGCTGGAAAGTGTGCCACAGAAAGTTTAAAGCACAGCCAAGTTCATAAAAATCAACACAACCAAATAACAACTAAACGAAATACACAGAAATTACGTGCCATGCTTGTGGCATATTAAATATTCCAAGCAGTCTGTTATGTACACTGCGGCAGGATTCTGCATTGCATATGAGAAGTGCAGCAATTTTACAACATTCTACACAATTGGTTGAGATTGTGGGTAATCTTTTGGATCGCTAAGTACATTTGCTGTTGCAGCGTGCCAACGATCATGCAGTGTGTGTATTTGGTCCTGGTTTCATTTAGAAACTAGACGTTTGTTTCTATATTGACATAGATTAGATGAACAATGATCCAATTCATTTTGACTGTGATTTAGTTAAGAAAGAAAAAAACATAAAATGGAAGACCATTTGGTCGCATTTTTGATCTGAACAACTTTACAAAATGTTCAAGCAGTTCAAGCTTGAAAGACTCTTGACTTTTACGGTTCAAGTTATCCGATTGCAAACCCTCAGCTTTGCAACAGTGCAAAATCCTCGAGTAATCAAATTTTATTTGGCATTTCTTAATCTCTTAATTGTTTTCAAAAAGTAAGCTGGGATGCAAGACGGTTCTGAACAGAACCAACCCGTAACTGAACCACTTAATTCAGCTGTTAAGTCGAACCGCAAATGCTTAATTGGTTCGGTTCAGAACACTGATAATCTATAGAAGGTAAAGTACTTTTCTTCTTCTAATGATATTCATAATTTTGCGAACTCGAATCGATACGCCAAGATACAACCCGTCCAGCTATCATTCAAATCAAGTTTCAAAGTCCTTGGCCATGCCGGAGGCATCTACTCTTACAGTATGATTTGCTCCTCATTTTATATCATGTCAACCGCCATTTGACTGTATTTTTGCCTTGGAAGTTGCTAATTGAAATATGTGATTAACCCATTCCTTTTCGTTCGAATCAACAATCCTACATAACGTTGCAATTCATGCCCAGGTGGCAGACAATCCAATCGACTAATGTTTCAATTTCGAAATGAAACCCTTTGGATCAAGACCGAAAAACTGTCTACCTATATTTGTGACCAATGATTTTCAGGATTTTGAACGAAATCTTGAATCACTTGCAAAGGTCAGTTGTGCGGAAATTCGAAACCGAAAACAGGCCTTAATAAAAATGTAATAAATCAGAGAGAACCATTCAACCGAACCCAAGCCGCGGTTAAGCTAGAATCAAAAACCATTCGGGAACCAAACCGTCGATTCAAATCGTATCAAACCATGTCGGATTTCTGCTAGTAATTGATCATTTTAAGGACCGATTTCTCCTAGATAGTCCTATCTGTCACATAAACATATAAATAACAGAATAAGGGTTCATTTCACATCTTCTACATCGCTGCTATGTGTCAGATAAACATAGATTTTGCTCTGTTATTTGTTTTTATGTGGAAGTTTATAAATCGGCCCTAAATACTAGATTCATCTATCACATAGACGCAATCTAGAAGATGTGAAGGCCCGAGCCTTAATCCCAAAAATTATCAAAACAAAACCCTCAACACCTTTCAATTTAACTTTGAGCATCTTTTAGCACTTTTATCCACAAAACGAATTTGTCTTTGATTACGAAATGCCACAGATCCTTAAATGTGATCGGTTGGTATGTCTGTATCCACCTCATCTGAGAGCCTGGAGACCTGAACATTAAAGGAAACGGGCCAGCCGACAAATTTGTCCAGCTCCCAGAGAAGAGCACCATAGGCATGCCCTTGGCTTCGTACCCAGTATTTACAAGAAGTGAAACCTAGCGCCTGGCTATTAAATGATGGTGCACTCTTAAACGTACCAATATTGCTTTACTTCAAAGCGGAGGAAACATTACACTTCTAGTTGGAGCCCCAAAGGCTCACAGTCTCATCAGCAGACATGCAACACGCTTGGGTGTCGTTCACAACGACTTCTGCACCAGCAACAAGCATTAAGAAGAGCAGGAAACTCTAGTGCATCTTCTATGCCACTACCCAGCACTAAGTAGGAGGAGACTTAAGACACTTGGTCCCTTCTTTCTACTCAACCTTTTGAAAGTATTTGAGATAGAGGTTAAGTCTCTACTAAAATTAAGTATCGACCTCAAAACGTTTCAATAGGGAGGAATCCCTCTTGGTTTTAATCGGAAATACATGGGAAAGCAATGGACCTACATGTCTTGTCCTAACTGTCGAGGCATGTTGAAAAGTTAGAGCTGATTAAAGTAAAATCCGCTTAATTCCAAATAATACCACCCACAAATTTGTGGTTTCAACATGAACACTTAAAAGATTGTGTTTGGTTTCAGTACCAAACAGAACACAAAAACTTAGTTTAATGAAAATTGTAGCTCAAAATTAGTACAAAATAGTTATATTTTCATTTAGGTAAACTGTTTTTCACACTTGACTTGACAATATAGGACAGAAAATCTAGACTAAAAGAGTTGTTAATGCTATTTGCTTAACGTTGCTTGTCACTACGCTATTTAACTGGGTTTTGCCGCGCGAGTGCTTTATGGTCGTATCCTCTGAGATGCAGGCATTTGTGTTTGAATTGCCAAAACAATGTAAGAGAGTTTGGACCCTAAAGCATGGCTTGTAGAAACGTTAAAGTAATGGGCATAAAATCCATGTCAAACGTGTAGAAAACCTAAATTTTCATGTAGTTGTTACATATTTGTTCTACTCTGTGTAGATTTCTTATCTTTAAGGTAGTACAACCAGTCACATATGTTTCGGACAACAGTTTTCTTGCGATTGTGCCATACTTTGCCAGAATTTTCAAAATCTATCTTATAGTTTTGGGTAGTGCAGAAGTCAGCCAGTTATATTGAAGCCTTTGCTGTATGTTCTCTACGTTCGCTCTTAAATTATATCGTAATGTTGTCTTTTATATGAGAATTCAGAGTGACCTTTCATGAGCAATGCCCAAAAAAAATTACTCATACGCCAAGTGAACCACA
Organism: Lordiphosa fenestrarum; assembly: GCA_035044985.1. Lineage (NCBI taxonomy): Eukaryota > Metazoa > Arthropoda > Insecta > Diptera > Drosophilidae > Lordiphosa > Lordiphosa fenestrarum. Next base: position 1,435,553 of record JAWNNO010004812.1, on the reverse strand, counting down.
GCTGCAGCTGTTCTGAAAGTAGTGTGCTTTCACAGCACACAGCAAGAGCATTTAAATTGTCTTTGACTTGTGGCTTGATTTTTCACTTAGGGGTATTTTTGGCGGCCTCACTTCGTTGCTCTCCGATTCCGCCGGGGCGGGAGGGTGGTTGGGCGAAGTCCATAAATTTGCGGCGCTAATGCCATAATGCCGTTTTATGAAGATGAAAGTCGTGCGTTTATTTCATTAAACAAATAATAACAGCCAAAAATAAACCGCATCCCCCCCTTCTTTCGGCTCGCCCATCAACAGCTTAATGAGTTGCTGCCGGCACATGCTTCATTGAAGGTCGAAAGGCTTACTCGAGACACGCCCACAATTGAATTTATGGTGGCACATGCTGGGGTTTTGGGTGTGTAAATATTTCTTATGGCATTAACGCAAATTTGTTAACGAATTTGTTTGTGCCTACAAATGAATTAGCCGAGAGCCCCCGAGCTTGGCATCAATTAAGTCCGCCGTTGATTTGGATTTCTCCCATGAGCGCCCGGGCGCGCGCGCGCTCCTCCCTCATAAATCAACCTCAATAAAAATGTGCAGAATTTAAGTTGGAGTTGCTCATATTTCAAGCTGCTTGTTAAGTGCATGTTTTATGATTATTATCGCAATAAAAATTGCCCAGGCGCCTAGGCGCGCTTACGTATGCCTTTGCCGCAAACAAGCAAATGATACGCCCAGGCGCTGTAGCCGGCAAAAAAAAACGGAGAGAAAAACAGAGAGTATTTCCAGGTGGGAGTCTGCGAGCTGCGCCCGAGTCGTCTCTGTGCCTGGGCATTATAAAGGCAATAAGATTTTCAAAATACGACAATTTATGCAATAAACTTTGAAATTTATGCCATTTCGTCGACACAAACGCAGTTGCCCCGCTTGCTGGCTGGCTGGCTTACTCTTTTTCCCTTTTGCTGTCCCTTTCCTTTTTCTTTATTGTCAGACAGTGGCTTATATTTCCAGTGCGCCACTTGCCGCTTGCCTGACATCTTAAAGTCAATCCCTGCGCTAATCCCTAACAAGTGCGTCTGTCGTTGTCGTCGTCGACGGTGACTTTTGAATTTTGTTTGCCTTGGCCCCGCGCTGCAATGAGTTCATATAGTACTAAACTCGTCGAGTCGATTGTGGCTAATGTAAATTTATTTGCCTGCAAAGCGTGTCTGTGTTTCTTACTTTGGCTCAGGGATTTGCATCAACTGAGATAACCAAGTGGCATAAACTGGGCTTAAACTTTTCCATATATTTGCAGGTAAGCACATGTATAAGAATCTCAAGTATTTGGTCAACTTGTGGCCTTCTGCTTCCCTGCTTTTTGTAATTAAAATCTGGTTTTTATTAACAGCTGGTGAAATGTTAAATTTGATGACTGCTGTAGGTGTTTATATAGCCATAAACCTGCTGCCCCCATCCTTGCCCGGGAGCTGTTAAAGTCTTTCTGTAAAATGTATAAAAAATATATTGCCTACTTTTGCGCGCTACTCGTCGTTGAGCCACCCCGCAGCGGAAACGTTTTTGGAGTATGTTTTTGTTAAATTTACAGTCTGCGTGTTTTTTTCTTTGGGCGGAGGATTAGGCTGAGCTGGTCGCATTTGAAAAATCTTGGGCAAATCAACACCTTGCCCTCGACTCTAATAAAAAAAAAACGGAAACACATTTCGAGCAAATCTCTTTTCCACCTCTTTTCGTTTAGGCCATTTTTCCCAAACGAGCAGTTCTGTAATGATACTCTAAACTTGCTGGGGCCGACTTTGACAATATACTTCGAACACCTTTTTGGGTGATTTTTATTTCGATTTCATTTCGGGCATTTGGCATTTTATTGAGCAGCCGCCCTGGCCACGCCCTTTCCTTGTGATTATTACTATGACTTTGACGTGAAGACCCCAACAGGCCCATAAATGGCCAAATGAGCTTTTGGGCGCAGTTATGTTTTATACAATCGACTGCTCTATGTGTGTGTGTGGGTGTGTGGGGCAACAAATTTTATGGGCAAAGAAAAATCTCAATTATTTGGCAATCAATATTAGAGAAATAAGCGGCCATAAATTATACCATAAATGTCCTTGGAAATCAGTTTCTATAATATAATTTAAATTTATGTCTGTAATCTAAGCCCAAAAATGATAAGAACAAGCACAAGTCCTTGGCCAGTTTGACCGGTAGCAAAACTCTCACAGCCCGTCTGAACTCAGCCAGGACTCCAGGGACTCGTTAATCAGCATTTTTACGGTTGCCTTGCTAATGATCTGTCTGTCTGTGTGCCCGGCCGCCAACCGTTCCGTTCCGGGTGTTGTTATGTCTTTTCACACCTGCAAGAGGCGTCTCCGCTTACGCTGGCATAGTCGGCGGTCGCTGTTTTACACCTAAATTAAGTTAAGTTATCCTTGGGGGCAATCGTTGGCTAGGATAAGACGATTTTTTCTCTTCCACCGCTCCTCCGCCGGCAATTGATTTGCTGTGTTAGGATTTTTACCAACAGCGGACAATAGAGAAAGGGTTTTTAATGGGGGGCAAGGAGTGAAAAGGTAGTCCTTAAAGTTATTAACACCCAGTTTGAAGGAAAAATAAAGTAAACCTAACTGGTGTGACAAAAGAAAAGTCTTACCCTAAATTCAGCTCGAATTAGGAGTATATTTTGAGAGTTGTTAAGCAACTTGGCTATTGGAAATAGCCACTAAACATGCGAGATACACAAACAATACAATACAATATTGTTCTTTTGCATTCCGTTTTTGAATAGAGAAATAATTGGGAACATCTGCTTTTATCGTTCAAAAAGTGACAGTTGGAGTTTACTCTACCATAACTTAAGGTAGTCACTTAAAGTGGTGGCCAAAAATCCATGTCCACTTAAAGATCGAGAGCGTAAGTTAAAGTAGGTGTTTACTAACCTCATGCGGCTCAGATAAGTATGCAACGTTTTTTTTACACTGCCATGAATTATCCGATCTTTATGAAAATTTGTGAGATTTTAGATATTGGCCACAATCACTACACTGCAAAATATGAGCTCGATATCTTAAAAAATGTAAGAGATATGAGTATTCAGTAAAAACTCCATCTTTTTTACTGTTTTTATGTTTATGCGATAACGCAGAAATGACTTAGCGAATTTGGATGAAATTTTGATGTTTGTAAGCCTAAAATATTCTTGCACAAAAACTTGAATTTGCATATTAAGATATGAAATTGTAATTTTGTGATATTCTAAAATGTGACAGGAAAGCCTTATGTGTAGCCAACGTCTTAAAAACAGCTTGACGTATGAGTGTAATGAGAAGTCAAGAAAGTTCTTTGCAAGCGAAGCACAGGAGAATATATCAAAAGGGATTACAGTGCGGCCGAAACGTCACAACATAGCATAGCAATCGACGGCAGCAACTAACTAAGCACATTGTATCTTAAAGTGATGTTAAGACTCTGATAAAAGCGCGGAGCTTTGAGCAAGTTAAGCGGCAGACAAGGTTGATATATGCAGAAACCAATTGGGCAGGCGAGCAATCGACGCCAGCAATTTGCTGACCTCGTTGCGATAATTATGCAAGGCAGCCAGTTTAAGTCCAGCAGGCGAGCAATCGACGACAGCAATTAGTTGAATCCTAATGAGCTACTTAAAAAGCGAAAGCTCGGAGACAGGGTGTTGCTCAAAATTGAACCCAGCGTCGGAATCTGGTTTGGACGGGTTTTGTTACCCAGTTTCCTATCAATCCAAATAAAGAAAACAGAATAAATGAAGTTAGATATTGGAGCAGCTCGAACCTGTTTGAAATTGGATCAGTTCAAAGGTAAGAATTGACAAAATAAAATACAAATATAAGTATTTTCTTAGTTATTTACGAATTTGTTAATCCTAAGTTAGTCGCCCGCTCACAATTCCCAAAGAACCTAACAACTTTGCAAAATTAACCGACAATTTCTTTTGCCTAATTTGGTGTATTGTTTTTTTCCGTTCCGTTCTTTTTTTTCGTTTCCTTCTTTGGTTAGTTCCTGGTCATAATTTTCGTCCAACATCCATTTACGTAGCTGCTCAATTAGGTGGCAGCAGGCAACATTTGGCCATCCTTTATCCATGCCGACCATTGTCAATTGCAAAACTAACCCAAACAATTTGCTGCCTCATTGTAAATAGCTCCCCCACACCCCACCACCCGCTTCCCCTGCTCCCCTGCCAACCCCGCAAATTCGTGGGACGGCTTTTTATAAATGGCGGCAATTGCGACGGAAATGTGCCGCGTCCATGGCGTTTTTATGCGGAAATGACATTGTTAGTTGGGCGGCATCACACAAAATTTGCATAATAATAAAGCAAAGCAAACGGTCCGGCTTATAATATTGGGTACTTATACACTGCAGCGTCATTTGCATTATGCGGCGGCCATTTTGCGCTAACAAGCTGCCTACCTACCTGGTCAATTACCTGTTCCTGTTCCCCCAACCACACCCGCAACACCCCCGCAGTGTGCCAGGCAAATGAAATCAATCAAAAACATTTTGCCAGAGCGCCAATTTGTTTGCTTTTGGCCATTTCATTGTTTTCCAAAACTTGGCCAAGTTGTAAGTTTCTGCAGGTTTATTTTGTACCGAAAATTTAATAAGACAATGTGGCAAGTATTTGGAGCGAAATATTTATAAATTTCATCGAAAGTTGGGAACATATTTTTTGTACAGCTGCTTGGGGCATTTGGCAAAAACTTTCCCTGTATGGGGCAAGTATTTCGATATCAAAAAGTTATTTGGCCAGAGAGATATTGTGCTGAAGGCTTTAAGGCGAAATGCTGTACAAAATGTAACAAACAACAGAAACAGAAAAATAAACGTCAAGCACGTAAAAATGCGTTACGCATTTTTACCAAACTGCACAAAAAGTACAAGCCAAAACAGGTGCGACCACGCACACACACACACACAAATGCAGAGTGGCAGCGTGTGTGTGAGTTATGACAACAACATTCATACAAAAAAAAAGGGGAGAAAAAACTCAAGATTTATGTGCAGGAGTTTTACAATTTGATCGTCTGCTGTTGACATTCGTTTGTTGGTCTTCTAGTTGCACTGAAATTCCTATAAAAATGTTTCATGGCAACACATAAATTCGCAAGCATTCAACTTGCTGCTGCAATTTAGCTGGCTGGCTTGTCCAGAATAACCACAGCTGACGGATTCTACTGAGCAGTGCTTCGCTTTCGCTAGTTGCCCAGCTAATTACAGGCCAGGGAAGCTGGGGCCAGAAATGCTAAGGAGACGACCAGAAGTAATGAACCTTCTATCTCTAAAACTGTGGGTTATATAACATTTTATTAGCAAGAAAGCGGACCTATGTCTCTCTATCTCTTACTATCTCTGAGATCAATGGATTCATACGAACAGACAGTGCCGTCTGAACATGGCTCCATTATGGATGCTGATAAATTTCCATTTGAAGTACGGTTTTTGAGAGAATGAAGTGCCTCACTACTTTTCTGGACTCGGTAAACCGGGGATCGTGAGGTTGTGCAAATAAAACAAGAAAGAAAGTCGGTCAAGCCAGACTATAACATACTCTGTACCAAGAAATTTTGTCTTTTGATCATAACTCGAAAACCGTTCATCCGATCTTCTTCATTCCTTTGGCAGATCGATAAGTTATTCTAATAACTAAATATGTCCAGAAGGAACAAGCCATCTATCTTCAAAACTGTGGGAGATATGACGTTTTTTTTAAATTGCGGGGGCGGGAGGGGGCGTGGCCAAAATTGAAAATAAACTTGATCTGCCTGCAGGCATAAGAAGCATATGTCCCATACACGTCAAACCTCTATCTCTTACCATCTCTGAGATCTGTGCGTTCATACGGATAGACAGACGGACAGACGGACATGGCTATATCGACTCGGCTGTTGATGCTGATCAAGAATATATATACTTTATGGGGTCGGAGATGCTTCCTTCTGGATGTTACATACTTTTGCACAAACTTATAATACTCTATGTACCTACGGTACAGAGTATAAAAACCCTACCCTACACTATAAAGTATATTAAATCAAGTTTTTATAACCTTGCAAATGCTTGTAACGCATAAAAGTAACCATTTCCGACCAGATAAATTATATATATTCTTGATCTGCATGAAGAGCTGAGTTGATTTAGCCTTCGCTATCGCCTCCGTCAGTTTTAAAGCTATCGCGACCAAACTTAGCACGAAGTCTTCTGCTACTCATACGCTGCATATTTGTCGGAACCTGCCAGATCGGATGACTATAACATATAGCTGCCATAGGAACGATCGGTCGAAAAACTAGTTCTACTGAGTAAAACTTTTTTGTTTTCAATGCAAACGCCTCCAAACTGCGTATTTACTAGTTTTCCAAGCTTTTTTATGATTCAGCCAAGTTTGGTGGAAATCGGACATCAATATAGTATAGCTGCCATAGAAAAGTAAGCTTAGAAAAATAATCTTAGTAAGAACAACTTTTTTGTTTTTAATGTAAACCTCTTAAAAATTCCCATATATTTATTTTATAAGCTTTTACACAATTCTTCAAAGTTTTGTCAAAATCGGATGAATATAGGTTATAGCTGCCATAGGAATGATCGGTCGAGACACTAGTTTTAGTGAGAAAAACTTTATTGTTTTCCTAGAAAACGCCTCCAAACTTTGTGTTTCTTAGTTTGCTATGCTTTCCCATGATTCAGCCAAGTTTGGTCGAAATCGGACATCTATATAGTATAGCTGTCATACAAAAGTAGGGTTAGAAAAACGTGCTGCAAGGGGTATACAAACTTCGGCTGAGCCAAAGTTAACTTTCATCTATTTCTACGATATTTGTTAACTTTTTGTTCGATCAGTAAAATCTACGACCGAATTAAGAAAAATGCTTAAATAATGTCTTGAAAAATTACCTCTTTTGGACCATATAACATTGAACGCACGTCCTTGACGTTTTAGCGAAATAGAGTAACACTCTGCTGTAGAACTTATCGGTGAACTAAAGCCTAAGTGCTAAGTGGCTATGGCTACAATTTAAACTGAGATTTAATCGCTGCTGCAGCAAGGCGCTTGATAGTCAAGTGCGCTAAGATGCAGTCATTCGAAAGTTCAGTTTTCTTTTACTTTTTTCTGGCTATACCAAAAACAATTTAGGAGAGTTCTTGAATTAAGACAATAAGCCAAATGTTCTTGAAATATATAAAAACGTACTCACCCTTCTATTGATAGCAAGATTAGCCTTGTTCGGTTCACTTAGAACGGACTTTTTCTGCCAAGGAAATAAATGGGGAGATAAATTGAAAATCAAAAAATTTCATTTTATCTCGACCTTCGGATTGAAGTTTCAAGCAAAAGTCGTACTAGATCCGAGATATCTGAGATCAAGTCAATCCTATCCTTAGAATCAGAAAATTCGAGATTGACGTACTTCTGACAATGTTTGGTATTGATTAATATATAGAGGAAATTTGCTAACAGTTTGGTAATATGCAAGTAGACCCATATCTGTGCTGTAAACTGGTAATACTTCCCCAATCAAAATCTCCAACTGAGCAAGTTTAGATGAGTTCAAATGTTAACAACAACTTTCGGCCCTCTCAATTGTTCAAAAGCGTACACATCAGGCAGGAATATGCAGCCGTACCTTGCTTTATTGCTTTCTTTGTTTACTAAGAGAAAAATAAAACAAGTTTATTACCAAACCATTTCTAAACAAACTATGCAATTAAGTTTACCTTCTGCCTTTTTGCCAATTACTTTCAAATCTAATATTTAACCCACAATAAGGTGTAATCAGTAAGGAAAACCCAGAGGATATGGATTTTGTCTGGGCCATGTGCAAACACCAACACTATGCTGATTCGGCCACGTCCTTCAAACGGAGGTGCATCGAATAACATTAGTTTTCATCCACAAGCTCAGCGTTCAATTTTGACCATAATAATAAAATGGCTCAGGCACTTGGCACGCCCAGATGACCGCTTGTTTTGTTGTTGTCATATTTGTGGCTATCATGCTGGGTCCTTGCTGGGATATTTGTTGCAGCCTGGACGTGACTGTAGCAGTAAAACTGCAGTAGCCAGTCACTGTTCACCCAAGTGCTTGGGGGGGCCAACAGGACCTGACATAGAAAATAGTTTTTATACCTTTTTTGTGTTTGTCAACTCATGTTGGCAATTTTCACCTGTTCGTTTAGTCAGCCGCAGCTAACACACACACACAAGGACACACACAAACACATGGACACACATGTACTTACAACAAATGCGGCAGCACTTGGACAAGTGGGTGGGCTGAGCTCGGCCAGAACGGTTTGCCAAATGCGTTTATGATTTGCGGCATGTCCGGTGCCCAAATAAATCAAATGCAATCAGCCGCCTTCAGCATTCACCGTTGGATGCACCAAGCATATTAAACACGGCCCAAGTAGTGTGTCCATTATGCCATATGCTCTTAGCACCTGGTCCAACCCACAAAAAAAAAACACGGGAAAATAAAAAATATTTCAATGGGAATTCAATTTCTCTAGCAATCGAAGCCAGCGGGAGGCCAAATGCAATGGGAGAACGGGAAATGCCTGCGAAAGACAAACGATGTGCGAGCGGCAAACAATTTCGTATTTTCTATTTTGTATATGCTTACCAGAGGAGGATTATGTGGACTTTGAGACGAAACTTGTAGATTTGTCTGAGGGAGCTGTGGATGTAGCTTAGACATGTTGGCTCTCTGTTTCGAGCAGAGCAAAAGCAGCACAAATAATGTGATAATTTACCGAAATGAAGGAGGTAACCCTAATCTCTGTAATAATCAATCCAGCTGCTAGCTTGTATCCATAAGCAGAGCAAAATCGGCACAAAAAATGTAAAATTTAACCGTTTAAAAAGGGAGGTAACCTCTGTAATAATCAGTTAAGGCTGATAGTTACTTATAGCTTGTTTCCATGGGGCACAATCGCTTCGAGCAGAGCAAAAGCTGCACAAAAAAGTTAGTAAATTACCGAAATATAAGAGATAAGCTGGAATAAGTAATCAAGGCATGAGATTACTTGTAGCTAGTTTCCGCCAGACACAATTGCTTAGACCAGAGAAAAAGTGGCACAAAAAAAGGTCAGATTTAACTGATTTAAGATAGGAAAGCCCCCATATTAATCAATCAAAGCGTCTGATAGTCTATAGCTTAATTTTATAAGACATAATCGCTTCGAGCAGAGCAAAAGCGACACAAAATATATGTAAAATTTAACCGAAATAAGGTCGATATCCTCTGTAATAATCAGTCAAGGTTAGTGATTACTTGTAGCTTGTTTCCAAAGAACAACATCGCCTCGAGCTGAGAAAAAGTGGCACAAAAAAAGTTAGACTTAACCGAAATAAGATAGGAAACCCCCAAAATAATCAATTAAAGCGCCTGATAGTCTATAGCTTATTCACTTAAGACACAATCTCTTTGAGTAGAGCAAAAGCGGCACAAAAAATGTAAAAACTAACCGATATAAAAGACTATAATAATCAGTCAAGGCTCTTGATTACTTGCATCGCTTCGAGTAGAGCAAAAGCGGCACAAAAAAGTATGTGAAATTTAACCGAAATAAGATCCGTAACTTCTTTAAGCTTCAGATTACTTGTAGCTTGTTTCCATAGGAAACAATCGCTTCAAGCAGAGAAAAAGTGGCACAAAAAAAGGACAGACTTAACTGAAATAAGATAGGTAACCCGCATAATAATCAATCAAAGCACCTGATAGTCTGTAGCTTATTTTTATAAGACAATCGCTTCGAGCAGAGCAAAAGCAGCACAAAAAAGTTTCAAATTTTACCAAAATAAGAGAGGTAAGCCCGCATAATTGTACATCGAGGCGCTTGATAATCTGTAGCTTATTATAGCTTATTAATAAGAGAGGTAAAGCCGCCCAATAGTAGCTATAAGACACAACTGCTTCGAGCAGAGCCAAATTAAATTAAGTTCAATATTAATATTATAATTTGTGACTAGTTGACATAAGAAAAAAACCGTTTCGAGCAGAGCAAAAGCGGCACAAAAAGAGTTGATATGAATATCTTAGCCATATTTTTCCGTAACGATGTCCACTTCCAAGAGTATACAATCTTTCACATTTCCCTCAATATGAATTCCGATTGTCGAGTTTCTTATACAAAGTGCAGACTGGGTGCGCTTTGGACTCTGTTTTCAGTGCATCAGATTGAAAACTACGTATACGTATGTACGTATGTCCGTATGTATGTGAGAGCGACACTTGAGCTGCACACGGCAGGGGCCAGTTGTGGGTGGGAAGAGGGGGGCACGCCCACATTTGGCTGGTTGTAGAACAAATAAAAATGGTTAGCCAGCTGTCTTCAGCTGGGATCTGGAGTACGCTGCTTTGATTGTGTCACCGTCTTCAGTAGGATATCATTACCAAAAGCGCAGCGGCAGCAGCACAAGAAGCATACATATTGTGTCCAGGACTTGGATTGGTTTGGTTCGGTTTGGTTTGCTTTGCTTTACGTTTTCGTTTCCTTTCGCTTTGATTGCGTTGGTCGTTTTTATAATTTCTTAAAAATACAAAGCAAATATTATTACAGAAGCAGTGTCGATTGTGCAGCGGAGGGGGGGTTGGGCAAGGGAATGGCGTCCCAAAAGCGCAGCGGGCATTGGTTGTGTGTGTGTGTGTGTGAGTGTGTTTTTTTCCCTTGGCAGCATTGACAGTTTCGACAAAAAACTATGGTAAAAGTGCAAAAGCAAAGGAAACGGCACTTTCGAAATTGCTAGCAAAAATATGCGAATGTGTAAGTGAGTCCGTGTGTGTGTGTGTGTGTGTGTGTGTGTGGCACTGTCTTGCATTTTATTGAAATTGATATTCTTGGCAGCAAATGCATTTGCGCCGAGCATATTACTTTTATTATATGTTGTAGCTCTGCCTCTTGCTGTGTCTTCCTCATCTGCGTTTTGCCTTTGTTGCAGCGACAAAATAAATATTGAAAATGGCAAATGGGAATTGCAGACAATGGATGATGCTTGATCCTGGAGACCAGGCGGTGGTGGCGGCAGCGCTCTTTATATTCATATAGTTGTCACATTGTTGTCGCGGTATTAGTTTTGTCTCAAACAAAAGTTTTGCAAATGAGTTGGTCATGTGTAAAAGTGATTTTTGTTCTATTTTCGTAATATTTTACGTGTGCGCTTCGATGGAGACTTGAATTGAAATTCATAAGCAAAAGTTGGATGGATATGCAGAAATACTTGGAGGTGGGTTTGCCAAGCGAAGCTCTTTTAAGGACGTCTGAGAGGGGGGTATTAAAACGAGAAAAGTTTGCTCGCTTTTGTCCTTGCAAAGTCAGTCTTTGTATGTGAACCGCTTTAAGGGGGTGGAAAAAGAAGAAAGACTGCCAAAAGGTGACCAAAATACCGACTATATTAATAGTATCCATCAGAGGTCCTTTTCCACACAGATCCAATTGGATCTGGAATATTGGAATATTTTTGAACATCCACACACATCTCGGAAATGGTAAGAGATAGAGGTTTGACGTGTATGTGACAAAAACTTCTTACACTTGCAGGCAGATCAAGTTTATTTTCAATTTTGGCCACGCCCCCTCCCGCCCCAGCAATTTGGTAAAGGCGTCTTATCTCCCACAGTTTTATAGATAGATGGTTCTTACCTTCTAGACATATTTAGTAATCAGGATTATTTATCGAGCAGCCAAAGGATTGGTAAAGATCGGCTGAGCGGTTGTTGAGTTATGTTTAAAAGACTGTTCGCTGCTGCAGCGCAGTAGCAGCGCTGCTTTCAGCTGCAGCATATAAGCGTTGGTTATAGTCAGGCTTGAAAAATGGATTAAAATCATATTCTTTCCAAATGGATACCGAAGTCATTCGAAGTATATTTTTATGCCCACGCCTAGGGCATCTCCTACCACACAAAGTATATATATTCTTGATCAGCACTACGATTTAGCCATGTCCGTACATTCGTCCGTCTGTTTTTATGCTATCTTCACCAAACTTTGCACAAAGGCTTCTAGTACAAATACGCTGCACATTTGTTGGATTCGGCTGGATCGGATGACTATAGCATATAGCTGCCATAGGAATGATCGGTCGAAAAACTAGTTTTAGTGAGAAAAACTTTTTTATTCTCAATGGAAACACCTTCAAACTTCGTATCTCTTAGTTTGCTATGCTTTCCCATGGTTCCACTAAGCTGGGACGATATCGGACATCTATATAGTATAGCTCTCATATAAAAGTAGACTCTGAAAAGCAGTCTTAGTGAGAAAAACTTTTTTGTTTTTCATGGAAATCACCTTAAAATTGGCATTTATTTATTTGACATGCTTTCACACAACTCTACAAATTTTTGTCAAAATCGGTGGACTATAGCATATAGCTGCCATAGGAATGATCGGTGGAAAAATAAGTTCTATTGAGAAAAAATTTTTTGTTTTAAATAGAATCGACGTAAAATTTCTTACATGTTCGTTTGTTAGGCTTTTGCATGATTTCATTAAGTTTGGTAGAAATCGGACAACTATATGATATAGCTCCCATAGAAAAGTAAGGTCCGAGAAGTAGCCTTAGTTACAAAAACCTTCTGCAAGGGTATACAGGCCTTGGCAGAGCAGAAGTTAACTTGCCTCTATGCTTATGTAAAAAAATATCCATTTTGCATACCCCTTGGTTGATTTTCAGCTCCGTTGGATGAAAATTGATGATCCATTTAACATTATATCCAAAAATGGAAGGATCTCATGTTCCTATTTTAGCAAATCTAGGTTGAATTATCAATTTTCATTTCGAACATGCATAAAATCCACCTGGATTGGCAAAAACAGGAACTACACACCGAGAAAATTGGATGCAAAAAAGATCCATTTGGACTGGATTTGTGTTTAATATCCTTTTGATCATCCAACGGTGCTGAAAATCATTCAAATGATGATCATTTTTCATATCCTTTGGAAGATTTTAAGCTACTTTGGTTGATAAGTAGGATATTTAAGATATTTTCAGTTCAAATGGTTACGGAAATTCATCCAATGGATAATTTTTGATATTTTTCGGTATCGGATAATAACGCTTAGCAAAGGAAAGCAAAACCACACAGAAAAAGAAAATATCTATGTACTAAACATCCTTTTCATCACCCAAAGGTGCCAAATATCATTCAAAGGATGATCATTTATCATAGTGTTTCAAATACCTTGCTTACTTGAGTTTCAAAGACTTCAAAAAAGCTTCTATCAAGTCTGCAAAATGAACTTAAGCCATCACTTAAGCTTAGCCAATCTGAATCGAACTAAGACAACTCTCAATGCTATGTGACATGCCAAAAACATTGCATTCGTCTACAGTTCATCCTCAAGCCTCCTCCAATTGCCAAGCAAATAATGTGAATCTGTTCGCTCATGGATTACAACTTAACCCCCTCACTGGCTTCACTTCATTTAATAGGCCTCATCGTTTGATGCCGACATTCTGGCTGCTAATTTAAATTTTATTTCTGGCAATTTGCCAAATTTGTTGCCATTTGTGATGACACGCTCATTTTATGACACAGATACGACCTGGCATTGGCCCGGCCGGGTCGCTCGAGCATTTGCCGTTGACATTCATTGAAATTCATGTTGTGTTGCCGTTCGATAATAAAACGCAAATATATAAATAAAAAATAAAGGTAAATAAACGCAAAAGGGTTTCGGCTAATGGCAAGCCACCCAACAGAACAGAACGCAGAACGCAGAACAGAGAAAAAACCGAATGAAGACATCCCTCAAAGTGCCAGCGGGGCACATAAAAATTGCGTTGATGGCCGTGACGTGCCCTAGCTGGAGCATTAAAGGGCTGCCTTTAAGCAGGAGTCAAGTGTGCAGTGCAATGTGGCCCAAACCCCATCGTTGCATGCATTTCAATTAGACGACGCCGGCAAAATGTGCAACAAAATTAAAATGCGCATTTATGCAGATTTGCACATTGAAACTGTCACGGCAACCGACTGGCAGCAGGAGCGGCAGTAGCTGCCTGGCTACAGTAGCTCTCCGCCTGGCAAACAATGCCCCCCAGTCTGGGTATAATGCGTGCCAGCCTGGCAGGCTCTAATTATTTTTCTGCCGCTGCAACGACTCACCTGAATCTGGATCTGCCTCCGCCTATCTGCGCCTTCGCCCATCCTGGCCTGCTGGGTTGGCTCTTTGTGCTCTTGTCTGCCTTTTCTGCCAGTGCACAATAAACAGGTAAAACTGAGCGGCACAAAGCAAAACTCCGGCCCGGCCCGGCCCGGCCCCCCCATTCCCGCTCAGGCCCAAGTTTCATGTTGCATTTGCATAATGAACTGTTTGCTTATGTTTCGTATCATAGCCCGGGCCATAGCCTAACATTTTAACCAAATTGTGTGCGCTCTATTATGCAATCCAACTGCAAAATAAGAGTGGCGAGACAGAGAACCAAAGTTAATTTGCAAACGATGCGAGGTGCAATGTTGTGGCAGTATGCATGTATGGTCAGCGTTATGGTTGACAGAGATGGGCAGGCAGCGGCCCGTTTTTTCGGATCTTTGATCTTTCCAAAATAAAAATCTAAAAATAGATCTTTTCTACCTAGAGGTTCACCCATTTGAGATTTCGACGTTTTAACAATACTCAACAGAGACAACAAGTCTATTGTAATTTCATCAAACCTTTTCGAGAATGAAAGATGAATTCAAATTGATCCTAAACATATTTTTGTGCTGCATCTCCGTCTGGCGCCCATTTCTAGGGAATATATGAGGATTGTGCATTTCTCAGTAGCTGCTGTACTACTTCCTGAGCCTTGACGTAATTATGTACTATTATGAATGTTATTATGCTGATTTCTTGGATGGAAAAAGCGTCTATATACTGAATTAATCTGTGTGCGCTGTATTCCATTAACGACTCATATCGAAAGGCTGTTTTACTGAAAGAATTTGTTATTACCGTTTAGCATTCGCACTTTGCAATCTTGCTTCATGACTTTGCCGAGCATGAAATTCTATTTGTCTCAACAGTTTTTGCTCATTGCAACCATTATTCGATCTCTTTCAATCATTTATTTCGCGCTGGTTCCCTTTTGCATAGCATATTTCTCTTCCGTTCGAAGTGTGACACTCTGAGAACGCCCACAAATGTTACTTTGTACAAATCGCACATAGGTCTTGCACTAATCAAAAATTTACTGTATTAACAATCAAAACACAAGTCAGAAGCACATAAGCTGAGCTGTCAAATGACCACCTACTGCGCCACATGTGTAACTGTAATTGAATGTGAGTTTACAGCTCCACCGACAAATCTTGTTTCCTAAACATTTGCATAGCCATAAAGAGCAAAGCCGCAGAAGGTCGTATACAATTTTGTCCAGTCGTTTTTAAGTTTTAAGACACCCGAGACCTTTGCATATTAGAATATGATTCTTAAAGCTTTGATATTCAAATGTCAACTGGCTGCAACACGATATGAACATTTGAACACGTTCAAACTGGTTTGGAATCAGTTTTTAATTGGGTTTATTTCAACATAAACTTTTTACACCCACACTCCAAATATTCAGCTCAAAGCTTTCCGAACCGGTTCGAAACTGGCAAGCAAAATATCCAGCACCAAATTGCCAACCTACAAAGCATATATTTAGTTCGTAGCTCTGTAGCTCAGATATGGCTCTGAATTTATATTTCCTTAACCGGTTCGAAAAGGGTTTTGAACCAGTAGAACATCAATCTCTTACCCTGTTTATACACAACAAAATTATCTAGATAAATGCTCTTTAAAGTATGCTATGCTTAATAATATTACCAATACAGGAAAACAATTGTCTTACAGTTGGCTGACTTCTAACTCATTTTGAATGCCTTCATTTAGTCCGTCAATCTTAGTGAATGCAAAGAGTGGTTTACGTATGATGCAGGCATAGCTGTTTCTCAGTTACTCATTTAAATTAAGACTTATTTAAGGAAATGAAAATAGCATACTTTTAGGGGCGTTTATCATGATATTCTTTTTGTGTATAAACGGGGTAACAGTCTATTTAGCTTGTAAGCTCGTAGTTTATAGTAGTAGTAGTAGTATGTTTTTATTTAGTAAAGGTAAAAGATTTATAATAGTATATACAGACTATAACTGGCTTTACATTAATAAAAACGATAAAAGAGGCACAACTATGGTTTATTTAAAACCGTCAGTTGATACTAGTATTTGTAAAAAAACAATCATTATCTAATTCGTCTGAGAGTCGCCTTTCATTTGACTACTCCACCCACCTTCCCCGTTCGTCACGAGATAGTGGATAGTGGACCATCCTTGTATGTTGTCCCAATCAAAGTTAAACCCGCAGTTGTTTGAAATGGTGGTCCAGTCATTAAAAAACTGATCTTTTCCATGGAGCAGTTGATTCATTATTTCGTAGTTTATATAACTTTTCCACCTTTGAGCCGGTTCAAATTCTGTTCTGAGGCAATATAATATTCAACTTTACATTACCAAAGCTTATAGACTTAATAATTTCTGACATAATGTTCAAAGCACCGACTTCTCATCGTCTACTTCGAGCAATCTGTCACATAAACTTACAAATAACAGCATAAATTTAAAGTTTATTTGACTCAAAGCAGTTATTTAGTAGAAGAGAAATCAGTTCCACTTCTGAATCGACTAGAAACCAGTAAAATGAGACCAAATTTTCTGTTTGTAGCTTAAATAACTTCCATAGGTTGAAGGATCCATAACATTGGATGTTAAGGTCTACTCACAAATCAAGCTCTCAAAATTTTTGTGGAATTGTTTTGCCATTTCTATTGCAGGCATTAGATAACAAATTTGAAAAAATCGCAAACGCAGTCTTGCTTAATGTAAGACAATCTTATTTCTTAAATATAAGTAATTGACTGTGAGTCTCTTGTCTTGTGCGCTTCTTATTTTTGCACAAGGGAAAGGTTTCTGCAGTTTAACACTCAATTCGAACGGCAAAGTTTGAGGAGCTTTTCATGAGGAGCTTTTCAAAGCTGGCGCCTATAGCTTCTAAAGGTGACCGGTTGTGTGTAAGTTTTTGCAGGGAATAACTGTTTAACTACGGCTTATCACTCAACCTTATCTCTTATCAGCCTGTATTTGGTCAATGACAGTTTTTCCTTTCAGTCATCAGCTAATCAAAGCTAGTAAATCTTTGACTAAACTCTTCACGCTTCTTTTGCGCTTATTTATTTACTTCAAATGTGCAGAAAAAAAAAAAAGCAGCGACAGCGACACTTCACGCCAGTTTAAGCACTCGTTCATGCCATTTAGGTTGCAACGCAGTCTTAACTCTAATTCGTCTGCCTTTTACAGCAGAGTCTGGCCAGACAATTCATCAAGTTGCCAAATTTGGCCAAAAACTCTCTCGCACTTGGAGTTGGAAGGGAAGCCTCAAGCCGAGCGCTTATATATCAACACTACTCAAAAAGTGTCAGCAATGATTTAATTTTATTTCATTTTTATGTCACATGACATGAGGCTATCACACACAGACGGGCGCACACACACACACTCAGGCAGGCAGGGGCAGCCGCTCATTATGCAAATTGCATGAAAATTCACATAAGCAGCTCACCAAAACTAATTTGTCACTGTCTTTTGCTTGTTAGTCAAACGAACCGACAAAGAGTGTGCGGAGGAGCTGGAGGTGCAGTGTGTGTGGCCACGTTTTTGTGGCTTACATTTTTATCACTCTGCTGTGGGCCAAAGGATTCCTATATGCGTGTGCGTGTGTGTCTGTGCCTGATAAATAACAGACGGGCGGGGGTGGACCAACATGCAAACAATTTGATAAAGTTTCCAGCCACAACACTCTTCTGGCACACGAAAAAGACATAGTTGTCCAAACTCTAATCGTGCTCTAATAAATACTAATATTTAAAGTAAACCAACAAAAATTTAAATCATTTGCATAAACAACTTGCCGGAAAATCTCTCGCCTCCCCCCGCCACACGGAACGTACGTGGAGTGAAATGTCAAAAAGTGGGGAGCACAGAAATTTAACACAATTCACTCCTGCCAAAACGTGGCGCCGATCATTTTGATTGTGGAGCGATTTTTCGTGCCCCATTTGAGGACGTAGCCCAGCAGCTCAGGGGCTGGAAATTATAATTAAACGTGGTATGCTACGTTCGATTGGGGGTTGGGCTTTCAATGCAATCATGTCGAATTTTTGCACTAATTAGTGGAATGTGTTTGTGAAATGGTAAACAAAAATGTGTTGCCTTAAAGACTTATTTGTTTAAATTTTCTAGATTTACCCCACGGGAGTCTGGTATGTTCTTGGCTACACATGGCCAACATTCGCCAAAACTTGTTGGCATAACTTTTCGTTTATTTTTTCTCTTTCTTTCTGTTTTTTTGTGCTGTGATTTTGGTCCACCCACCAACCAACCCCCCCGAGTGAGGCGCGCTTGCCGGCTCGTGTATAAACTTGTCAAATTCAACTGTCAAACGCACCTGTCAGGCGTAACAATTAGCACGACGGACTGCGACTGCGACTGCGAATTGGCAAGCTGGCAGTCCGCAACAAAAGCTCTTGCCGAATCCTCTGGCTGGCCATTGGCTGCCGGTACAGCGGGATGCCAGTGCCAGTGGTTGCCGCTGGCCTTTCGCGGCAAAAGGTGGCAATGATTTACGAGCATTTGTCGAATTTGTCAAACTTTCTTGCTGTTGTCGTCGACTGAGTGTTGCTTTTTGTACTCGTTTGAAATGGGTATTACAATTTGAAGATGTGGAAAAAAAGGTAACAAGAGTTACAATTCTATGAATAATTTAGTTTTTTTTTTGTGTGAATTGTGCATTGAATAATTTAGAAGAAAAGTGAAGAGCGCAGTTTGCTGCATTCTGTGATGCCTAAAAAGTACAAATTGCTTTCCTTTCAAATCTTTGAATCAATTAGTAATCGTTGGGAATTTGATACTTAAGCATTGAAAGATATTGCGATATAAAAGATGAAGCTGTATTTTTCACTTGTCTAATATTTTATAGGAGTTACCCATACGAGGCAATTACAAATGCTGTAGTCAACCTGAGAAGTAAAAAAGTATATGAGAAGCTGCAGGAGAAGTAGGTTATCTGAGTTGTCAAATGAGATTATTGACAGTAAGTTGGGGTATTTTCCACTCATTTCATTTGAAAACTCGCTTAGTGGCACTTTCACTGGTAGCTCAACCTTTCTTTAGAGAGTAATTAGTCGGGTTCAGCATGAAAAGCATCCCCAAATCAAACTTATTGACATGTGATAGTTATTATTGTTTTCTTCGACACTATTAAGTATATATAGTCCATGTCAGTCCGATCGTATGAACAAACAGATCTGGGAAATGTTACGAGACCTGCATGGGAGTCAAACTTCTAAACTTGATTGCAGAATGAGTCTATTTTTAATTTTTATACTCTGTACCGTAGGTACATAGAGTATTATAAGTTTGTGCAAAAGTATGTAACATCCAGAAGGAAGCATCTCCGACCACATAAAGTATATATATTCTTGATCAGCATCAACAGCCGAGTCGATATAGCCATGTCCGTCTGTCCGTCTGTCCGTATGAAAGCACAGATCTCAGAGATGGTAAGAGATAGAGGTTTGACGTGTATGGGACATATGCTTCTTATGTCTGCAGGCAGATCAAGTTTATTTTCAATTTTGGCCACGCCCCCTCCCGCCCCCGCAATCTAGAAAAAACGTCATATCTCCCACAGTTTTGAAGATAGATGGCTTGTTCCTTCTGGACATATTTAGTTATTAGGATAACTTATCGATCCGCCAAAGGAATGAAGAAGATCGGATGAACGGTTTTCGAGTTATGATCAAAAGACAAAATTTCTTGGTACAGAGTATGTTATAGTCGGGCTTGACCGACTTTCTTTCTTGTTTTTTTTTGAAAATGGGAGAAGGAAACATTTCCGACCCCATAAAGTATATATATTCTTGATCAGCATGAACAGCCGAGTCGATAAAGCCGTATCCGTCTGACCGTCCGTATGTGTGTATGAAAGCGTCGATATCAAAGACTATAAGAGATAGAGCAACAAATTTTTGCATGAAGGTAGGTGTATACCGTACGCAGATTAAGTTTATTTCAGAGTTGGAAAGCAAACTCTCTTTTCTGGCAGAATCCCTTTCTTGTATTGACTGTCCTACAAATTCAGTTTTGTTGGCCCAGAAGTTGCCTTAATCGGAGCATACGATAACTAATAAGTTTACACTTCAGCGAAATGACACATATTGAAATGAGAAATGATGAGATTGGGACAGCGTTGTTTGATTCTACTTAACCCTACTAACATCCTTAAAAACTTATTTGTACAGTTAACAAATCGATAGGGTTAGAATCCGCTCTGTGCTTAAGGTAAGTTATACTCTTGGAAGTACTTAAATTAAGTATGAATCAGTTTAAAATCGAAAAACGACCCTCAATAATATTAAAATTAAAACAAGCGTTCCAGATTCAAGTACTGTTTGTACTTACAGTAAGCCCAAAACTTTAAGAAAAGCTTGCTCTAAATTAAATTTAAAAAATTCTTGAAAATCGACTTTCAATGCAAACTACCAAAAAGGTTGCAACGTAAAATGCAAAGTATTTTTAAACGAATCGGTTCTTAATATTCACAACTGGTTCTAGTACTTTTTCTTTAGAGTGAAAGTAGATCCTGTCGTCGTATAGTAATAGTATCTAGGTGTTTGGTTAATATATGGAATGTAGCCGGTGTGTCTCTTATATGCACTGACTCCCTAGACATGATTTTCTGCTTGCGCAGTGGATTTCGACGAACTTTCAAGGCTTTGATGGCTTGCGGCTTGAGGAATTCGCACGTTCTTATATTCCATTGATGACAAAGTTTCGTGTGACTCGATTTTCGAACGACCCTCATTCCATGATTGCCAACATGGAATATCATTTGTCAATTTGGGATGGATGCGTTCAATGCTTATCGAGAACGATAACTACCACGCGTTACTAATTGAAATTAAAATAACAGCCTCTTATCTCCTCTCCAAACTCTCTCAACACACATTTTCATTTCCAACTCTTGCAGATTGAAACTAAAGTATCCAACTGTCCTCATCGCATGTTCAACGTTTATCCATTTTCAGGCAATTTAAATACAATGGTAATTAATCAAGTGAACGCCTAAAGTCAATTTCAACAAATTGATTCAAATTTGTTGTGCAAACGCGTACAGGTGTACACCCCCACCACCCCACCAGCTCCCCCCTCCATCACTCTCGGTCTGTCCCTGGCAGGAGAGTCAACCGTGTTAGTAGTAAGCCAGCCTATTTTAGTTTGGCAACACGCAAAAGGCAGCCACAGTTGGCAACACGTACAAAGGACTCCCCGAGTTACAGGCGAATGAAGCGCAAACATTTATTGCATCAATTAAGTTGGACATGTTAATTGCGTTAAGTTGAAACATCACGCACAGACACAGGTGTAGGTATGTATGTGTGTGTGTGTGTTTGCTTATAGATTTGTCCCGCTGTGTGCAATGACAATGTAAGCAGTCAAAGCTTCTGCTGTTCAAATGCTGCTTCAAACGCACCAAAGCTATTTACGGATTGCGTGTTAATTAGAATTCTGGTTTGAGTTCTGCCGCAGGCTTCAGCGTGTGTGTGTGTGTGTGTGACTTAAATTCAATTAAATTGCCAACAAAAATGCCAAACTTTATTAATGGCATTTGATTTTGCCTCGTTTAGCGCCAAAAATGTAATAGCATTCATTTAGCCGCAACTTTAAGCGCATCAACAGTTGTCGGCACTGGCCTTAACCTATCACAACTTGACCCACCCGGCACCTTATTAAAAAACACACCTAAAAACTCCTCTGAAGTAGCTTTTTACTTACATAAATCATTCGCGGCTGCTAGCCCGAAACCGAAACGTGCAAAAAAATGAAAGAAACAACAGAAAAAAAAAGTTTTAGCGAAATGTCTGCACCAAATGTTTCATTTTCCGACGCAGAATTTATGGCACATTCTCGGGGAAAAAAAACAGCATGAAATTCCCAAAAAGCAAAATGCAACCACACAACATGACACAAGTTAAAGCTACAATTGTCAAACGAGGGAGGATTTCATACTTTGGATAAAACTAAAACTATTTAATATTTATTTAGTTGCGGGGAAATTTGTGCAAAAGACAACAAAGAACCTTTCATACAATTTTATTTATTTAAGCCCTGTTTCGGCTTCCAAATGGCCGTCTTGTAATGCCTTGGGTGAGGGTGAGGTTGGTTTAGGGCCTCATACCCTTTTTTGGTGAACTCCCCTTTAGCTTGAGAACTAAAGAATGAATAGAATTTATGCAAACTAAGAGGCACCTTTCATTGGTGGCAACCACCTGCCATGCAGTTGCCCTCGATCTCGAGCCATATGAGGTCGATGATGTCGGACTGTCAGGAATGACTCTCCAGGTGCAAGTTGGGGGGTTAATGTAGTCACTAAACTGTGAGCTGTGCGTATAGCACTTTTCAAAAATATGTGGTATGAAAGAGGTTAATTACAGTGAGACCGGGCAAAAACTGTTTATACTGAAAAATACCGGCAAAAATCAGCTGGTTTTTGTTTACTTACTAAATGAAATAATGATTGAAAAGAAACATGAAAGCTATGATAGATTTAGTAAGACTAGATTTACACGGTGAAGCAAACTTCATCAAGTTTTCTTAGTAGGCGGAATATTCCAGGCAAAGTTAATACCTTTTATAAAGGAAAGGCTTATAATCTCACCAGATTCTATCGCCTACTAAGTGAATTCCTAGAAGTTTGCTTCACCGAGTAAACCAAGTCTTAAACTGTATGATGAAATAGTCCACAGCATTAAAGAGATTGAAAAGATACTGAAAACATTGGCATTAATATACAGCTGGTAAAAAAAAACCTTGATTCATATAGACAGGGCAGCTGATATAAGACTTGCTGAGAAATTAACCCTAAAATATTGTACAGAATTAAGAATTTGGCTGCACTCATTATAAGATGCCTTTCATGCTGAAGTTTCTTCTAATATGATTACAAATTTCAATGTGATTTTCAGAAAGAAGAACCAACAGTTAGAAAATATCCTATAAAAATAATATATTAAGGTTTATTAGTATCGCCTTCCACCTCTGTCTCCCTCTACTCCCTTTTGTACCTTATAGTTAGAAAATATTTATACCCGTTACTCGAAGAGTAAAAGGGGTATACTAAAGTCGGGCAAATGTATAAAACAGCATCTCCGACCCCATAAATTATATTTTTTATTTATTTGTATAATTGGAACTTAAAATGAATTCCAAGTTATAAAGTATATCTATTCTTGATCAGCATCAATAGCCGAGTCGACATAGCTATATCTGTTTGTATGAACACCTAGATCTCAGAGACTAGAAGACCTAGTATAAGATTAACTCCAACATTTTTAAAGATATCAAGTGCAATATTGCAATTCTACAATCTCCAAAAATTTTCATAGAGATTGGATAATTAATGGCAGAGCTATTAAGATTACAAAAAAAAAACCGTTGCATACTTATCTGAGCCGCATGCACTGGTTGCTAACTTAATGTTGAAATATTCCAATTAATGTTAATGCACTGTTAATTAACATAGCAAGAGGTTTGTTAAAGACTAATTCCCCTGAGTAACCGGTATATATTTAGAACGTTTTCGACTGTTTTTTTATTGTAGTCTGCTGAGGTGATACCAGCCATATCAAAGCCTCTCCCTGGAAATTAATAAAGATTTTCATACTCAGAAGGGACAGGTGCCGGCTACTTAGTATCTGAATGCTTGTTACTGCTCAAATCCCAAAATATGGTCTAAAATTTTGGCCGCTTTGTTCAGCGGAACCTGTTACTTCAAACTACAAAGCTCTCGAAATACTTTTTGTCCTAGTTTTTGCTCTCCTTTGAAACCATTTTTGTGAATTGTGGGCATTATGAAACACGTTAGACTTCAATTTGTTGCTCTTTTGAAAGAATTCAAACATTTGGTTTCAAAAATCAATGCCAATTACAAAAATATATATAAAAATTAAAGCCAACACTGCGTATGAGTAATATCTAAAACTTTGGAGCCTTATGCATCTACTTTTAAATATAATCTTTTAGCTAATTTCGGCCGATATACTTAATACCGATACAACTACTGGCAAACAAATTTGCCTCTTCGTTATCGTTAAATCTTTAAAAATCTGATTTTGAATTTTAGTAAAATTTTTGATATAATTTTCAGAATTTGTTTAGCCATTATCTACAAATCTAAAATCGTAAGGAGAAAAGTACGTCCTATTGCTTAGTAGATATTGCCTTTAACAACTAAAAATCTGCCTCAAAGTAACCAAATGGAACTAACTTGAGCCTCCTCTCGTGATCTTGGTATCAAAACGCGTCGGGGTCACCAAAATGATAATAATTTCATTGTAATAACAAGCAACAGCAAGAACAATGCATTCATCAATTTTGTGAGTAAACTTATTAAAACAACGCCATTAAACAGTACTAGGCTAAACGGACCTCAAAGTTTGAGGTTTAACATTCAGTTTATCAAATTTAATTGCTTTACTTAACAGCTGAGGCAACTTGACGTTAAATAAAACTACCCCCTGACATTGTGGACACTCTGTCAGTAAGATCTAATAGTTATCAGCGCAAGAGCAAGCAAAACAACATTTATTTGAATCAAACTATAAATAAACAAATTGCTCTAATTTTGTGTGGGAACTTAGCCTTAGAGCTGGAAACAAAATCTGACATAAGCATGCAGCAACAACTAAAAGTTTTTAAGCTCTATTTTTTCAACTCCAAATTATCAGAAGAGGGGGAAAAAGGAACAACAATTGTTGGTTTGTTAAAAAGAAGCGGGTGATTGAGAGAGGATGCATCTTGAATGCTTTAGACTGAAGTTCCTTTTCTTTATAAATGCAAAAGCAGTTGACTCAGACAATTTGATTGAATTTTTGGATTCCTAATAATAAAGGTATCATATGGCTAATGGTTACTTAAAGTACTGGGAATCCTAACTGAGCCAGCAATAGAGCAGACGTCAAGTCTTGTATTTTGGAGAGCAATAATGAACCTTCTCTTGTTTAACAATTCAATTTGACGCCAGCAACAACAGTTGTTTCAGCTAAGTACCAATTTGTTCATCATTTGTTTTCACAGACTTTTCGAGCCATCCTCGTACATTTAAATGTATTGTTTTGGTTTCTATTGAAAAAACCGAAAAACCGCCAAATTCTTTCCATTTTTTGTTTGCTTCCTTTCAATTCGGATGCAGTTTGACCGCGAGCATCATTTAAATCGCAGTGCATCCAAGTCTATAAATAGTTCCGTTTTGAGCTTTTGTCTCAATTTCAGGCGATGCTACCCATATTATTTGAAATTGCATTTAAAGCTGCTGCAACAATGCACAACAAATGCAATAACAACAAAAAAAACTGCATATTGTTTTCAATACAATGCGTGCGGCGGCGGCCTCTCCAACATGCAGCAGGGGATGGAGAATTTTTGTAATTAATATGACAAGGGCCACATGGCCGCGAGGGGCCCATGGAACAAAGGCGCCACAAATGTGCAATGCGTTTTTATAATATTAATTAATTTCAAATGAGACGCACAGACACACGCATCTTGGGCAAAATTTCAGCTACGAAGTGCGGCCCAGCGGCATTTTAGTTTAGTGGTCAGAAAACAATAGTTTTGGTCAGCGGTTGCTGTTATGCAATGTGTGTGTGTGAGTGGTGGTACAGGTGAGTGGGAGCTGTCGCTATTTATGTGTGCACACATACATACACATATCTGTGTATCTGTAAACACATTTTGTTATTAGCCATCCAGTGTGGTTATTCCTTGTTGTTGTTAATGTGCAACCAGGGGCGATAGCTAAATGGAATTTCGATAAAAACAAATGTTTGACATGACTTTGAGGCTTTTGTACAAAAGTCAATTTTTAGCGTTGTGGCTTCCATTTTTGTATATGGTCAGTTTATTAAATTTGAGTTAAGCGAAACTCTATAGAAATGAAATGCATTCGGATGTGAGCAAATAATTATTTCAATTATCGAAACTCAATTAAACTCAATGGCCATTCAATGTATTATGATCAAACAACTTTTGTGGCTGGGCAATCAAATTCAGCAACAGAATGTGTTAGGTGGGCCATTTTTAACCACAAGAGAGCCTATGATGAGGTGTGGAAACGGTGACCGGGAAGAGATTATTGAAAAGGTGAGTTAAGTCAGACGACCAGAATGAGTGGTTCCGCAGTGCACGCTCCTTTACTTACATTCCAAACAGTATGCAGTTGGTGTTTGTCTTCGTGACACGAACATGCACGTTTTTATTGAATGAAATAACAAGTAACACTTCGGTTGAATCTGAAGGGCTGGTACTGAATTCATGGCATACTTTATATAAGTTTAAGCCATGAACCTAAAATAGAAATATTCTATGACGTCATGACCTTAGCTGGTTTTAGTCTTGACTTCAAGGCGGAGTTTCATGGCAAGTACTAAATAATTCAGTTATTTCTACCGCTCAGATATGTATCAGTACTGAAACGTACAACTGCAGAGAAGTAACTAAATCCAGTTGGGAATTTTAAGTACAGATTTGAGCTTAAATGGCTTGCATAGTCCATTGCATACTTTTAAGGATACTAAAAGTATTGAGTTGAATTAAGAAAACCTTTTTTGGCTTATTTTGAATGCCTGAACTCGATTTCGTACTAAATTCAACAAGTTTTGTACTTGTATTAACAAACCGCTTTGTTGATTTGTGATTAAATAGTTTGCATAATCCATAGCATACTTTTAAGGAGCCTTGAGAGCTAGTACTTGAACTAAGGAACCGTTTTCTAGATTGTTTTTAAATATAAATCACATAATCTATTGAATATTTATATATCAAAGGCTTGTCCATATTGGTTGTACTCAATCTTTGATGTTTAGGACGTTAATTCGCATAATCCATTGCATACTTTACGGCTCGTCATCTTTTTAATACCCTTGCAAAGGAAATATTCATTTCCGACCTCATAAACTATATATATTCTTGATCAGGGTGGAGAGCTGAGTCGATTGAGCTTCGACCGTCCGTCTGTCCATCTGTCTATCTGATTATACGGGAACTAGTCTCTCAGTTTGGAAGCTATTGAGCTGAAACTTTGCACAGAGTCTTCTATTTGCTGCACGTTACTAATATTTCGGAACCGAACGGATCGAATGACTATATCACATAGCTCCCATAGGAACAACGGGTCGGAAAACTAGTTTTAGTGAGAAAAACGTTTTTCTTTTTTTGTAATCGTATGTTTTCTATGCTCTTTTATTATTTTGCCAAGTTTGATAAGAATCGGACAACTATATGGTATAGCTGCCATACAAAAGATAGGTCTGAAAAGCAGTCTAAGTTAGAAAAACTTTTTTGTTTTTAATGGTAGCATCCTGCAATTTTGTATTTGTTTGTTTAACATGCCTTCACCCAATTCTAAAATTTTTTGTCCAAATCGGATGACTATATCATATAGCTGCCATACGAACGATAGGTCGAAAAATAGGTCGGTGTGTGAAAAAAGTCATTTTTGAAAATATTTAAGCGAGCACTTGCAAGGCTATAAAAACTTCGGTACAGACGAAGTTAACTTAGCTTTTTCATTGTACTTAATCCAACAAATTCTTTACTTTTATTAAGAAATCCTTTCTTAGATTCGTGTGGAAAATAGCTCCCGAAATCCATTGCATACTTTCAAGGGTTGGCAACTGTTTCGTACTCAATTCAAAAGCTATTGTACTTGAATTAGGCAAGCGGTTCCTTTAATCGAGTTAATAAAATTCAACAACTCCACTGCTAATATTTAAGGATCCTCCGTTTTCTTAACTAATTCGCATAGTTCATTGCATACTTTAGGGCTTTTTACCTATTTCGTGCTTAATTCAAAAGCATTTTGTACTTCAATTTGCATAATTGTATGACTTGGCCAATATTTCGTACTGAGCTCAATAACTTTTGTTGTTTTTTCGTATTAAATATCTATAGCATAATTCATAGCATACTTTTAAGCATACTTTTACCAACGATATTTATTCTCCTTCTTTTACTTACGTATACCAATACGAAGTTCATCCGAACCCCAAAGCAGTCTTTAACACTTAACTGCTGCTGCCAAATTAATGACTGCAATCAGCATCAAACAAAAAAAACAATCTTAAAAAACTTTCCATTTGCCACGTGTAAGCCTACAAAACTCACACAGGTTGCAGCACCTCCTCCATTAAGTTGGTGCCGCCTCATCAATCACCTGGCCCGTCTAGTTGCCGTCTGCCACACCCCCTCGCCCCAAAAAAAGGGGTGCCTAATGATTTATGGTCTCGCGGTGAAGCGCGATGGGGCACGCAAGCATCGCTAAATGCGAAAATTCAATCATTTAATTAGCGCAAAACAACAAAAGAAAATTAATTGAACTCTGAACTCGCCGCTGGTGAACTTTTAAGTAAATTTAATTCAATTTGTGTCACGCCCCCAATGAACGAAGGAACAACTGGCCTCTCGCCTGACATTTGCATTATAAATTGTGGCCGCCTCACAATTCGCACTACACACACAGAACTTGAGAGGTGACATTTTGTGATGAGGACACGTAAAAAATTGCACATCCAGCGACTTTGTCAGCCCAAGTACATGAAAATTCATGACTCTCCGCACACTCCCTGACACCCGGAGCATGGGATGGGCGTGGCGGCAGCAGCAGCTGCTCAGCTGGATTTAGCTTGGTTAACGACAGCAAATCTGTGTTGCGGCATTTTAAAGCCAAATTTGATTTACATTTCAATGCGCGAAAGTGACAACAAAATGTTTGTGTATGCAGTTGCCCCAAAGAGGGTTGGTTGGGAGCGAGTCAAGGAAGCGTTAGACGCTGAGTCGCCATTGAAACTAACGCCATTTGGCTTTTGTATGCATTTGAATTTTTATTTATTTTTGGGTTGACTCTCGCATAACTGCACTAAATTAAATTACACAACAAGATGGAACAACAGCAGGCGTAGTCAAGGCGAATGGGGAATACTCTTGGTATCAAACTGAATCAAATCTTTTCTAAAGTGTGGTAAATTTCATTTGTGAAATTTTAGTTTTATTGAAACTGTAACAACAATCAGCAAAGAATGAATGAATAATATTTATTTGGCATACCTGTATGCATATTTTCCATATTTGCAATTAGTTTTTGCTATAATGGAAAAGTCAAAAGCACACGTGCAAAGTCGGTCAACAATTGCGACCCATTTTTGATTAGTCAGGAATGCACTCAGTCAGCTGACTTTTACTGTGCTCCAAAAATATTACCATTGACGTTAGTATAGCGAGGTTTTCTTATCTTGTGAACTTACTACAAAATAAACATTTAAATTTTGAGTTGTAGAGAAAGAACAGATTGATATTTTCAATAGGAATTGTTAAAGGTTAAGAGATCTCAAAACAATAGTGGTCAATACATATACTATGTTTAAGCACACCAAATTATTCGTGTTTAATGCCCTTCAAAGTATGCAAACTTTATTTCCCTAACTAATTATCTATTAGATCAAAGCTCTTGCTAGTCAGTTATGGCCGTAACATGGCTAATCCACACTGCAAACTCAAAGAAAAGAAAGAAAAGATTCAATAATTCTTAGATTCAAAAAAGGGCACCCAGAAAAAAGCAAAACGAAACTCTTAGGAACGAACGCTCTTAAAAAAATATACATTCGTTATTGAATTTTCAAGATTTTTGCTCTTGAAATCAAGCTAAACTCGTTCTCTGTAAAGTGGTTTTTTGGCAAGGCACATTTGAGAGAACACAGCATTGAACTCGCTCTCTCAGTTTTGTATTTTAAGGGAGAGGCGTGTGTGGAGAAGCTAAAGAGCGGAGATTTTTGCACTCATGTTGCTTTGGAATTCTTAACCAGTTATGGCATGGAGAAACCTCTGTTCAACTGACAGTTGACAGACATAGACAGAAGCTGCTTTGAGGTGTTGTGTATACCTCGAGCGGACTAAAACTTGCTACATGGTTAAACAATTAATTTTCAATGAAATAATTTTAAACACAATAAAAAAAAAACACTGATTTTAAATTGGAATCTGTGAAGCTCTTGACTTAAGAGTAAATGATCTTACTCTTGAATCTGACGAGCTCTTGATACTAGAAAGAACGTTCTCGTTTTTTGACAATGCTGTATGCTCTTGATTCAAGAATGATAGATCGTGAATTTGAGTGTGTTTAGCACTTGATTCAAGAACTGTTCTGCTTGATTTGAGAATGATTCGTACTTAAATCAAGTATTGAAGCTATTGGATAAAAGAAACAGGGATCAAAAATTCATACTTGGATTGAGAATTTCGCTCTTGATTTTTGCACTCATGTTTCTCTGGAATTCCCAACCAACTATAGCATTGCTGCCATGTATGATTGGAGCCTGTGAAGCTCTTGATTAAAGTGTGAACGATCTTACTTATGATCCTGAATGAAGAGCTCTTGATACTAGAAAGAACATTTCCGGTTTTTGATAAAGCTGTATGCTCTTGATTCAGGAATGAGCAAACTTAAATTTGAATATGCTTAGCACTTGATTCAAGACCTGTTCTGCTTGATTTGAGAATGAATCGTACTTGGAACAAGTGTTAAAGCTCTTGAATCAAGAAAAACGGTATCAAAAATTCATACTTTGGATCAAGAATTTCACTTTTGGATCCAGAATTTTCATACTTATCGAACTTCTGACATCGAAATTCTCTATTTTCTTTCTAAGTGGGGAACCAGTTAATCTTTTTCAGGTGTATATCTACTCTACCCAGTTGGGTAATGATATATCGAGGTACCTACATTAAATGCAGCTTCTTGTAGAACAAGAAACAAACTAAAGATAACATCTAATTACATTCAAAAAAGGTTTGATACATACTATACATCATCAATAAATAATTTAAACAATCGACATTTCCCAATGTACTTGACTGATCCTTTAGCTTCTCTCATTATATCAAGGTAACTATGAACCCTTTTAGGTTCGCACTTACCTCCAATTGGATAATCGCACACTCGCCCATTCTCATTACAAAACCTAACCAACTCTGTGGCGCTTAAGTGCATAACAACAAGCCGATGGCTGGAAAATAAAAATCGCGCACATTTTGTCATAACTTTCACAAAACTGTCGCAGCAAGATATACCAAAAAAGAAAACAATAAAAATACTAAAAAACGAAAATGAAAACTGCCAAAAATTGCAACCAACTGCACCAAAAAATTTGCATTTTTATTGAATTGCTAAAGTTTTTTGTTCGGTCACTGCTGTCAGCCCGAATGCTGGCTGACCAGAGATCTGCTGCCTATGATGCGCGGGCAAGTGGAAAATTGTAATAATATTGAATTTGGCTATTAAGTGGTTAAAGCCGTTGTTTTGCTATGAAAAACTATGCAACTTGGGCAGTTGTTCTTCACTGGAAGCACTGGCCAATGATTGGCCATTTAGGGGCGCACGTGACATGGCCGGGCAACACGATGCCTGGAGACAACCGAAAGCTAAGCGAGCGGAAAAATTAAGCAGTAGCCAAAATTCTAGGAACATTTTTATCGCAAACTTTTCAGCCATTTAACCGATTTGGCGACACTGCGAGACACAAGCAAAATTGATTCATAAAAAACGAACCAGAATGTACAACGTCTTTGTGTTGGGAAATAAATAAATGCGATTGTTGATTTCTAAGTGAATTTTAAAAGCATTTTACCAGTTTTTCGCCTCATTTGTTGTTTTTATGTCAACACTTCTCCACCCCCCGGCCCGCAGATGTAGTCAATATTGACGACAAAGCGCCTAGTAAATGGTTCTATTTATTGACACATGTTTACTTATGTGGATGGCAGCGAATTGGGGGGTTGCGGAGGGATATGAGGGGGTTGGCATGCTTCATTAAATACAATTTTTAATTTATAACGCCAGTGCATTAAGCGAGTGTCAAAATATGGACTAATGATTAATTGTGGGATCATAGACCAGCAAATGGATGGCAGCAGCCTCATTTTGCTGTAAAATTGTGCAATATTTAAGCCTTCTCTACGCGCATCCAGTTAATTCCTGAGGCTTCTGCCAACTAACCTTCTTAGTTACATAATTACAGTTATGTAGTCGTAGATGACTGCACAAATACACTGAAACAGACGCCATAAATGCATATTATGTCAGCATATTAATGAGCATATATGGCCCAGTATGTGTGTGTGTGTGTGTAAGAGTGTGTGTGTGAGTATCCTGGCATTTAATACATGCCTGCTGTGGCCCAGAGTAAACTAGGAATATGTAGTTGCGAAATTAGACCCGAAATATGGGAGGAAGCCATCGCTCTGGGCGTGGCCCAACATCGTAGCATTTGGGATACAAAGTTGTAGGCAACTGCTGACAGTTACCCCTCCCCCCTCAAAAGGCCAAAGGGAAGGTAGGGGCAGGGTAAACAGTTTGAGTTGAATCTTATTAAGTTGACCTGAGGCAACAGGGCATGGATAAGAGGATGATGGAGTAGCCAGCAATTGGCCTTGGCTTCAAATTAATCTTCCTAATATAATATATTTTTTTGAACAGAATTGCTGCCAAAAATTGTAGATATTCACATCAATAAATGCTATCTTCTTGTTGGGAATTCGAAGAGTGACGAAGATTTGCTTACAAATTTTAGCCTATCAGGTACACAGAGTATATTGAGTTTGTGTAACTGCCAGAAGGAAGCATTTGATACCTTCAAAAGAGTTCACAGAAAAAAGCTCCGGGGTTAATTCAACCCAAACGATGCCGGAAGTCGCCCAATCCCGGTTTTTCGCATTCCAAGTACACAGAGAAGAAAAAAGTTATTAAAAAATATCTATTGGATGATTTCCGGTATCCGTTTGAACGGAATATGTCTTAAATAACCTTTTAATCATCCAACGGAGCCAAAAATCATGGAAGGATTTAAAAAGTTATGATCATTTGGATGATTTTGCAGCTCCGCTGTATGATTAAAAGGATATTTAAAACATATCACTTCCAAATGGCTCATTTTTGGAACTTTTTTTTCTGTGTACGACTTTAGCTTGAAATATTAATCCGAAGGTCGAGATATCCCCTTTTTTTCTGTATATATATTATTGATCAGTATCAACAGTAGAGTCGATATAGCCATGTCCGCCAGATATGGTCGGAAATAGAGGATCGACATGTATAAGATCTTAGCTTCTTATGCCTGCAGTCAGATTATGTTTATTTTCAATTTTCGCCACGCCCCTTCCGCCCCCGAAATTTGGGAAAAACGTCATATCTCTCACAATTTTATAGATAGAAGGTTCGTATCTTGTAAGCATTTTTAGTCATCAGTATTATTTACCGATTCGCAAAAGGAATAGTGAAAATCGGCTGAGTGATAGTCGATAGTTATAGGGAAATCAAACAATTATACTGGGCAGCACTGACAGAAACAGCGATGGGCAGCACTTTAATCACTTTAAAACTTTATGTGATGAGTACAAACTTTGGGAGGAACAAAACATGCTATAGTCGGGCTTGACTTGACCATTTATACAGCTTTCAGTGACCTGGAAATGTGTTCCTGTAGAAAATTCAACTTTTTTGAGTGGATGAGTTCCAGCTTAGCCGTTCCTCTCACCAAGATAACAAGCAATGAAAGCTTGACTACTTTAAGAACACAGTAGTCCGCATGGCAAATGGCGACAGGTATCAGAAATCATCTGGAATAGCTAGCGGCAGCTATTTCACACAATTAGTTGGATCAATTGTGAATTACATTTTGATAACCTGGGCCTGCTTATCACAAGATTGCAAAATATCTAGCATTCTTGTGTTGGGTGATGATTCTATATTTTGTTCCACCCAAAAATACGACCTTATAAAGTTAGCTCTCTTAATGCAGAGTATAGGTATGGAAATAAATCAAGAAAAGAGCCAAGTGGATAGAGACCTTAACTCTATTAAATTTCTTGGATACCGGAATGCCCGAGAAATCTCGCCAGGAATGGATGGCTGCTCTTACCTTACCTGAACGTCCTGATTCAACATGGGATGACGTTGCATCACGTGCCCTTGGACAACTCTACGCTAAAGAAAATACTGAATGCCTTGAAGTAACCAAACAGCAATGTCAATGATAAGCTAGCCCATTCTTAGCTCAAATTGAAACCACTTCCAGCTAAAGTTTAAGCATTGCTCATCTATATAGAAAACCAGACCCATCATCCAATTACGCCCCTCGTTATGTGGGCCACCAGTCCAAATGGCCAACCAACTTTCACCATTTATTATCACATCTAATGTATCATAATTTTTTCATTAAACAAGTTTTCAACTTGCCCCATATCCATTGCCATCCAGCACTAATGCAGCTTAAAGACTTGCTCCCTATATGACACTGGGCACCGAAATGAAAAGCCGCCACGCGTCCAAGTCGTAAAACAATTCGTGCCCCATTGAAGGTGGAGCCGGGCTGGTTGACCAAAAAGGAAGTTGGACCCCTTTGGGCTGGTCATTTGACAAGTGCCAAAGTTGGCACTCGTAAAGTTGGCGCAATAAAAACCCAACAACACGCAACTAGCAAAAAAAAAAGGGAAAGCCCTACCATAGTAGGCCATAAATATTATGTCCATTGTGGTCATAAAAGCCAAAAGGCAACAAAAACAAAAAAAAAAGCGAACATTCGGCTACAAATTTAATTTATGTAAATTAAACTGGCAAATAATTGGCCCCGTGGCAAGCGAACGGCAATTACTTAGGCGATAAGATGAGATACAAAGGCTACCGAAAAAAAATAAGAACAACAGCAACATGGGGAGGGAAGCGCCCTAGAATTTCCCTACGAAATCGCTGCAATCA
Source organism: Lordiphosa fenestrarum (assembly GCA_035044985.1). Classification (NCBI taxonomy): domain Eukaryota; kingdom Metazoa; phylum Arthropoda; class Insecta; order Diptera; family Drosophilidae; genus Lordiphosa; species Lordiphosa fenestrarum. Next base: position 1,400,657 of record JAWNNO010004812.1, on the reverse strand, counting down.
ATCAACGTGCAATGGCAACAAGCAAAATCAATTGAAATTGAAAGATGATTTCCCTGCCCTGCCCCCGTTCCCAAGCCCAATTCTCGCTCCTTTCTCGCCGCTTCGCCCCACCTAACGAGCGCCCGCAAGAAAAATCACTTACATTAATGAGTTCAAGTTGTTTTTGCCTTGTGGCATTGGCGGCGGCTGCTTCTTGTTGGTAATTTATAATGTCAGCTGACTCTAAAAGGGAGAGAGGAGACTCCAAAGCAGAAGTTACATTTCCATGCACAATTTACACCAATCTACAAGCACACATGCCAGGCAGGCGGCAGGAGGCAGAGGCAGAGGCAGCGCAGGCAAAGCAAAGCTTGCGGCTGAGCTAATCAATCTCGTGGCATGTCAGCCAGTCAATTTGTGAGCATGTGTGGCTCCACATATGCATGTGTGTGTGTGTGTGTGTGTGTCTATTGTTGCGTTTGTAAGAAGTTAGTCTAATTAAATAAATAAGTGCATGTGATTTATTTGCCAGACACACAAAAAAAAAGAGAAAACCAAATAACAGATATGCGACGAGAGCTTATTGATGTTTACATTTTAGCCAGAGGCCTGCAGAGGCTGAAATGCTGCCGCTTCCTTTTGGAAATGTTGCCTCCTAATTGAATTATAGCCAAGATGAAAATGTCAAGGGAATTTTCGGTCAGTGTGTGTGTGTAATTTTTATGAAGCCATCTTTGATTGAGGAAATTGTTTTTAAGCCAATTTAATTGAGTTTCGGATCGAATAAATTTTTGTGATTTTTTTTCTTGTAAATTATGGAGGAGTCAGTGAACAAAGTGCAGTACACACACACACACACACACAGAGAGATACAGCTTTTTGCTTAAGGCAATGGAAGGAGCTATGGACAGAATTTTTCTGGCCCGTGTAATAATCCCTTAGGAATATCGTTTAAGAATCAAACTGGAGCTTTCCGATGCATTCAGCTTCGAATAATATGTAACAATCCCTTAGGAATATCGTTTAAGAATCCAACTGGAGCTCTCCGATGCATTCAGCTTCGCATATGAAATTTCTGATTTGATCTCAACCTTTTGATTCAAATTTCAGCTGTGAGTTGCTCAACATTGAAGTTGATATAAATGTAAAGGGCTTTGGTGTAGGCCAAAGAGGCTAATAGAGATTGAAATAAGTACAAATTTCCCATGTCAAAGCGAAAATGCGAAAGAAATCCCTAGGGCAAGGGCTAAATTAGAACACTCACATACGCAAAGGCTTTTATTATCATAGCTTTCACATTTTGTTCTCGATTTTAGCACTTATGCTGCCTTGAAATTCCCAAACAGTTATAGCACTGCGGGCATGCTAAAGAAGCTGATGAAGATAGAGAACCGGGGGTGGGCAAACAACCCATGACAGCGAGCCAGCAAAAACTTTCAGGTTGAGAAGTCCAAAAGGTCGTTAAACAAGAAAGAAAGTTGTTGAAATAGTACGCTCAGCAAAAATTTTGATGCTGCAGAAGCAGGTGAAAGCAGCGCTGCTACTGCGCTGCAACAGAGAACAGTCTTTTGATCATAACTCGACAACCGTTCATCCGATCTTCACTATTCCTTTGGCGGATCGATAAGTTATCCTGATTCCTAAATATGTCTAGAAGTAACGAACCACTTATCTTTAAAAGTGTGGAAGATATGACTTTTTTCTTAATTGCGGGGGTGGAAGGGGGCGTGGCCTAAATTGAAAACAAACTTGATTTGCCTGCAGACATAAGAAGCATATGTCCTATTCGTGTTAAACCTCTATCTCTTACCATCTCTAAGATACTATACGTATACGGACAGACAGACGAACATGGCTATATCGACTCGGCTGTTGATTCTGATCAAGAATGTATATACATTATGTGGTCGCAGATGCATCCTTCTTGCTGTTACATACTAAATATACTATATGTACCTACGGTACAGAGTATAAAAAGTACGATGTGCTAAGATGAAAAACTTTTATTTGGCCGAAGTCTTGCACCAAGCCGATTTCAAGATCAAATCAAGTATGTATATCGTAGGTTAACCTAACCTATATAGATCGGATCTTCTTAACTTGAACCCACTAAGGCATCAAGTCCAATTCGGATAACAAGCAACAGCCAATACTGTGTGTTTTTGAAATCAGCCTATATCGAGCTGAAATCAAGCACTTCCGAACTAAAGTTGGGCTCAAGACAATTCACATCAAACCTGCTTGTGCTTGAGTAATCCAAACACGGAATTGACCGACTTCTGACATCATTTGGGATGCATTTTAGGTGGGATATGCCGTATTCGTAACTCTGCTCCTAGCGAATACACTTGGTTAGAAGGGGTAAGTAATTTCGATAGCTTAAAGGAGTTGTATACTTATGTCTAAATTTTTTAAATTTATTGTTTTTTGGTCTTCTTAAACGCTCAGCTCTGTAGATGTGTGTTTTGTTGTTAAGATTAACTAAAAATATATGTTTTATTCAACGAATTCTGGCTTAGTTTTGTTTGCATTGCATTTGACATTTCTACTTTATATCAATAACCATAAGATACTACAGAAAGCTATTGTTTCCATTTTGAAGTCGAATTTTGAAATTTGAAGTCAATTCAAGCCAAATTGACAATGCCAGTCCAATTTTTGAAGTTTGAAATGTACCAATTGAAAGGCCAAAAGAAGCCTTAGTAAGTAGAGAAAAACCAATCCATACAGTAGTAAACATTTGTAGACGTACGTGTATGTAGAGTACGAAGCAATTGACCATCCAACGAGCCAGGGGCTAGCAATTGTTAGCTAAGGCTGCACAGCAAGGCGCCAGTTACTCACAAAATTATGCTTTCAATTCAAGTCAAAGCGGCATCCGGTCAATTGGTTGAAGCAGAAATTTTGCAAAAGGTTTAATGGAAGTAATGGAGATTAATTTGACCACAAACAGAAGTCATACAAAACCCAAGGGAATAAAGTCAGCTTGAGCCGCAATTTTAGAGCAAGAGACGTAAGCTATGGCTTACAAGCAACAGTTTCTAAAAATATGCCTATTTTCTTTGCCTTGTTTGGCTTGCAAACATTAGCCAAGCACCAAATATTTGCGCAAATTTGTTTGCTTGTTTGTCAACTTACTTAAACTTGTCTATTTAAGACATTGGGACTTAAGAGTGCTATTCAATTTGCCAGTTACACTGTAAATACACACGCAAAGAATTTGCGGGGATAGAAATATTATCGCAAATTTTTGAAGAGCTATGAGATTGAGAGAAGCTTGACTTTCGGCCCTTTGGGGTTATAGGAAGGAACACCAAATTAGTTTTGGCAAACTATTTGTACTAATTTGTATGAACATTTGTCTAGAAGGGAAACTTTTTTTTCAAATTTTACTACAAAGGGCAAATTATTTGCCCGTGAAACCTTAGCCTTAGTTTTAATTCCAGCAAAATCCATGTGCAAGGCTTTTTAGACACATTTTCCTACAAATTTGAGCAAATATTTTTCATGTGGAACCTTAGTCTTAGTTCTAGTTCATGCAAAATCTGTAGGCATTTTAGGCAACTTTTACCACAAATTTGGGCAAATTATTTGCCTGTAGAACCTTAGCTTTAGTTCTTATTACTGCATAATCTGTAAGCAAGGCTTTTTAGCCAAGTTTTACCAAAAATTTGGGCAAATTATTTGCCAGTGGAACCTTAGCTTCAGTTCTAGTTCCCGCAAAATCTGTATGCAAAGATTTTTAGACAAATTTTTCACCAAGTGCAAATTTTTTGCCTGTGGAACGTTAGCTTCAGTTCTAGTTCACGCAAAATCTGTAAGCAAGGCTTTTTAGCCAAGTTTTATCACAAATTTGTGCAAATTATTTGCCTGTGGAACCTTAGCTTTAGTTCTAATTCCTTCAAAATCTTTATGCGAGGCTTTTAAGCGAAGTTTTACTCCAAATTTGTGCAAATAATTTGCCTCTGAAACCTGAGCTTAACTTTGTATATCTACTAATATGGTTGGCCTCCCTTTTTGTATGCTTGCTTGTGCAATATTTTGTTATCCAGATCTTAAAAAACCTCAAAAGATCAGTCAAAAAATACAAAACTGATGCCTGAAATGAGTTTTCTTGCTCTAGTGAGTGAAAAGCTAGTTGTTTGTGGTCTTGGCAGCTACCTTCTGACCAATTTATATCCAAAATGAAACAAAATGCGAGGGAAAACACCCAAGTCCATTTCACTTTTTTAATTAAACATTTCACTTCCTCCTTCAAATAAAATCGTCTGCCTGCCCCACCAATTGGAACTTTGAAATTAAAGACACATTTCGCTCGCAAATCACAGTCGGCACTACACAACCAGGAAAATAATCGTTCTGCGCCATTAAATCTAATGTCTAATGCTGGTATTTCTTTTTGTGGACCCTTACCCCAAGAAAGCAAAAAGAAAAAAAAAAGAACAGACGCACCACCATCGATTTTGTTTGACCTTCGATGGGCCGCCAAGCGAAATAATGACAATACGAGTGGACAGCCAGAGCTGAAGACAAACAGTCGAGTGGAGAATGGAAAATAAGTTGGGGCAGCTCTCGAGTTCGAGTCCGGGACACATGTCAATTAAAGTTAACGCACGACCCGCTGCTCGCTTCCACTGTCAGTGAATGCCTTTTCTGTTGCTGTTTCCGCGCTGACACTAAGAGCACTTTTAAATGGCGCATAATTATATTGGCTGTGTTGTCATTGATGTAACATTCTGGACTGAACTATTTAGTGGTAGCCTCGGGGTGCACACACACACACACACAGAAACGCAACTGCATTTAGTCTAATAAAACTGATGAAGCCAACAAATGACACCATACACAACAATGGCGAGGGGGGAGCAAAAGAAACGAGCGCAAACGAAGTTTTTGCCCGCAGGACATGTAAATGCAATTAAAATGCTGCCTTTGTGCAAAAGTTGTTGACTGATGCAGTCGACGTTGCAATCGCAATCGCATTGATTGCGGCCAATGTTGTAATTAAGTTAATGGCCCTGCTCTTTCGCTCTAAACAACTTCTCGTTTTTTTTTTTGTTTCGAATGAATTTTCTAATAGTTATGAAGTACACAATTAATTTTTATGGCCATTTTTGTTGCCTAATTGAGTTTTCCGTTGGCACTTTGGGCAACGTGGCAACGCTAATAAAGTCAAACACTAAAAGCCTCGTTCAATATTCAATTAGACGCCTTATGCACACACGCACACACACACACACACACACGCGCACATTTTTGAGCTGCCATTGACATTTCCGTTTCAGTCGCGCGCTTTGATTCAATTATCACAAAATGGGCGGCAGGGGGAGGGTAAAGGCCATTGTCTAAAATGTTGCATGTGAGCTCGCTAATAGGCGTAATGGTGGTTCTGATAGTGGGCGTGGCACTCGCTAGACACTTTCAAGTGGCATTGTTTTGTCTGGTGGGGGGGTACATGAGTGCTTTCAGGTAAGATGAGAAACGCCAGCTTGTCTTTTATTAACTGAGATGGATTTTTGGTACTAAAAGTGAGCAATTCCATTGTGGCCAGATCAAATGAGACATTGGCATCGTCCGACTATTTTAGCCTTAGCTTACTCAGATCGTTTAACAGTCATTTATCTAAAGCTACGATGAGCTAAGTTGGTTTTATATCTAAGTATATCTAAGTATATCTTTGTTACTTTTCAATAGGAAATTACGATGTAGTGCATAAAACTTATGCTTTCAATTGAAAACAAATAATGAATAAGGAATTTCATGCCAGATCAAGAATATGCCCTGTCACATTTAGGGTAAGAATGAAAGTTCTTTATCCAAGTCAAAGTATTTTCAAAATTTTCTTGTTGCAAAAGTCTCAGCAACAAAATCCCACAACAAGTAGAAGAATTTTGTAAATTAGTAGCTTGACTTACCTGAAACGCCTCTTCGTTTCTCGAAAAAGAGCTTATATCTCTCATTCGTATATCAAGAGTCCGACAGAGTCCATAGTTGTGGTGCCTTTACTGCAATCGAAAAAGAATATTAATGTTGGGAATCAGCAGTGACCCTTCAGTTAGAGTTAGAATTGGTCCATTTATTGGAGTTGAGAAGGTATAATAAGGAAAGAAAGGTACTGTTTCCTCAAAAGACGGCTCTAGCTAGCAGTATGAAGAAACGGCTGACAGAATTCTATAGCAATAGGTATGGGATTTGTACAGATTTGTCATTAATATTTTATAACAGAGCAAAATCTAAGTTTATCTGACACATAGCAGCTAGTTAGAAGATGAAAAACCGGCAGCTTAGTTTAAGTACAAACCATAATTACAGTTCCAAAAGGCTCTTCATATTCAAACAGAACCTTCTTGAATCAAGAATTTGTCGTTAGGTCAGTGAGTCGAAGTCTAGTTACTTCAAAGCTGGCACCAAAAGCTTGTAAAGGTGACCGGGTGTGCAAGTAATTAAAGAAAAAATATTTTCATTAGATTTCCTCTTGCACACACACTACCAGCTGCACCACAACCGCACCACAAATATAAGATTCGTCTTAGAAATGATATGCAAAATCTGAAAATTACCTTAACCATTTGCAGAAGGTAATAAAGGTCAGGTTAAGTTAAGAAATGACTAAACCTATTCTCAATGGTTAAGATACATTCCAGATTCAAAGACCAAGAAACCATGTCAGCTGTTGTATGGGACTTATGAGTGAATGACTACATTGGATGTGGTCCATGCACAAAAATATGTTAAGCTTTTCCAAAAACTAGTGTAAAGATTTCAGAATCAGCGACTAGTGCCTACCAACTGACTGTAACTCAACTGTCTCTCTTGAAATTCCCAAACGGTTATGGCAACGCAGGCATGGAGAGACGTTTGAGCTACGATCAGTTGCTTATTCTAGTACAAAGGTTAGGCTGTATGCTGTTTTTACAAAGCACCCAGACAACGGCATTCACACAATCTCTGCTGTTGGCGAAGAGTGTCAATTGCCATCCCGTCCAAACCAATATTCCATTCTGTAGTATAAGCGACAATTAATTGCCTCAGCTGCCCTGCCTTTAAAACTCTTAAATAATTCACTAAAATTTACTGACCCCCCTTATTTATTGGATATAGTTTAATTATCTTGGCTTTTGTTGCTAACAAGTTTTCAAATGGAATTCTTTTCAGCTGGCCAAGCATATGCAGGCCAAATAAAATAGCTTTATTACTTTGCCCCGGACTTGGGCGCTGACTTGCATTTCATTTTGCCCAACGTGGTCACACCCCCTCCCTCCCCAGAGGCCGGGCCGCAGCAGACCGGGTGCAGGGCCAAACCCACATGCTGCACAAAGCGTTTAATGAATTTTGTAAATTTATTAAAGCCACACGCATTGCAACCAGGAGCAAAAACCCACCAGAACCAGCGACAGACAACAACGGGGGCAAAAATTTAATTAATTGCAGTTGCAGCACAGTGGCAGAGTGGCCGTGGCAGAGGCAGAGGCAGTGGCAGAGCCAACAAATTGCTGCAGCAGCTTCACATTCCACTCTCGAGGTTCAGCTTCAGCAATCAGCGGGGCCAAATCGGCGTGGCCTAATGATTTTCCTGTTATAGCCGAGCGCCAAAGAAAACATAATGAAGCCAGCCAGGAGCTGGATAACGACAAGGACTTCATTACCAAATTGAGCGGCGGGCGATGTCGTTGTCGATGTCGTTGTCGCTGCAGACTCTGCTTCCGCTTCCTGCCTCTGCACTGACCAGAAGCCAAATCGAAGAAGCTGCACAAATACAACGAGAAGAAGCAGCAGTTTCCTCTCATCCACCGATATATATATATATATATATATAGAGAGAGAGATATAAACGTGGCAAAGCAATCAAGCAGCGATGGCGACGATTTCCTTTTGGATTTGCAATGTCCTTTAAGCTACCAGGCCACCGCGCTACGCCTTGGGCCACAACTTCTTTGCCTGGAAAATCCATCAAATCTTTGCCGACTTTTGAGGCCATAAACTTGCTGATTGATACTGAATTTAATCAACTCAAGCGCATTTGGCATGCTTTCGGCCTTCTTCGATGGCTTCTTCTCTGCTTTAAATATTTTTTAATTTACGCCTCGCAGCAGGATTCTGCATGGCTTATCACAGAGATTGGCAAACGGTTCCGCTTCACTGCACTTCAATTAGTTTGTCCAAGGGCCGGAGCATTCCCGGCCATAACAATAAGTATGAGTTACATATTTATTGAGATGATTTTGGTTTCAATAAGCAAAATGACAACAACAAAAATATATCAAAAAGTGTGGCAGAGAGCAGCAGAGTCGACTGGCAAGTACTGTGTACTTTTTCCTAAAGTTTCTTTTGAAACTTTTGTGGCAACCACAACTACTTTCGGTTCATCTTTGGAAATTCAAAATAAATGTATAAAAACCCAAGCAAATGTAAGAGAGAATAATAATATCTTTCTTCCTCACTAAATCAGTAAAAAAAATCAAGAATTTTGTACAAAAGCAGGGCTGCAAACCCAAAAATATTTTGGGAGCTCCGGCTCGCGGGTTCGAACCAAAACTTAAAAATGGTTCAGGCTCAGATTTTTGAGGTTCAAGGTTTTTGGGCAACGGCTTTGGTTCGAACCTTGGTTCAGCCCATGCTTTATGGAAGCTTATATAGTAAACGACCTAAAAACGAAATAAACTGTAAGGAAATTGTGTCGATTTACTTACCAAAAGTGTTTCCACAGTAATGTTAAGCTCTTATTTTGTGAATAATTCGATAAGCTTTGGAGAAAAGAACCAAAAAAAACAGAGGCTTATATGTGTAGTGATTCTAATGTTAGTTTTGAACATTTTATCCTGCCGATTGTAAGACTCAGTCTTCCAGAATTCTCAGAATAAGAGAAAAAGTTGCTAGGAAATAGGTCAAATTTGTTCACGTCTTTAATTTTTGTTGAACCGAACCGAAATTACAGGTTCAGGTTCAGCTTTAGTAACTTAAAAGGTTCTGTTCGAGGTTCGGTTCGCAGTAATCTGATAGTCGGAATTCCGGGTTCGAACCGGTTCGGTTCAAAACCGGTTTGCTGCCCTGGTATCAAGTACTTAAACTTTAGAAAGGTTTTTATTTGAATCCCCGCATCAGGGTTTCTCTGAAAAACGACTAGTTCAATCCCGCAACCTTTGATTATGAACTTTTCGGGTAATTCCAAGTAAATTTGCAACTATTTTATGAACTAAGAAAGGTCGATAAGTATATTGCAGATTCCCAGGTCAACCCAAAGTTAACTTTCATTAACAGTAAGCAATTTCTAATGTATTAATTATCATTCTAGTCTTTTCTGTAGTTTTTAGGGATGGTAAAGGACTCAAGATACCCCCAGCTACCCTATTTTTCTAACAAAAATATGTGCTGTCCTTCGGTTGTTCATCAGGCAAATGAGAAAGAAAAAAAAAATGTAGAAGGTCGTCGTTTTTGTTGTGCTTACAATTTCAATTTTCCTAAAACTAGTTTGACACACATTGCAGCCGCCCAAAATATTCATGCAAATGCACTTAAAACATTTTAAAAGCGTTTCTGCGGTTCAATTTGCATAATTCCAGCACACTGTAAAAATGCACAACATTTTACCACTAATGGCACATACTCACACACACACACACACACTCACACACACACATGCATACATTTAATTATCGAAATGGCCACCACTTCCCCTTTCGCTTCCTCACTGACCCATCGCCCAACCCTTTGAACTACATTTCTGTGAAATTGACCAGACACAGACTTTATATTGCACGTGACCATCGAGCGAGACAGAGAGAGAGAACGAGCGGTCCCGGCGCCGTCGGAACTCGCCTGGTTTGTACGTCCTGACCCACAACAAAGCACTGGACACTAGTCACTATAGTCGACTATTGGTCTCATTTGGACCCATTTTATGCGAAACTCAATTAGTCATTCGCCGCATTATACTCAAACGAAAATCAAACACAAATTCAATTTCTATTAATTAACCAGCAAATGTGTAAGCTAATGAAATATGCATGCCATCATCCTGTTAATTTGAGTTCCACTCTACACAATCCACAAATTATGCAACCACCACGCCGTGTGCACTTCTAATATCGAACCTCGGCTAAGGTTTGGATTTATTTTCACTGACAAAATTAAAAAAATTTAGCGATTAATTAAACAATAATGAGTCAGCGGTGGGCACCAAACTTTGACGAAAGTTTGCTACAGCACAAATTAGTTACATTTTGAGTGGGAGCAGTGGGCCATTGGCTGCCCTTCACCCCTAAATTAAATCCTAAAACTATTTTGGAGATGGAATTGAAATTATATTTTCTTTGATATATAATCTTTCCTAGTCTAACTTATATTAACAGAGATTAACATCAGTTTATGAGTCACATAAAACCATACAAATTTTATCAAATGGTACCTAAAATCACAATAAAAAACATCCCAATTTCACCCTGAAAACAACTAGTTTATCTAATATATCTAGCCTTTGGAAATTATCTTTAAATATGGAAAGCTTTTCTTAAACATTATGCAGATGTGTCTTCAACACAAAACTTAAAAGTATTATAGAGAAAAAGCTTTGACACTTTTCAAAAATGTTATTTTCAAGCTTTGATATCATATCCTCCAACCACTTCGACGTTATACGCCACAAACCTGTCTCAGTCAGTTTAAGGATTATGAAAAGCAAATAAAAAAATCAACTTTTCGTGTCCGCATTTCCCATGAATTGAACTGAATACCTTTACGTCTAAGATGCGTCTTAGCCCATACGACTATTAAGCACTCGCGCGGCATTGCCGAACATCACAGTAAATAAAGGGAAGCGACAAATGACGAGCGAATATGATCAACAAGCCGAATCGAGTAGATTTTCTATATGTAGTAGTCAGCATTTGAAATTCAAAGCACTTCTTTAGAACACCTACATATTGCTTTCAATAGCTTTCTAAACGAAAAATGATAGTTTGCGTCGATTTTGGAGTGAATATCAGCCAGAAGCATTGCAAGAGCTACCAATGCATCCAGAAAAAGTCATAGTTTGGTGCGGTTTATGGGCTGGTGGCATCATTGGACCGTACTTCTTCAAAAATGATGCGAATCGTAACGTAACTGTGAATGGTGAGCGCTACCGTGCTATGATATCCAATTTTTTTTTGCCCAAAATGCAAGAGCTTGACTTGCATGACATGTGGTTTCAACAAGACGGTGCCACATGCCACACAGCACGCGCAACTTATGGACTTATTGAGAGGCGAGTTCGGTGAACATTTTATTTCACGTTCGGGACCGGTCAATTGGCCGCCTAGATTGTGCAATCTAACGCCCTTAGACTATTTTTTGTGGGGCTATGTTAAAGCTCATGTCTATACAGACAAGAACGCTTTAATTGACGCATTGGAAGACAACATTGAAGCATTTATTCGTGAGATACCGGCCGAAATGTTGGAAAGACTATGCCAAAATTGGACTAAGCGCAGTCACGGTCAACATTTGCATGAAATCATCTTCAAACATTAAATTATATGGACCGTACAATCGATTCAAATAAAGATTTCATGCATTTTTCTTAAAAAATCACCCTTTACATTCCTCACCATTATGCAGCCATGATTATGGGCCTTTAAGATACTTGCTCTCTAGATCAGTTCTAGAATGACTAAATTATTTATTGAAGGATCTATTACCCAGGTTTGCATAAACTTTTCAATCAGAGAAGACAGTGAACTTTGGTGCCTAACCTTAAATCCATAGGATGAAATCCTTCATATTCGCAGGTTTACTACTGTGAGCAAAAAGTAAGGTGTAAGGGCTAGTTCTTTTTTTTTGAGTTGGCAGGACTATTGATGACATCTGTGCCAAATTTCATGTGAATGTCATTATCAGTAATATATTTACGCTTGTGTTTTCCAAACGACCAAGAGTGCATTTTTCGATTTTTACAATGTCTGAGCAGAGAAGTGCCATCAAATTTTGTTTGCGGAATGAAATTTCGGCTGCGGAAACGTTGAGGATGTTGCGGAAGGCCTTTGGTGATTCTACCATGTCACAAAAAAATGTTTATAAGTGGTACAAAGACTTCAAAGAGGGTCGAGAACGTGTGGATGACTTGAAGCGCTTCGGACGACCATCGACGTCAACAGATGACCAACACGTCAATGAAGTGGAGGAATTAGTGCGCAAAAATCGTCGTGTGACTGTTAGAGACCTTACTGATATGATCGGAATATCAGAAGGATCTGTGAAACCCATTTTGAAAGACCATTTGGGCCTACGAAAAGTCAAATCGCGTTTGGTACGAGGGGATTGAGGAGATAAAAGCAAAATCGAAGAAAGCGCTGATGGCTATACCGAAAAGGGACTATTTGGCATGTTTCGAGGATTGGAAAAAACGTTGGCATAAGTGTATTTTATCGGGAGGGGATTACTTTGAAGGGGATGAAATTGATTTAGAAGAATAAATAAAGATTTTTCATTCTACAAACAAATTCTTTTTGCCCACAGTAGTACAAGATATTTGTTTTGTTTGATTGGTTTGTTATACTCTGTACCGTAGGTACATAGAGTATTATAAGTTTGTGCAAAAGTATGTAACATCCAGAAGGAAGCATCTCCGACCCCATAAAGTATATATATTCTTGATCAGCATCAACAGCCGAGTCGATATAGCCATGTCCGTCTGTCCGTCTGTCCGTCTGTCCGTATGAACGCACAGATCTCAGAGATGGTAAGAGATAGAGGTTTGACGTGTTTGGGACATATGCTTCTTATGTCTGCAGGCAGATCAAGTTTATTTTCAATTTTGGCCACGCCCCCTCCCGCCCCCGCAATTTAGAAAAAACGTCATATCTCCCACAGTTTTGAAGATAGATGGCTTGTTCCTTCTGGACATATTTAGTTATTAGAATAACTTATCGATCTGCCAAAGGAATGAAGAAGATCGGATGAACGGTTTTCGAGTTATGATCAAAAGACAAAATTTCTTGGTACAGAGTATGTTATAGTCGGGCTTGACCGACTTTCTTTCTTGTTTTCATATGAAATCATATTTGTTTTTATGAAAATTGGATTGAACAACCTTACAGAAATACTCTTACCTATATAATCACCAAGCTTTCTTGTAGTTGAAAAGACACTAGACTATTTTGAGTAGATTCTTGTGAAAAAGGGTGTTTTTTTCTCAAATTTTCATATCTCAACAACTTTATATTAAAAGAAATTATTCACAAAAACAACTGGCTGACCTGTGTCTTCCTTAATTTTCTACATTTGCATTTACATGGACGAATATCAAGCTAATCTAGTTAGCTGTTAAATAACAACGACATCCACTTTGCTAGAAGTATAGAAGCATAGACATATTTTACTACCAGGAACAGCAAACGCCTCTTGCTGTTAAGCAGACATACTAAAGAGCAGAGTTACCTCTGTTAATTGACTTCTATAAAACTTTTATATAATATTTCTGGCAATTTCTATTATCATTCTAATGCACAGCTAACAGCGTCTCTAAATTAAGGGGTAGATAAAAAACTTAACATGGATCTGTAAATATTATAGCAACTTTAACATAGCCACCCCTGTTACCAACTAACAGTGGCTGTTAATGCATTAACATCACAATGTTAACTACAACCGCCCCCTCCTTTGTGGAAGGTAACCTGAGGAACGCATGCGTTAGACCAAAAACTGTTCCCAGTTGTCAGGGGTAGTTTAACATGTCGCATTAAAATGTCTAAGAATAAGAATTTTTGTTGCTTTTATTTTTTTGGTAAAGTCATTAGAGAAACTTACCAGCTACGCTTAACCAAAGTCACGCGCCTGCAACCCGCCCCACCGAAGTACTGCTGGTACTTATCATAATTGTGAGAAAGGTTTCGAATGTTGGAGGTTGGACCAAGTTGACTGCATCAGGAAAATATTTGCTTAAATGCCGCAAACCAAAACTCAGATAGTTGAAGAATGGAAAACAGCTGAGTCCCGCACACACACTCGCACACACATATGGGCATGACTTTTCTATGCATATAGGTACATAGTGCACCGCAAAACGAGCAGCCCAAACGCCCGTGGGCCTTGGCAACAAGGGATTGGTATTGGTTTTTGGGATGCGAACGATGCCAACTAGCACGCGAGAGATATTGATGTGCACAAAATATGCCAAATAGCTGTAGTGATATGATGACGACCAGCAGTTGGTGGCGGTGGCAGGGGGCAGGAGGCAGGAGGCGCTATGCGAGTGAGCTGCCAAATCAAGCGCAAGCCCAAAAGTAGCAACAAATAAAATTTTATGCGCTGTGCGAAAAAGTTTTTCTTTTGCATAACGCCAGCAACAACACATCAACAGGGCCAGGCAATGGCAATTTTCATGTACAATGCAAAAGTTTCGATTTTATTGTACGGGTAGACGGAGCCAGTGCCTCTGGTTGAGCTGTCTGTTTCTGTTTGTTTTCATTCTGACAGCCATAGAGGAGATCGAAATGGGCTGTGTGTACCCGGCGATAAATACACACAAAAAGGGCTATGAAAACGCTCCTCAGTGAAAGCCAAAGCACCGACGCTCAGTTAACGCCGGCTGCCGCCTCAAGCGATTTCAAGCTGCTGGCAAAAGTCAAAAATAGTTTGAAACACCATTGCCAGGGGGGTTTCTTCCTCAACTGGGTGGAAATTTACGCATGTTTCGTGGGCAATTACAGCTGTTGAGGGGAGGGGGCGACAGGCTGTTGCATTGAGGAAAGCAACTTTAGTTGATGAAAAATAATAAGTTGGTTCGATTGAGTTTTTCAGAATTATGGCCAAGTGCAATCCAAAATAACAATAAACCCCATGAAGCACTTCCAGTTGAATTCTTTAGAGTACTTTTTGTAATATTTCCAACTGCTTATCACATTTGCCACTGATTAAGCTCCGGCTACCTCATTTGTTTGCCTCTTGAAAAGGGCTTCGCCCGATTTGCCAATTCTCTGTGCAAAATAGCAACAAACAAATCGTTGGCAATTTAAAGCGTGCTACCAAGACAACTCAAATTGCCTGTCCATGAGGAGGGAGCGGGGGAACGGTACACACTCCTCCTCCTATGTGTGTGCCAATGTACTTGATACCCACAATTCAACATTTGCAACGTTCTCAGCTGCAATGAAACGCATTTGAGTTTCACTAATTTGCATATTGTCTGATGCAATTGCATTACAGCTGCAAACTTAATCAATTGGCCGGCACAAAGACAACACAGACAGACAGATAAAAAGTAGTCGGGCCAAGACCAGACTAACTAATTACCAGGCAATATCAAAGTGTAATTATGTTTGAGTGAAGTAAACAGGTGCTTGTGTCGAAGCCACAGAGGCATAGGACCAGAGAGATAAGGTTCAATGGAATACATTGTTAAATGCTTGGAATGCTAAATTTTCGAAAGAATGTGTGCCAAATAAACTGAGTAAGAACCAATATTTTTATAGGAAACTGTATTAAACGAGCAGGCAACAAAATTAGACTTCGTTTTGGTATATTTGAGGCCATATCTTTGCTGAAAAAAACCGTAGAATTGTCTAGGATAGTTTAGTTTGAAGTTAAACACCATAAGACAAAGAAAGTCAGAACAAAAAGGTTCAAATAAGGTTCAAATAATGCTTTTTAGGCAACATTTTAGCTCAAATCACTAAAAGGTGGTGAAAGATTACCAAAAATAGATTCGTATTAATAGTCTAGAATCACCCAGGGTTGAAGCGAAGATTTCCATATACTTTGTTGCCTAGTGCAATTTTAGGCACCAAATATCTCCCAAACTAAGGTTAAGGGTAACCTAAGATGGTCGCAGCGAATCATCAAAAACCGGGCTTAATATTCCCTTTTGAAGAAAAGAACGAAGCTTGTCCGAGGACATAAAGTAATATATTCATCATTAAGTTGATTTAGCCAAGTCCGTCTGTACGTCCGTCTGTTTCTATGCTGTCACCTTCATCAGTTTGAAAGCAATCACAAAACTTTCCACCTAGTCTTGTAGTTCTAATACTCTGCACATTTGTTGGAACCAGACGAATCGTACGACTAAATCATATAGCTGCCAAAGGAACAATCGATCAAAAAAACTAGTTCTAGAGACAACATTTTGTTATACTCTGTACCGTAGGTACATAGAGTATTATAAGTTTGTGCAAAAGTATGTAACATCCAGAAGGAAGCATCTCCGACCCCATAAAGTATATATATTCTTGATCAGCATCAACAGCCGAGTCGATATAGCCATGTCCGTCTGTCCGTCTGTCTGTCCGTATGAACGCACAGATCTCAGAGATGGTAAGAGATAGAGGTTTGACGTTTATGGGACATATGCTTCTTATCTCTGCAGGCAGATCAAGTTTATTTTAAATTTTGGCCACGCCCCCTCCCGCCCCCGCAATTTAGAAAAAACGTCATATCTCCCACAGTTTTGAAGATAGATGGCTTGTTCCTTCTGGACATATTTAGTTATTAGAATAACTTATAGATCCGCCAAAGGAATGAAGAAGATCGGATGAACGGTTTTCGAGTTATGATCAAAAGACAAAATTTCTTGGTACAGAGTATGTTATAGTCGGGCTTGACCGACTTTCTTTCTTGTTTTTTATTGTTGTCTTGAATGGAATCGTCATCCGTCTTCATATTTATCAGCTTTCACTGAGGATTAACTGCTGACCAAACACGCCTCTCAATTTTCGCATGGTTTCGCCTACCTTGTGGCATGGGGCACCGTTTTGTTGAAACCACTTGTCAACCAAATGGGTCCAACCAAATATGGTACATAACGACGAACTGTAATCCGGCTTCAGCCATTGCAGCAGCTGTATTTTGTAAGGATTCATAACGGGGACCTTACCTAAAGTCTTCCAGCAATATTCTACTCGGCACACGGGTTGGCGGACTAGTTCCACCCATACAAGTGAAACTAGTGCAAAATTTGGTCACAATAGCTGTTCGCTAAATACATTTCTCACAGAGCACAAATTCCGATAACAAAATTCAATGAATTGCAATCAGTATTCTTTTGTTAGTCTATTCAAGGTGAAATGGCAAACCTTACTGAGCATTTAAGCACTGCCACAAGCTAAAAATCACGCGTCAGTGGTCGAAAAATGTACACTGACAAAACAAATAGCATAAAAATCTACGCTTCGATGCTTGAAGATATTTGCAACCATTTAACAGTGACTGAAGAATCATTAAATCTGGGGGAAAATACCAAAAAGTCATCATTATTGGTATTCATTTCGACTAATAACTTAGAAAGCTCACTTATGTACCTGAATTCTATTGTTTTGACAACACTATTAAACGACTTGAACTATAGAGCAGAGGTACCCAAGAGCATTTAATGCTTGCTTAGTCACCAATTCAAATGAAAAACAAAACTCTGAAGCAACCAACAACTACAAGAAAACGAAGCAGAAGCCCGGTTATTGCCTTTTGCTTTGTTTCTAAAGCAAACGCAATCATTCGACGCACAACCAAATATGTTATAAATACAAACGCATGATAAGTTCGTAGTTGATGGACACATACAAAGTTTCGTAAGCCGCCTTAAGCATTGAAATGGCTATGCAAAGAGCAACAACAAATGCTGCCAAGGCGTATAGCATGCGGGCAACTCATTAAGAAAGTACCGAACCATTTTACACTGACAGTCGAAGCATGGAAATCCTTAAATAATACCAAAGACCTCCCAGACTTTGAAATATGAAAAGGATTTGCCTTCAGTTCCATAGTTTCGTTTGAAGTGAGCACAGAATACTGCCAGATGCACTGCATTGGTAAAAATCCATTTCATTATGTGTAACTTAAACAGTTTTTTTTCATTTCTAGGAAACACTTACCGAACTAATCCTTTAGGATACATCTACTCGGGCTCTATTCTTAAATTATCAATCATCTGCAATCAATAATAAGTATTATTTATCTATTTGCCAATGAAATGGTAAAAATCGGATAAGCGGTAGTCGAGTTATGAGCAAAAGAAGGTTCACTGCAGCACTTTTTCAGCACTATTAGCGTCTTATAACTTGACTGATTTTTAATACGGTAGCATATTGTTTCTATTAACTGAAGGTAATTGCGAGTCAAAGTCAGTTGAGCTAATAAATTCAAATTAACTTGGCAATTTTTTCAGAGTTATGGCCCACTGTGCCATAGATTCAATCGACAATTCCTGCCTGATTCACATTCTCACTATTTGGCATTGGCATCTTAAAGCTTAAGATCTAAAGCTTAAGTTCTATAATATGAACGCTTTGTTGCTGTAACTTTTGTATCTAAATCTATTACAATCTCACTGTTGGTAAACTTTACTTAAGCTCTCTCTTAACCTTCAATTACGACCTTTCCCTATCTCACACGCATCTTCAGTTATATTTTTGAACCAGACCCACGTTAAAGAGCCGGCTTTCACATTTCTTTTCAACCCTTTCCATTCTTCGCCAAATTGGCGAGCGTTGAGAGAGTACAATCAGTGCCGTTTTGCTGCCTTTATTCTAACCACCAACGTATTAGCGGGCCGCTTGACAGTTTAAATTTCCACAGCGCCGTATTTTTTTTTGTTGCTTGGCTTTTGTTGCATATTTCACTAGTCGTTTTACTTATTGCAGCTAGTAGACCAACACCAGGAAACACCAGGAACTGCCAAATGGCTTGCGCAAAGCGGAAGAAAAACTAAAACAAATGTCAGTCGTAGTTGACGCGTTGCTACCAACCCCAGGCCCCCCCGTCCCCAAGAACCCCTCTCCCGCACCAACAGCCAGCGAAATGCAAATGTCATTTGCAGTTGACACTTGACTCAGCACTTCGCACTGTCCTAGGGCACTTTGGGGTTTTCACCTGCGACTTGGTCCTACTGCAGTTGTTGGTACAATGGGTAAAGAGACACACACACACACACACACACACACACACACACACACAAAGCAAAGCAAAAAAAGTGAAATAAAATAAAAAGTTGTGGGCCAGCACAAAAAAAAATATGGCAGGCAGGCGACTAATGCCAGCTGAACATGAATAAAGTCGTGCCCCTTTGGGAAGCTGCCACTGCTGATGCTGATGCTGTTGCCATGTCGTCGCTGTCGTTATTCTCGTGGTCGTCATTAGGAGGGCAGACGTCAAAGTATACGCTTTGTTTTTGCTGCGTGTTAATAGCCCTTCATCCCCCTCTCCCTGCCCAGCCCATACCTCCAGCGGGTTGGACCGAGTTGACACAGGCGCTCCAGGTGGGGCAACGGCAAAAGTCAAGTGTTGCAGTTGGCGTCGTGTGGCGAAAGTGAAGTTTGCACAGCAAGCAGCATGACATCTTGTGTGGTTTTGGGGCAAGAGTGTTGATGCGTTTAATGTGCAGGCAAAATTCGCAAGCGGCTTAAAGTTTTCCCAAAATTTGTTTAACATAAAACTAGATTGTTGTAGATAAGGAATTTGGTAGTTTCGAATTGCAGCTGGAGAGAATTTGAATGTATATATGTGTAATACAAGGTCAAATGGGGCGTATGCGTAATTAAGGTGTTCAGCTTATTAGGCACCACAAGCGTTTGTTTGGGGAACTGCAGAGCAGAGATGATGTTAAGCTTTCAGTGAGCTTTCTTGGCTGTAGAAATTATGGGCCAACAGAGGGCGCTGCTGTAACGGTTGCTGTGCTTTGAAATTGCCAAATTTTTGATCGAATTGGAAAAACAGAGAATGAGGTAAGAAGGTGCGCTCTGCCTTACTGTGGGCGAAATAGCAAAATATTCTTTCATTTTTTCGGTTTTTTAATGGATGTGTATAAAATGGATTCTTGCCTTTGACCAGCTAGTCTCACAACCGCCTTAACAACCCCCCTCACAACCCCATCAACTCTTAATACAAAGCAGTCGAAAAGCAGACTCAAAAATACCAGCAAAATATATTCAATATCCGAAGAGTTGAATCAGAAAATAGTTCGATAATGCCATATCGTCTTTTTGAACAAACATATCGAACTTCTATATTTTAATATAACTTCCTGCATCCTTGGTAGAGCACATATCAAGTGGGATTATTGAAACTTCTAAGATTTGTAATATAATACCCTGTTTTCATTAACGTTTGGGCTCATAACATTAAGATTTGCATATTACATAGATAATGTTTGAATTGCTCATATATTCAAAGCAGAAAAATACCTTGTGAAATGTTTTTGTACCGTTTTTAAGCCCGTTTTGGTAGATTTTATGGTACATTTAGTAGAATAAGTAATATTAGATAAACTCATTCTACAATGTGTTATTCCTTGGCTCATTCAGCAAATACTATTAGAGTCTTGCTGACAAAGACCTTCAACAGTTCACTGACTTTTAATGGCATCTAGTAATTTATTAAGCGGAATATCTTGATTGGGTTTCAACAATTTTAATTGAAAAATGTGTAATGTTCTATTTTAAGTTATTTTCAGTTAGTACACTCAGAAAAATCGCAAAGAACTTAAGACTTAAATTACAAAAGTGCGTTAAGTATGAAAATACTTGATTCAAGTACAAAATTCTAATTTCAAGTACTATTTTTAACCTCAAAATACTTGATTTTTAACGGTTTCGGGATGTTTTTGGTACATTTTGATATAACATAAAATATCTTTGAAAAGTATGATAATGGTCTTAAGTCAAGCCCGATTAACTTTCAAATTAAGTACAAAAACTTATTTTCCAAGGTTTTTATACCCTTGCAAAGGGTATTATAATTTGAGACAGAAGCTTGCAACGCTTAGCAATATTCATTTCCAACCACACAAACTATATATATTCTTGATCAGGGTGATGAGCTGAGTCGATTGAGCTTTGTCCTACCTTTCTACGCGAACTAGTCTATCAGTTTTGAAGCTAGCGAGCTCAAATTTTGCACAGAGTCTTTTTTTGCTGCACTCTATTAATATGTAGGTACCGACCAGATCGGGTGACTATATCTCATGGCTCCCACAGAAAAAATCGGTCGGAAAACTAGTTTAAGTATGAAAATTTTGTTTCTTTTTTAAGGAAATGTCTCCAAATTTTGTATTCAAAGGTTTTCTATGCTTTTGTTTAATTTTGCCAAGTTTGATGAAAATCGGACAACTATATGGTATAGCTGCCATACAAAAGATAGGTGTGAAAAACAGTCTTAGTTGGAAAAACTTTTTTGTTTTTAATGGTAGCATCCTGCAATTTTGTACTTGTTTGTTTTACATGTTTTCACCCAATTCTACAAGTTTTTGTCCAAATCGGATGAATATATCATATAGCTCCCAAACGAACGATCGGTCGAAAAATGGGTCGTTGTGGGAAGAAAAATTATTTTTGAAAATATTTAAGTGAGACGAAGTTAGCTTAACTTTCTCGTATCTATTGTCAACTCAAAAACATTCTACAAAAAAAATATGATTACCAAATGTTCTTGATTTTGAAACCATAAAATTCTAAAGCTTGTCCTAATTTGTTGTAGAATGAGGCCTCTGTATTAAAATCCCTAGGAAATATCTAAGGAGCGTGAATTAACCATAGAGAACAAGTTAAAAATACTGTAGAACTTTTCCATTCATAACAAAAGTGTCAGAGCCAGTTGGGAATTTTAAGAACAGACTCTCTTAAAAATAATAAACATTTTCCGTAGCAAACTTTTGGGAGCTAGAATAATATGGGATTTTTACTAGAAGTGCGTTATGCGTTAATAGCCAACATTCAGCTTTTTTTGTAAGGGAATTTTAACATTAACATTAACATATTAACACCTAGTGTAAATAGCCTATAAGTCTATTTTGTATTCAATCTAACATATTTTGTACTCGAGCTGATAACTCACATTCTTTGAATTGCTTATCTTACTTTAAGTACAAAATACTCTTGATTCTAGAACGTTTGTGCACATTTCAACAATATTCACAATAATTTCCCGGTTCTAGAATGTTTCTTACTCCTTTTAAGTACATCCAAGAACGAATCATACTTGAGATTTTAGGTACAAAACTGTTTAAATACTATACAGAGAGGTCTAGAGTGCCGGCAGCACTCTGGTCTATCGACCTCTTGTTTATCAGCACCAAAATTATAAGTAAGATAAACTTTTTTGAGAATTTCTTAGCCTTGCAATTCTGATAAGTGAAGAGTTAACCATCAAAAAGCCGCTATATCTCAATCTACTGATGTGGGTGCAGAAATTTAGTGTTGACTTATTATTATTCTCGGCTCTTCCCACGTTAAAAATAAATGCAGTCATCTGTAACGGTTGTCTTACCTATTAGCTGTGCTGTGGAAAACCCAATAAGTTATACTAATACTAGTTATTCAACCTGAAACAATAAGATATAATGCTAGATCTGTTTTAGGTTATTAAAGACTCACGAATGATTCTAGAATCTATAGAGCTGATTGGCATTAAGTAAGAGTCAAAGTTGGTTTCGAGTTACCTCTAAAATATGAATATTTTCAAGAAACAATTTGATTTCAAACTGTTTATATAAAGTGTGTACAAAAAGTTCTGCCTAACTTTAGAACCCCAGCGACGCCGACTGTTCAGTTAGTTATTAAAAAAACTAATAGTTTTTCTCCTTTCAAATATGCTTTGTTATAGCTCCGAGTGATAAGTCTAGTCAAACTAATACAAATATTGCTTTAAAGTGCACTTGCATAATCTATTTACTTGCGGTTGGCTTGGGCACATGACTATATAATAAATATTCCACTAATTATCGTCAACTTAGCATACAAGGTTAATAATATTCTAACGGCAAGTAAATTGTTACAGTCCTGCAATTAAAAAAAAAAACTTAATACACACAATTGAACGTCAAAAGGCCCACAATTTATCCCCAGGCCGAATGATTTACGAGCAAAAACTTTAAGAGATACAATGAATCGGAGAGAGAGAGAGAGAGAAATGAAAGGGAGAGATCACACAGCAACTTCTATGCCCAACCGGCGAATGCAATGGCTAAGGCAGTCATCGTTCAGTTGCCACTCCGAGCGGCACACACCGGAAGTAGAGACCAACGCGATGCACGAAGAAAGTGCAAATACAAATAATACGAATAATGACACAGCCGCCTCAGCGGTGTGGTCGGTTCGGGGTCAGGCATGGGAACGCTTAAGTCCAGGTCAGAGGATACAGCATCTAACATCGAACTCAACGACCCCAACGGTGCCACAGAATCTGTTCACCAATCCGGCCATACAGCCATCAAGTGTGATCAATTTATCGAACTCTACGGATGTGGTTATAGGACCCATGACACAATATCAGGGTCCAGTTTCGATATACTATATGGATGCCAGTATGGAGTCTCATGCCATGCAGACAGCAGCGGGTAAGCAGGGGCAGGTAGGGAGATACCGGGAACCGCAACTGAGCATATATACAAAGCACTTATGGGGGTGTGTGTAATACATACAAAGTTTATATTCTCCATTGAATGTTTGTTTGTATATTTCTTAGAGGCGCCTTGACCACACAATAAACAAAGACCTGTGAACCATTTCGTAAATGATTTAAAGCCGGTTCAAAAGTGGTTTAGCTTTTTACCTGAAATTTGCCTTACTCAAGCCGGGTTCGAACCAGTTTGAACCAGCTCAAAAATAGCACAAGGCAAGTTGATAATATATTGAAAAAAAGATAAATCAAGCACTTTGTACTGAAATTAACTACCATCCGTGTTAGGTTTACTTTAGGTATGAAAATACTTCATCGGGTAAACTATTCTCTGTACAATTTCAGGTACAATTTCTGCAGTCTCGAAATATTTGATACAACTGTTTTAGAATATACTAAATTAGTTGGAACTATTTTTAAGTCGGGTTGATCTTACTTTTAATATGGAAATGTCTTTAATGTCTCAAAGAGCCAAGCCGAGCTTCTATCAATCTCTTCAATCACTTGTGTGCTTTTAAATTTTGCGCTAGAGAAAAGTACCTACAACTTTGAGAAACTTTTTCAAGGCTAGTGACTGCAAAGCTGGCGCCAATAGCTAGTCAAGGTGACCGGGTGTATACGTTTTTAAGGCGGCATCAATCTACCCGCTGTACCACACCCGGCCACATCTTCTTAATTTTATGTTTTTATATTCTTAAGTCAATAACGTTCAATTCTTAAAATAAGTACAACATTTTTTTGGTTGAAAAGCCATGAATTCTGAACATTTCTATTCTTGAGAGCAGGTAAAACAAAATCAAGTTGTTCTTGGCCCTAAAATACAACAGTTATTCCCAATTCCATCTTGAAATAGCAGTGACCTTCGATCAAAGAAGACTGTTAAGAACCTATGACCTATGGCATTTCTGTAGGTCTGAACCAGTTGGGAGTTTTAAAGTTCACAGAAAAATCTATTTTTCTGTTGCATAGTTTTTAGAGCTTGCATTGTCAGTCTATCTTGTACTCAATCAATTCTCGATTCAATAACGATAGTTATCATTTCCATATTATTTACAGACTTTAAGATTTTAGAAGGTTTTGTAACTGGTTTAAGTACTTCTAAGAACATGGTTGGATATAATTTGAATCCCAATCGGTCAAGAATTATTTCAGTCGTTTGCTTTTGAGTTTATGAAGTTAAATATAATCGGTTCCGAATAAGACAAAGCCGGTTCAAAAGCTGTGTAGAACCATATCTCTCGTTTTTCTCAGGCTCTGAAGGTTAAGTTAGGTTTGTGGATTGATACAAAGCTCCTTTTCATACTTTTCTGCTTCAAGCGGTTAGAAATATTTCAAATATGTGCTATATCTTAGCCATGATTAGGGCTTTGAACTTGAAATAGTGTTTCGAGTTAGATATATATCTGATTGAAGGCTTGTTCCAACACAGCCTAAGCCGGTTCGTGTATTATTAACAAAATTGTGCAAAGTTTTAAGTTTAATACTTGGCCAACCTATATATTTTCCGATTTGTAAGCAAATGAACCAGCTTGAACCGTTCCAAACATGGGAGCTAACTTTAGAAATGATTTAAGCTCCGAACTTAAAGTTTTTGGATCAAATTAACTTGTTTCTGTTTCAAAACTGATTCCACATGACTGCTGAACCGGTTCGAGAGCGGTTCAAAGCCATTTTCCCAAAACTTTCAAGGTTTTGAACTTAAAGTTTGAGGCGAAAGTAAGTTAAGTCTTTAATATTTCACATTTCTGAAGCTTAATGAACTGGTTCAGTAAATGAAGTTCAAAACCATATCCAACCTCTTAAAAAGTGGATCGGAGAAATGAGCTTACGATATTGAAGCAAAACTTCTGCACACCCCACGGTTCGCTTCTTTGGAAGGAGCGGCAATGTGGCCACCAAAACAATTAATTGCATTCGAAAAAACAAAGATCCCACTTAGAAATCCCAAGTCAAACGTACCCAAATAATCAGCCGGCCTTATTAAGGACCTTAAGGTGTATGTGTGATCACATCTGGGATCAACCGAAACTACCTAATCTAACCCATTTAAGCAATAAACTTGGAGTTTGTTGGTAAAGTGCAGCCTAGTTTTTAGTTTGGGTTATCTAAATCAAATCGACTCCAAAGAACTTGGAAACTTCATCAAAGTTACCGAGCAAAGCCTGCATATCAGTTAGTAGATCAATTGCAAAGATATATATATATCAGATCCATTAAAAATGCATACAGTGTAGCATATTAAGTATACGCAGCGTAGTCCCCAACAAAGTGCGCGCACTTCGCAAATGAAATACAAATAAGAAAACAAAAACCTTCAAAGAGAGACGGAAATGTGGAGAAACAACAACAAAATCAAAGAGTGCATAAACGTAGATGTGTTAAATGTGATATGGCAAATTCCCCCAACAACAACAATAGCAACAACCATAAGAAAGCCCGGCACAAAGCCTGTTGATGACGCAGCCAAAAGTCATAACCAAACATGTCAACGGGAAGGGTAAGACAAGTGAGGGCACTGGGTAGCAGGCGACGACAGCGGCGACGACGACGACGACGACGACTACGACCATCGATAGCCGGTCGGCATTGCCCAACACATTTCAGTTGTTTCTGTGACGAGTTCAGGTGCGGTCAAAGCTACTCCCGCAGACTTGCCACTAGAGTGACTCTCTCCAGCCATTCTATATCACATTTTGTGATAGCTTGTGCCACAATTTACCCATGATTCAACTTAAGAATTAGTCATAAAATAATTGCAGAAATAAAAATGATGTGTGAAAAGACTTAGTAGAATAATTTGATAAGCCAAATTCGTGTGTGTGAGTGTCTGGCTACTGTAGGGAAGCCATTGATTGTCATGAAGTTGTTACTGAAAGTGCACTCAGAGCGTACAACAGCGCGTAGAAGGCGCACACCGGAACCACAAGTAGCCCCCTCCAGAGATTCCTCAAGTATGATCTCGCTCTCTCCATCTCTCTCACTTGTTGGCTCATCTCATCTCTGTCTGTTTAAACAATTTATTACAGGCGTCAACAGCAGCCGCGCCAACTTAAGTCACAGTAGCAGCCATACAACCTCCAAGCGATTGACTCGTAACACCATCCTGCTCATTGCTCTCATCCTACTAGTCCTCATCACCGGGCTGATTATACTCTATGTAGAACTGAATCGTCCACGCGCCGAGTTACCCAATAAAACCATTTACTTTGGCAACAACTATGATCATATCACGTGTAAGTAGTTTTGGAGCTACCTTTTCAGTAGCCTTTTGGGAAGGCCAATTCACAAATTCTGCAGTCCCAAATCTAGGAAATGGCCATCTGATCATCAATCGCGAGCAATGGGGTTCCTCATCCTTGGACGCACCAGTTACCATACCCCTCAAGCATCCCATCCCATATGTACTCATCACCCACATTGGCGTCCAGTCGAAACCCTGCGACAATGTCTACAAATGTTCGATTAAAATGCGCACCATACAAGACTCGGCGATAGCGGAGAAGAGCCTGCTCGATATACCGTCCAACTTTTACGTGAGTTGTTTGTTGAAAACTGAAGTTTCCTTCACATTCCAATTACCGTTGACCGTTGATTTGGTGCCTTAGGTCTCGAGCGATGGCAATGTCTATGTGGGTCGCGGTTGGGATTTTGCCAATACTTATGCCAACCAGACGCTGTCGGTTACCTTTATGGGGGACTATGGCCGGTATACACCGACTGAAAAGCAAATAGAAGGAGTTAACTTTCTATTGTCGCATGCGGTGGCCAGCAAGAAATTGGATGTGGACTACAAGCTGGTGGCTCAGAATCAGGTAAGGTTTTTGGGGGGGAAAACGCTTGGTATTGGGATAAGACGGACGAGTTTACGGAGGACTTTTTTAGAGAGACGTTTTAGTATCATTATTTAGAATGGCATGTGTAAGAGTTCTTGAGATAAAAACAAGAAAGAAAGTCGGTCAAGCCCGACTATAACATACTCTGTACCAAGAAATTTTGTCTTTTGATCATAGCTCGAAAACCGTTCATCCGATCTTCTTCATTCCTTTAGCGGATCGATAAGTTATTCATACGGACAGTCAGACGGACAGACGGACATGGCTATATCGACTCGGCTGTTGATGCTGATCAAGAATATATATACTTTATGGGGTCGGAGATGCTTCCTTCTGGATGTTACATACTTTTGCACAAACTTATAATACTCTATGTACCTACGGTACAGAGTATAACAAACTAATAATACTCTATGTACCTACGGTACAGAGTATAAAAAGTGATAAAAAGTAAGGTTTAAGCAGCTGTCACCTTCGTTAGCTACTGGTGCAGTAGAGCTACTCCAGCTTTGCCATACGAAGTCAATTTTTTTGACAATAGCTCCCGATATGTGAGTATATAAAAAGCGACTTTAGAACATTTCTTTAAAACCCCCCTAAAAAGTCCTGGCATACGCAGGATAATACGTAAGTAAGTAGTATCACATAATCAAGAGAAAGGAATAGTAAGAAAAAAGGAAGAACGAACATTAGGTAGAACGAAAAGCCAAATCAATATGGGCCTTAGGCTGTAGTAGTTTAAATTGTTAGTTAAACAGATGATTGATGAAAAAAAAAACAGAAACTAATACCTGGACTTAAAAGGACAAATAGAGGAAAGTTAACTTCGGTTTGGACAAAGTTTGTATAGCCTTGCAGCATTTTTTTCTAACTAAGACTACTTTTCGGATCGTACTTTTCTATGGGAGCTATACTATATAGATGTCCGATTTTGACCAAACTTAGTGAAATCCCGCAAAAACCTATCAAACTAACATGTAACAAATTTGGAGTTGATACCATTTGAAACCAAAAAAGTTTTTCTCAGTAGAACTTATTTTCCGACCGTTGATTCGTACTGTAGAAATATGCTATAGTCAACCGACTTTGACAAAACTTTGTAGAATTGTGTGAAAGCATATCAAATAACTAAATGCCAATTTTAAAAACATTTCCATGGAAAACAAAAAAGTTTTTCTCACTAAGACTACTTTTTAGAGTCTACTTTTGTATGACAGCTATACTATGTAGATGTCCGATATCGACCAAACTAAAAAAAAATCATGGCAAAGCATAGCAAACTAAGAAATATAAAGTTGGGAGGAGTTTTCATTTAAGAACAAAGAAGTTTTTCTCACTAAAACTAGTCTTTTACGACCGATCATTCTCTACTGGCAGCTATAACCTATAGCCAGCCGACTTTGACAAAACTTTAAAGAATTGTGTGAAAGTTTATAAAATAAACCTATGTTAATTCTAAAGAGGTTTATATTAGAAAACAAAAAAAGTTTTTCTCACTAAGACTGCTTTTCAGACTATACTTTTGTATGACAGCTCATACTATATAGATGTCCGATTTAGACCAAACTATAGTGGAATCATGGCAAAGCATAGCAAACTAAGACATACAAAGTTTGGAGGCGTTTCCATTGAAAGCAAAAAAGTTTTTCTCACTAAAACCAGTTTTTCGACCGATTATTCCTATGACATATAGTCATCCGATCCGGTCGGTTCCGACATATGAGTAGAGTGCAGCAAAACGAAGACTCTGTGCAAAATTTCAGCTCGATAGCTTTAAAACTGAGAGACATGTTTGAGCAGAAACACACAGACGGACAAACAGACGGATGGGCAAAGCTCAATCGATTCAGCTGGTCACCTGATCAAGAATATATATGGTTTATGGGGTCGGAAATGAATATTTCTATGCGTTTCAAACATCTGGGCAAAATTTAGTACCCTCTGCAAGGGGATAAAAAGATAAGGTGAAAGTATGTGCTCACACATCTATTCCTAAGTGGACTCGGGCCGCTGACCATTGATGACATTGCGATGAGCGTACTTGTTCTGCTTGTAATTTGTGTGGCAAATTATCAAAGTTCGGCGGAAATGCAACAGCAAATGAATAGAAGTCTTAAATCATTTCAAGGCGACAATTCCCAAGTTGACTACAAGATGACGTCTCTTCTATGATCATTTGACCGACTAGTTTCATATCTGACAACAGAACGACATACAAAATCTTGCGATTTTTAATAAGCTAGAACTAGTTCTCTAAACGATTCTATATAATATCGACATCCACCTTCAATTGAATATTGTAGAGTTGTGTAAAAGCATATCAACTTTCAAGATGGTGCCATTAATAACCAATAAGTTTCTCTTGCTAAGACTATTTTTAAGACATATCTTTTATGGTTATTAGCACTCGATAAGGCACATGTGTTTATCGACAATGTGCGAGACCTCTTCAAATAACTAAAAAATATGCAGTACGATTCCTATCTAGTACAATTGTGGTCTTTACTTAAGACAATTCTAGTAACACATTCCCAAAACCTCGACTATTTTGCGCTTGCCCATAGCAGCATGTTCCTCTTATTGTGGCACAGAATGGTTGTTGTGACTCCGGTGCCTTCAGCAAGTACTAGGGGAAATTCGACTTAGTTCTTGTTGAATGCACCGGAGTCACAACGTCCATTCTATGCCACGTTGACAGGAACATGCTGCTAAAGACAAAAATAAAGTGAAATTGGACTTACACAAAGAATTTAAAGAAGCTCACTTCAAAATAACGAAAATATTGACATAACTATGTGGAATGATCTAAAAATATTTTGAGTCTGGGAGAGAACAGACGAATGAATCAAGGGAAAAGGGTAATTAAATGTTAAAGAACAAAGATAAGCGACTTGAACTTTTTAATTGCAACCACAACAATAAACAGATGTATTTGTTTAAGACTGGCTTCCAGAACGCACGACTTTACTTAAGTAGAGAAACTTTAGAGCTGGCTTAAAATCCTCTTGCTTGTGAACAGTAGTTTTGTTTAAAGGAAGTGCCGAAATACATTAAATCTAGCTTTTGACTATTTTCAACTGCTCAAACTAAACTTCTTTGTTTTGTTTTTTGCAGACCAAGATCTCCAAGAGTCCCGGCGTCAATGTGTACAAAGTGATCAAAAACTGGCCACACTTCTATCAATGTGACCTAAATAAAGGACCTTTCTGCGGCGTCGAGTTGGGCATGAAACCAGCCGACTGGGATTCGAGACAATAACTTGATATAGACTTGCAGACTTTACCAAAATATGTTTTAAGTTAATTTTTTGTACATTTACAATATAAAACGGCAAAAGTTGTCATTTCCTATGGCTAATCGTTTATAATGGACTTTGGGTTTGGGATGTAAAACCGGTTGAGGAGAGGGCTCTAGCCTTACAGGTGTTTCTCTTCTGTTTTCCTCTCATTTTTTTTATTTGTCAGTCTCCCTCAAGTGGTTTATTTTGCTGTCGCTTAAAAGCTGGAAATTCCCAAGCGTGAAACAAACCTATCAGCATGTAGACTCTCCGTCTCTGAATTTGTATACACAACCCGACGAGCGTAAGTATGTATGCCAGTACACAACATCATTATCGGCAGCTTGTCGTCATTATGAGCAAATCCAGCGAACGGAGCGCGATTTGTATTGATGCTGCTGTTGTTGGTGCTGTTGTTGTTTTTCAAGATAATTAAAAACCAAATAAAAAAAAAACTGTATATCATTTGGAGCTATTTAAAGCATACCCCGACTGGTTTTCCTGCGTACTTTCCAACTCAATACGTCAATCGGTATGGGCGTGAAAAATTGTGGAAAATTAATAAAACTACTTTGTCTTGCTTAGTCAGAGACTTGGGAAAATTCCCAAGGCAGTTGGCTAAGCTTTAAGCCAAACCACAATGACCTACTCTAAGTAAAGTGCATTGCGGCTCGTTTTCTTATCAGCAAATACTTAAATAGTATTAACACTTGGGCATCGATGTGTCTTCTTCTATTATCTACGATTAAATGCCAATCCCATGTGAAAAGTGTGGGCAGCAAAATATGAAAAGTAAATTTACTTCAAGTTAAGTCCGATTATGGTTAGAGTGCGGCACGTGTAGCAGGTACAAAGAAACCGAAAACCGACAAACAAAAGTCAATGGATGTTGGCTTGTCGGCTATTAATAGACTTGAACAGCGTTTGACCCATCAGCACGAATGTTGGCACATTTATAATGTGTTTTTTTTTTGGTATTTTTCCAGGAAAACATTATGAAGCTATTAATTTTGTGGTAACACCATCGACAGTTGCTACTTTCATTTGGTTTCAATCAATTATTTCAAGCTTATTGGCATTTGCAACTGTTATTATTGTGATATTTCTTCAAATGTCGCTTAAAATACCAAACTCAGTGCCAGTAGATCTGCTAAAGAGTACGATATGGAGAATAGATACTAATCATAACATAGCCTCTAAGTCAAAGGGTGATATAATAAGTTTTTATGTTAAAAAAAAACTTCTTAAACTTCAGGCCCTTCTTTTGCATCTCAACGAGTCACCTATCCTTATAATATGTTGTACATTAAGGAAAAGTCTTGTTAAGCATCTAATATGAATCTAGAATTGCAGTTCGAGACTAACGATTTGATTATTTTGGAGTGGAAATTCATAATAAACAAGAAGTCCAAGACGGCCCCATCTTTGCCGGATAATGTAATATCATCAGGGCCTTGAATTCTTGCTCGATGTCGAATATAAATAAATACTTAGCTTAATAAAGGGCCAATCTCCTCTCTCAATGTCTTGACTTGTGTGCTTCTAATTTTCGCACAAGAGAAAGGAACCCATAGTTTATCGTTAATGCTTGAGAAGCTGTTTCAAGACTAGTTACTTGCAAGCTGGCGCCAATAGCTAGTAAAGGTGACGGGGTGTGCTAGTTTTTTGAAAGATCCCACGACCTTTGCACAGCTGGCAAGCTTGCAGCAAGATGCGAACTCACAACCCTCTTTTTCTATGACAATGTGGCCTCTGCCCGAAATCTACCGCAACAATCATTTGATTAACTGCAGTTCTTGGCCAAAGAAGCTAACTTTTCCAATGGAGATATATACCAAACTAATCGATTTGAGAATGTGTAATAAATATGGGTGATTTAGCTTCTCAAGTCGGCGAGAAAATGTGCACACAGAAAAACAAAAGATCCAAATGTATAGGTGAAATCATCCAATGTTTATTTTTTATTATTCTGTTTTTGTTTTCTGTGCAGGTTTGTAAAAATCACAAATTTTTGCAACTGAATTGTCGGCAAGCTGTACCACCGATCATTATCTTTTTGGTCTTATATAAAAACTATGTTTGTTCTGCATAGAAAAAATACAAAAAAACAATTTTTTCCCATTTCTAAAAGTGACTTTTGAAATATACTCCTTATTTGACACAATTTTCAACTAAAGTAGACACATGCTGAAAAAGTATCCAAAAGTGACTGGACTTATCTTTTAGATGGTTAGAGTAGTGCATTCTCTACTTCATGAACATAAACATACTGCCTAAGTCTGCCTTTTCGGACTTTAAGTCAATAAAACTGAACGTAGCTCGGAAAAATGACAAGAAGACGATCGCCAGCAGAGATGTTGCTCAAAAACACTTTTTTTTTTAAATAAATAAGCTCTTAATATGTATGTACAATAAATTTAAAAAATACAAAATTTCTTAAAATTTTGTTATTCCAAAAGAATTTCAAAAAAATTTTTCAAAATTTTTTTTCTGGAATATTGAAAAAAAAATGTTGTATTGCTAAACATGATCAAAAAAAATATTTTAAAAAATGTTTTATATAATTTCGAATTTGATTTTAAAGATTCTTATAAATATCTAATATTTTTAATGGAAAATCTAAAGTAAGAAAACTTAAAAAAAAACTTTAAAGTTTGCAGATTATTAAGAAAAAAATGTGCATAACTTAAACAGCTTAAAAGTTATGATTTTAACAAGAAGCTTTGGGAAAATGAAAAAGGGAATACGCCTTCTGGGGTATGTTTCACATAGCTTTTTCTTTTAGCAAATTTCCGAAGTGTTTGCACTAAAAACCAAAACACTGAATTTCAGTCTTCAAACGAATTCGGCATTCGGCAAGATTTTCGAGTTTTCGTACCGTAATAAGCCTGTGTGTATTTCAAATTAATACTAAGGATCAAATTGATAGTCAAAATATCAATTTGATACTCTCTAGGACTAAATTGATGCTAAAAATACTTTTTGAGTTTATAAAACAAAAAAATTATGATATATTTTAAATGAAACATACTTAAACCAACATAAAACAGAGTAAATTATAAGTTTGTTTGTCCCAAGCAAAACACAAAATAAATTAAATAAATCTCTTAAGCTAGTCCCAAATAAGTATAAATGAAACGAGGTGTTTGTATTGAATCAAAAGGAAATAAGCTTACCAAAGAATTAACTGTGAGACATTAATGTAATGCCTGGCTGAGTGAACCAAAACAGTAACTAAAACTTGAAATAGAATTTAGTGTATATAATTTTATAATTTATAATTTTTGTTGGTGCACAAAACTTATTAGTTTCGTGAGCTATCTCCACTTCCGCTGTTGCTGATTTATTTTTATCTATTAAGGAGTTTTGCCAACTCTTTGCTGGGCTATCGTCAATCGCCGAATGCCCAGAGTAAAGCATGCAACAATAATTACGAGCTCATTTCACGTTTTTTTCTTTTCATACTTTTTTTTGTTAACAATAACTAAGTTTTGGCCACAATTTACGCAATTTATTTGGAGAGCGCTTAGGGTGAAATTTCAAAAAAGCAAAAGAAAAAATCTTTTTGCGGTGCACAAACAAAACAATTCTCGGAAATGTGGCGAACAATTTAAAATTATTTTTTTTTTTGTATTTTACCCACACACAAAAATTAAGTATTTGCCAATGCGCCAGAATGCTGTTGTTGTTGCTGTTTATTGGCTAAACAAATAGAAAACTGTATGTGTGTGTGTGTGTGTGTGTGCGTACCGACTAAACAAAAACAAACAGTCATCATCAGGTGGAAGACAAAAACAACAAAAATCAGTGAGGCGTTGCTCAAAATAATATTTCAAAATTCTATTTGAGTGATAGTTAAGGAAACAGGTTCCCGCAGTTGTTTACCGATCCGATCCACTGGTCCAGTTGTGATCGTGTATGCATTAAGAACATGTTTTTGGTAAGTAAAACCCAAAGCTGTGTCAACCAGTTGTAAGTCCGAGGTTTATAAGGCGCAACATCAAAAAAAAAAAAAAAAAAACCGAAATAACTTGAGAATGTTAGTTTGGAAAATTTACATTCTAGAAAACGGGTTAACTGTGTATAATCTTCATATATATGCAAAAGCACGAGCAGAGCAAACACTGGACTCTCCCACTGAAGCTCTCCCTCTCTCTGTGTCTGTGTCTCTCTGTCTGCCCGGGCAATTGCGATTCCAGCTCCAGCTTGTCAGTTTGCAGCGCGTTTTTGTGATCGCCGCTCAGTTGATCGGAGCTACTCGAACGCGTCGCTGCTCAACCAAAATCAATTTGGCGCGTGTTTTACAACAACAAAAAGAAACTAAAAAACAAAAAATTATAACTCATTTATATATAGTATACACGGAATTATACATATAAATGTTGATGTAAATGTATGCAGTGCAAATTTTGTTTCGCTTAAGTGGTTCATTGTTCAAAACAAAAAGCCATTGTGTAAAATTTGTGTGGTAATGAAGCCTGAATAGTTTAATTAAGTTGAAAAAGTGCGCTAAAAAAAAAGGTTATCAAAACATCATCAAACAGTGCCAAAAATTACCTCCAAACCTGCTGTACAAAATCCAAACTTAGTTTTTGCCACATTCTACCAGAAAAACTAAAAATTTTAAATAGAAAAAAAAATCAATTAATTTGCACCTCGCCATATCTAATGATAATTTCTAACACACACAACAACTTGGTAATTGCCAAGAGACCTCAGATTCCCGCTCTCCCTGCCCATATATTCCATTCCAACAAAGAGTCAATACATATATGCCTGTGTGTGTGTGTACGTGTGACAATGGCCGCGCCGCTTAAATAGCTTGGTATTGGTGCGCTTCGCTCGTCGAGCGTTATCTCACAAAAGCGCGCTTCTCAATGTTTTGGTTTCAACTTTATCAAAATTCTGCGAATGCCGTCGCATGAAAGAAACCTACTGTTCTCCAAATGTCCAACTCCCGTGTCCCATTATTAACCCATTATTTCAACTCTACCGGCTTTACCCCTGCGAACTTTGGTCTTTGCATAGTAAATAGCTGTAACTAGCATAGTAAATTCTCGGAATGCACTTTAATAACTTGATTACGTAAATGATTATAATTTACATTAGATATGTACAAGTGTTGGCTAGACTTGTACACGATTTTAGTAAAGCCGACTGTACACAATGGCAGCTACATTATCATTTTATAGTCATTCATTTGGCCAATAATTTATTAGACAAAACCGCAGAATAACTTACTTAGTCTGTGCCAAAATTTGCATAGTGTTGATGCTGTTTCGGTTTAGTCGATCGATTTTAAACCATTTCATTATGTCATCAAACTTGATAAAAAAAAACTTTTTGGAATGGTCAGAGAAATTCTCGAAATACGAAAAGCAAAGCTGAGATATAGCACAAGGGCATTTTATCCAATTTTTTTTTTCATTTCCAGCCATCTAAGCGTTTTATCTTTAGGTTAATAACTAAAAAATAAAAGGTAGTTGGTTTTGAGATCATCCAACGGATTCAGACTTCAAAAAGATTAACTAGAACCTACAACTGGAAGACTTAGATGGGATTTAAACTTCATGGAGTTCGCTTAGTAGGCGAGAGAATCAGGTGGGATTCCAAACCTTTTTGCCTTGAATATTCCGCCTACTAAGGGAACTTCATAAAGTTTGCTTCACCGTGTAAATCTAATCTAAGGCTGCATTCACACTTATAGACACTTGAGGCACAGCAGTCTTAATAGGCCTACATATTGGCAGTTTCAAATGAGAATAGTTCTTCAAATTCATAGCCAAAACATGGTAGAATGGCCTGCATTCCTAGATTTTTAGACCCGAACCACACGTCTTCAGTCTTCATAATAATATAAACTTAAAAGAAACGAAAAAGCTGAGCTAACTTTTCAAAAAATACTCTTCTTCCCATTTTCCGACGGATCGTTTGTATGGGAGCTATATGATATAGTCATCCGATTTGGCCAAAAATTTGTAAAATTATGTGAAAGCATGTAAAACAAACAAATACAAAATTGCAGGATGCTACCATTAAAAACAAAAAAGTTTTTCTAACTAAGACTGTTTTCATACCTTTCTTTTGTATGGCAGCCACACCATATAGTTGTCCGATTTTAATAAAACTTGGTAGAATTATAAGAAAACATTGGAAACCTACGACTACAAAGTTTGGAGACGTTTCCATTAAAAAGAAAAAAGTGTTTCTCACTAAAACTAGTTTTCCGACCGATTGTTCCTATGACAGCTATATGTTATAGTCATCCGATCCACTCGGTTCCGACATATTAGTAGTGTGCAGCAAAAAGAAGACTCTGTGCAAAATTTCAGCTCGATAGCTTTAAAACTGAGAGACTAGTTCGCGTAGAAACAGACAGACAGACGGACAGACGGACGGACAAAGCTCAATCGACTCAGCTCGTCACCCTGATCAAGAATATATATAGTTTATGGGGTCGGAAATGAATATTTCTATGCGTTGCAAACTTCCGGGCATAATTATAATGCCCTTTGCAAGGGTATAAAAAGAACGCAATTCAATTGATCCATTGATCCATTGATCCATTAAATCAAATCTTAATAGACAATTTCGGGAGTATCCGGACCGTTCGATTAACACCGATCAGCTATTCAGTGGCGCAGGCTGGCATTTTTGAAGGGTGTATAAGGGTTTTTTCCTTGGCATGCAAACACTTGTTCATTGAGGGCAGAGGGCTTAAACCTCAACGCCCACCACTGCGTCTATTTACCCGTCTTCCAGATTATCAAAACTCCAACAATATTTTATAAAATTGTGCAAATTATTGTTCAGTTCGGTACTCCCATTGCTGGCGTCGATTGCGCGCCTGCTCAGGCGTTTCTAGACATCTCAGCCTGGCCTACCGCTGAACTTGTTCAACGCGCCAGTTTTGTGACCATTCCAGAGTCTCAGAAGCATGCTGGAATGAAATTGCTGCCGTCGATTGCTCGCCTGCTCTGCAATTCGAAAGCCTGGCGGCCTTTTTTTAACTATTATTATCATTAGGATATTCTGCGTAAATCGGCTACAAACTTTCACATTTATAAATAACAAAGATAAGATGTACTTCTGTACTGTACCTAATTTCTGTGACCATTACTGTTTAAGACTGCTAACAAGAGCGTTAGAGTATATCTTAATTGGTTGAATGTGTTATAGTTATAATCAGGGCAGGGGGTTTTGGAATCACCCCAATTGGCATTCAGGCATATAGCTCATACGTAGTGTGGTCGTAGAATAAATATTTTCCAAATAATTATATAATATTTTACAGTTTAGTACTCACTTCAGCGAATTTTTCGACTGCTGAATTGCTTGAAGTCCAGTGTGTCTCTTTA
Organism: Lordiphosa fenestrarum; assembly: GCA_035044985.1. Classification (NCBI taxonomy): domain Eukaryota; kingdom Metazoa; phylum Arthropoda; class Insecta; order Diptera; family Drosophilidae; genus Lordiphosa; species Lordiphosa fenestrarum. The sequence continues at coordinate 1,362,855 of JAWNNO010004812.1, read as the reverse complement.
ATAACAAAATACCAGCAGGTCTGCTTGGTCATCCTAGTTTCTGTTTCTAAATGAGCTATTTAAATCGGAATTGATATAGTTCAGGTGTGTCTTAGCTCATATGACAATAGAGTGTTCATAAGATCTAATGCAAGAGACTACTTGTGTCAGTTTTATACTCTGTACCGTAGGTACATAGAGTATTATAAGTTTGTGCAAAAGTATGTAACATCCAGAAGGAAGCATCTCCGACCCCATAAAGTATATATATTCTTGATCAGCATCAACAGCCGAGTCGATATAGCCATGTCCGTCTGTCCGTATGAACGCACAGAGCTCAGAGATGGTAAGAGATAGAGGTTTGACATGTATGGGACATATGCTTCTTATGTCTGCAGGCAGATCAAGTTTATTTTCAATTTTGGCCACGCCCCTTCCCGCCCCCGCAATATGGAAAAAACGTCATATCTCCCACAGTTTTGAAGATAGATGGCTTGTTCCTTCTGGACATATTTAGTTATTAGGATAACTTATCGATCCGCCAAAGGAATGAAGAAGATCGGATGAACGGTTTTCGAGTTATGATCAAAAGACAAATTTTCTTGGTACAGAGTATGTTATAGTCGGGCTTGACCGACTTTCTTTCTTGTTTTGATTTCTCCGTCTCCAATGATAACAGGTACCTACCTACGTACCAATTGAGGTGAAGTTAGTTAGGTTTTCTAGTTTCACCTTTTGGAATGGTATTTCTTAGCAGTTCCTCCTGCAGTTTAGTCATTTTATACAGCCCCACACATACCGTGCGTTTCCATATTCCACATTATTCTCTGGTTTAATAGTTCATGCCGGCTCGATGTTAAGTTAAACTTTCGTATAACTTTAATCAAAGGAGGCTGGTAGATCGTACAGCTGTTTCAAGAGGAATCACCCTCTAGCTAGAAAGAATTCTAAAACATTTTAGCCACTTCTTGCCACGCCCAATAAGCTATCAGCCAACTGGCATGTACAATACCAGTATTCCCCAGACTGCCTGCAGTCTAATAACAAAGCTCAAAGCAAGAGCATGAACGAGTCAGTCAAGTGAAACAAACACAAAAACAAGTTATTTCCAAGCAAGCCAACATTAAAACTTTAATTATTAACTGGTTAAACCATCAATGTTTTATGAAACAATCAAAGATTCGTATTAATTTCCAAAAATAAAACCACAACATTTGATGTAAATCAAATGCAATTAGTGAAAATCAACAAGAAAACGCAAATGTGAAATTTTATAACAACTGAAACAACAGATAAAATACAAATTCCCGGTAAAGGCAAAAAATAAAAATTAAAAGCACGAAAAAAACGACTCTTTTTAAACAAAGAACCTGTACAAGTTTATCATTTGAGTTACTCATTATCAGCCCGGTGCCAAGTTAACAAACAAAATTTACTTACAGATGCGCCAAGATGTGATATTTGCCCAGAGGCAGCGGCTCTAGAAGAGTACAAACATCTCTGAGTGAAATATGCCACAAACATAAAAGTGCTTAATACAAAAAACTAAAAGCAGGCACCACCACGAATCAGGAATCAGTTTCGCAATGCATTTCAACAATGATACGGAAATGAACCAACGCACCATTAATCTGTCATCGGGCAAAAATTGCAGCACATCGTCCACAGATTCTGGAGTCATTTTAATTGATAATGCAGCCACATTCAGGACATCGGCGGAGGCAACGACCAAAGATAACAACAGTAGCAGCAGCAGCAGCAGTGGCAGTGGCAGTGCCAGCGAGGGGGAGGAGTCCAAGCCGAAACCCCAACGCATCAGCATTGAGCAAACGCACACTGTCAATATCAGTCAAGGAAAGGCCACAAGACAGTCTAGTAGCAAAGCCTCACCCAATCTCTCCATACGCAGCACCACCATCTCCATAGTGTCCATCGATGATAATGCCATCGATTCCAGTTGCATTGATAGCGATTCCGAGGCAGATGCAGATTATACAGTGCAAAAGCTGGGCCAACAGATCAGCTACCCGCCTAATAGTGCCGATCTCAATCAATTGCATCAGGGACTAACGGTAATTGGTAGGCAAGTGGGTCAGGGTGAAGTGCCACCGCCGCCCAATGAAGCTGGTGTGGTGGCCAAGCAGCTAATCAATGGCCAGATGAGTTTGGCCACACCTGTAACAGCCGCTTCCCAGGATATTGGCCGCATTGCGGTCAACAATTCGACAGATGTGACCTTCGGTGATAAACATTTCTACGAGGGACCCGTCACGATACAACAGTTTCTGATTGATAATCGCGACAAATGGAAACCGGTGGATGGCGAGGCCGGTGGTCAGGATAATCCCGGTTTTAATGGCCCAACAACAGGCAATGGAACTGCTGGAGGTAAGCGAATTTCTTATATAAATACTAAAATAAAGTGTACTTCCTGCATTTGGTTGTTTACTTCAAAGCTCTATTCGGGGGGCAAGGTAGAGGATTTGAAAAGATTTATGTTTGTGGCAGAAGCATTAAGTATATATGTTCATGATCATTATCAACAGCCGAGTTGATATAGTCATGTCCGTCCGAATGAACAGAGCTAGAGCAACCAAATCAAGTTTATTTCAAAACCTTGAATTGAATTTTGAAGATATCAAGCTCATATTTTGCAGTGCATTTATATAAAGATCGTATCTGAATTATGAAGATTTAAAAAAAACGTTGCATGTTTTCTAACATAATGTTGCAATGTTAACATTAATGTTAATGCTTTGTAAATTAACATAAGGAGATTAATTTGAATTTAAAACATTCTTATATTTTAAATTTTTAAGCAGAATTTGCAAAAACCTCTTAAAGAATTCCAGTGTTATGAAATAAGTTTCGAACTATAACCTTAACCTTGATTAGTTTAGTAACTGGTCCTTGAACCAAGCCTTATTCATACGATGGATGCTAGCCTTTAGCCAAAATTTAAGAGTCTGCTGCCTGGGTTACTATATTTAAGTAAATTGAATCACTTAATCTTTTCTCTAAGAACATTTTATGCAATTCTGAACCAGGAGTTGAACCTGAACGCAGATTCAGCCATTTTGGAATTGGAATCCTTGGAATGAACCCCATTTAATTTTGATATAAAGCTCTGAATATTAAATTGAAATTGGATCTTTTTGAACCGTTAAAAGAACAAGATTTAAGTAATAAACAGTTAAAAATAGAGGGCAGCACGTTTTTCTAACTAATTTGAAGGACATTTCCATTGAAAATAAACAAGTTTTTCTCACTAAGACTACTTTTCCATGACAGCTATACTATATAGATGTCCGATTTTGACCAAACTTAGTGGAAGCATGAGAAGGCATAGCAAACTAAGAAATACAAAGTTTGGAGGCATTTCCTTTGATAACAAAAAAGTTTTTCTCACTAAAACTAGTTTCTCGACCGATCAATCCTATGTCAGCTATAACCTATAGTCATCCGATTTTAACAAAACTTTATAGAATTGTGTGCAAGCTTATAAAATATATATATGGCTATTTCAAACACGCTTACATTGAAAACAAAAAAGTTTTTCCTACTAAGACTACTTTTCTAACCTTACTTTTGTAAGGCAGCTATACTATATAGATGTCCGATTTCGACCAAACTTGGCAGAATCTTGGATAAGCAAAGAAAACTAGTAAATACGAAGTTTGGATATGGCAGCTATATGTTATGGTCATCCGATCCGTCCGGATCCGACAAATGTGCAGCGTATTTGTACCAGAAGACTTCGTGCAAAGTTTGGTCGCGATAGCTTTAAAACTGACGAAGGAGATAGCCTAGAAACAGACGGGCAAACGGACAAGGCTAAATCAACTCAGCTCTTCATGCTGAACTAGAATATATATACTTTATGTGTTCGGAAATGCTTGCTTCTATGCGTTACAGACATCTGAACAATTTCAATATACCCTCTAAGAAATTGTATGCTCATTATGTTATTCCTCTGCAGCGATTTTTCATTTGCTCATAACTTTATCATAGTTTCTACGATCTTATAGTTGATAAATAATCCTGATAGCTTAATATGTCTTTAAGGTAAGAACCATCTATCGACAAACCAATGGGGGCTTTTCTAACTGGCAAGGGCGTGGCTATTAAGGGCGGCACTATTAAGAGGCTTATGTCCCCTTCATTTCTTACCATGGCATGGCTATATCGACTCCGAATTCGATCAATCGGAATTGTTAAAAGATCTTTAATCCAAGAATGTCTAAGGGAATTCGGTTGAAGATTCGGCTATCAAATCAGTTAAATGATTATTGAAAATTAGAAGATAAAGCCGAATCACACACTCGGTTCTTAAAAAAGGGTAGAGTTTTCAATTCAGATTCCGCCTTTCTTAGGGGAAAAGAATATAATAAAGTTTACTAGGGGCTTAATAAGTTCAAATAGTAATTGTTAAAGCAGGAAGAGAATGTTCAGAGGACAAGAGACGATTCATGCAAGGCTGAAATAATAGTACAAAATCTTAGAGTTAAAGGAATGAAGTCTTAAATGAACATTAAGTTTAATTTGGCTTTCCAACTCAGATGAGTCACCATCAATTAGTCTACCTTTATGGTTAATTTTGGTGTTTTATTAATAGAAGTTATACTTTCTAACTTTTAAAGTTTTTTCCCCCAATTGAGAATGCTTAAATACAGAATGAATCTACCTGCCTATTCTAATTGGTTCCACCAATCCCGACATGTGTTTATTCCCATCACTGCATTTAATTCACATAAATCTAGTTTGGTTTACCCTGCGACTGGCAAAAATTCAAGGCCCCCTTTTTTCGTTTACCTAACCAATAGATTTCAGATATGGCGCATGTTATGGGCTAATAAATCAATCGAAAAGTAAACAATACCACAAAACAGTTGCACAAATTTTTGTTTATATGAAATTAATTTCACAATTAGCATAATTAAAAACGAGCAGTGCGAAATTTATTTACACCAAAGTTAGCAGTAATACCTAAACGTGTACTTCCCCCTGCCAGGCAAATGAGGGGATCTTTTTTGTTCTTAAATATAGCACGCACTTGTTAAGAAAGAAAAAAAATACCGCCTAGATCTGATACAGATTTGACTACTACCAGTTGTGCGATTGAAGCGATCGAAGAATGTTGAAGCACGCGCCGGACAATTGCCTAAAATGTCGACAGGCCTTGGCCTTGACGGACAAAAGAATAAAGTGCGACAGAGTGCTGTGTGGGCGGGTGTGTCACTTAAATTGCAGTGGTTGCACAGAAGAACAGCTGCAGATTATAAAGATAATACCAAATTTGCGTTGGCATTGTGATGTGTGTGTGGAGCGAGATGAAAGTAGCTTAGAACAATGCCTGAGGCGGCATGAGAAGCGCTTAGAGATACTGGAGCAGACCTTGGGTGGGATAGATGTGAAGCTAAATGGAAACACTTAACTAAATTTAAAATTGTTATATTTCTTCTTTCCCCCCGCAGGTGCCAAACTAAATGATCCCACGCAGCCGCCCTTGCTCTGTCCCTATCTACCTAGCACCATAAGTCGCAAGGCCATCACCATAACGGTAATATTTGTACTGTTAACCACAATCCTGGGCATTGTACTGGCCACCACAACCAATATCTTTGGCAAGACATTGAATAAAAGTAAGCTTGGTGATGGCGATGATTCCAGACAAAATATTCCAATCAATTCAACAATAGGTACAGTTTTTGTCCTCCCCCCCTAAAATGTAGCTTGCTTAATTTTAAATTGGTGTTAGAAAACGCTTCATCAACATCACTAACTGCATGCTTTCTCCTCTATGTATCCTAACCAATGTCTTTAATATTTAACTAAGGGTAATTATTGATACACATCATAACTCCAAATGCTTCAGTGCGGTACGGCTGTTATTTTTGAATGCTCTGACTGCCACACACAGTGTTGTGTAAAGTGTAAAGTGTGGGTAGCAGAAAAAGTGTGACCTTAGTTAAATTGAATGGAATATGTTAAGGCTAACGTTACATGAACGGAGTTTTTGGGGGGGAAGTTAATATAAAACTAAAGTCCCCTCAACCAATTCGTTCCTGTGGCAACAGCTTGGCAAAAGTGTTTTCAATGAACATGTAAAAATCGTAATCTTCAAGCAGCTAATCTGGATGTTATTGACAATGGCACCCTGGTCTTAATGAATGTCACGGATTGGGGTGGTAAACCGCCACGAAAAGAATTGGATTCGCTTGCCTTGCCCGTGCAACGTGTCATTATCTCACACACCGCAGCCGAAGCCTGTGAGTCTAGGGTAAGTTGCAGTTGAAAGCACTCAAGGGAACATCAGACTCTACTCATACCAACATTTCAAGGATGTCTGTTCGGAACGCGTAAAAGTGGTGCAGTTCTTTCACCGCGATGGCTGGGGTTGGGATGATATTGGCTACAATTTTCTGATTGGCGGCGATGGACGTGTCTATGTGGGTCGAGGCTGGGATAAACAGGGTGCCCATACCAAAGGCTATAATACCAATGGTATAGGCATCTCCTTCATAGGTACCTTTACCTCTATACAGCCACAGGAGAGGCAATTGAAAGCCTGTCAGCTGCTACTGGACGAAGGAGTGCGTCTGAAGAAACTAATGCCCGACTATCGACTCTATGGACATCGGCAGTTGAGTGCCACTGAAAGTCCAGGCGAGCAGTTGTACAAAATTATACAAACCTGGCCACATTGGTCACATCAAATCTAGTTTAATAAACAATACAAATCACACTTTCCAACACTACTTTGTTTCATTTGAACTTGTTCAACACACACTCATCATCAAACGTCTGCGTTGTGAAGTGTCCTTACCTAAGTTAAGTTGATTGGAATATGCACGTATGTACCCCCCTCTCTGGAGCACCTACTTCCCTTACTAATCCCTTTCAATCATTATCAGATGAGGATATGGTAACCAGTGGCCCATTAGTATTGCTCAGCGTCAAGGACTGGGGCGGCAGACCTACAAAAACCGGTATAACACCTCTAGATCTGCCCGTACATCGTGTCATTATCTCACACACTGCCTCAGACAGCTGTGAAAGTTTGGTAAGTCAACGGGTTTTGTCTGGCCCAGGAGTGTAGAATCTCTGGAAATTACCTCTCTGTTTCACACAGGAAGTTTGTTCATATCGTGCCCTAGTAGCCCAAAGCTATCACATGGATGTATTTGATTGGGATCAGGTGGGCTACAATTTCATGGTTGGTGGCGATGGACGCGTCTATGAAGGCCGCGGCTGGAACAACTTGGGCGCACACACTCTCAGATATAATACAGACAGCATTGGCATCGCTTTTATGGGTACTTTCAATAAAATAAAGCCATCAGACGTACAACTAAGAGCCTGCCAGTTGCTTATCGAGGAGGGTGTACGTCTTAAGAAATTGGTACCGGACTATAAGTTGTACGGACATCGTCAGTTTATAGCCACACAAAGTCCAGGCGATGAACTGTACAAGATAATCCAGACTTGGCCACACTGGACCAATTCATAAATGCCAAGGAAGTGGTGTATACACAACGGAAATAAAAACTATATTTATAAACAATATTACAAAAAATATATAAAGATGACTTACGAAAACCAAACAAACAAATTGACTACGTTTTTTTTAATTACTTCATTAACAGTTTATTGCAATCATCTTAAGGCGATAAATCAGCATTGTCATAAAAAAAAAACCTAATTGTTTTAACAGTGTTTGCTAATATTTTGTTAATTATAAGTTAACTAAAAGAATGAGTGTGTGTGTGTGTGTGTATGGGAGTAAACTTCTTCCAACAAAATGTTTCAAAATAGTCTTTATGAAATAGGTACAGAATAGTACAGTAACCCATCTGGCTGTTCAAAACTGGGACTTAAGGTTGGCTACCAAATACTCGCGAAATTAGTTATCTATCTTTGTTAAAGTTTGATAAACCATTTCAAGCAATAATAGAACTTAATTATAGACAACCTCAAAGTTTTAAAAAAGTTTTATTTAATATTTAATGGACTAGAACAATGATTGTATGTTGCGAGTGTTTTGCCAGCTCGGGAACACGCCACATATAGAATGACAATACAAGATTTTCACGAAATCTTTTGCGGTTCTATGCTGCAACAGAAACACTAGCATATTTATACTGAATCAAATGATTTTCATACATCGACACTAACGCATAGACTTGGGATATGCGTTTTATCATCCGGCTATGTTGATTTCGGAATCACGGGAAGTATTTGTCGGAAATCAACCGCCAACAACATCATCATCTTACCAAAATGTGACGATTATTATTGCGGAAATCGTTCAATGTTCGATCGAGTGCTTCTATTGTGCACTCATCCTCACACTTGAATATTTTATAATTATCTGCTTTGCAGGTTTAACACTGCTGAATATGCTGTTCTTTCACCTTCAACAGTGTTGAAGCAATTAAGGGTAGATGCGTGTGCTAATGCTATGCTTAATTTAATTACAGTTGATCACGTGGCGCTGTAGGCGGTCAGACAATTTGAAAGCTAAGCATATATTCTAACAGATATATTTTTCCAGCTGTTTAACAAGATCTAGTTGCTCTCTTTATTTAGATAACTTTTTGATTAGTGGAAATTTTAGGTGCACAGAGAAAAAAAAGGATATGAAAAAGTATCCATTGGATGATTTCCCGTATCCATTTGGGAAGGATATGTCTTAAATATCCTTTTAATCATCCAACGGAGCTGAAAATCATCCAAAGCATATGAAAGAGGATCATTCTTGGGATCATTTTTCAGCTCCGTTGGTTGATTAAAAGGATATTTAAGACATATCCCTCCCAAATGAATCTTTTTTGGATTTTTTTTTTCTGTGTGGTAGCTAGGATTTTGTATAGTCTGATATTTGTTTTAATGCCAAGAAAAGGCCGTGCTTAAATCGTGTTATCCTTCTCAAAATGCATCGCGAAACCGAAATATAGTGATTGGAATATGAATGATCGAAAGTTTTACAGCTGTGAACTACTTTTGCTACTTTTCTTTTTTTCCTTAACCCTCGCTTAGCAATTACAGATCCAATCCGCAGAAGAAAGCATACAATTTGGTAGTCTTTTTCAGTTCTTAAGCACACTAACAAACCAAGTTCTATTTTTATATATGTAGACTAGGAATTTACTAGAGAGAAAATATTGGATATTTGTACTAAAGATCGACTTACTTTTACTAACTCTTTTCCTTCCCATCCTAAAGATCTCGAAAATTTTAAACTGGTTCCTCTCACAAAAGACTACAAAGTAAATTTTGGGTCAAGCGACCATACGCAGGTTATTAAACACAGTTCATAACTCAAACTTTTGAACAATTAAACATACAAATAAACTTTTCGGGGCACTTTCACTTACATCGTTATCGATTTGTCAAAAAATTTGTATTACGGAATCTGCGTTAAGTCTTAGAACTCTAAATTGAACGGTTTGGGCTTTAGGTAAATAATTATTCAGTCGGGTCAAGAGATAACAACCTAAACTATGAATGCTTTTGCAATGATTCAATACTCTGGCTCGTATGTAAAAAGGTTCAAAGGATCTGTTAGATATCAGAGTAAGAACAATGGGGATTAAAACCGAAACGAACATAGATTTCGGTATGGATCAATATCTGTTTTGATGGAAACGGGTATATAAGGACTTCATAATTAATTTAAGTCATTTATGGATGTCTTTCAACGTTTTTATTCACTTGTGAGTTCTTCATTAGCTTGAAACTATTGAGGTAAAATCGATTACCTATTTTAAATTTTTGTTATTAACACCCATTTATGTGCTTTACAACACAGATTTATGTAGATAATCATTCCAACACTAAATCATGGCACGCTTTTGTTAAAAACTCTTCACAAAAATAACATAATAAAAAACGGACCCTTTCTAATCTCTTCAACTGTTTATCCACAGATCAAGACAACATTGGTGGCGGTTTGGTTTTACGATTTGTGCCACGCCCCGCCTGGTTGGCCCAACCGCCGCAGAAAACTCTGCCAGATCTTATACACCCCATACCCTTGGTCATTGTGCTGCCCACCAACTCGGAGAACTGCAGCACACAGGCCGAATGCGTATTCCGTGTACGCTTCCGTCAGACCTTCGACATTGAGTCCCTGCAACTGGATGATATTGCCTTCAATTTTCTCATTGGCGGTGATGGTAATGTGTATGTGGGACGCGGCTGGGATCAAGTGGGAGCACATATGCGTCGCTATAACAGTCGCAGCTTGAGCTTTGCCTATATAGGCTCCTTTCAGAAACAGAAACCATCCGCCAAGCAGCTGAGTGTGACACGCCTGTTACTCGAAACGGGCGTTCAACTGGGCAAGATTGCATCAAACTATAAACTGACAGCGGCTAGCAAGCTGGAGCCGACGCTAACCGATTACAAGGCCGATCTGCTCTATCAGAGTTTTGCCAATTGGACGCACTGGTCATGAAATGTAGGCTTAAGGCGCATGAGCTTCGATATTGTTAAATATTAGTTTCTGTGGCATATTCGATTTAGCTAGAGTTACTGTACTAAGTTTTTGTTTAAACAATTGTGATATTAAATGAAGAAAATACTAAAAAGCTTAATCGTTTTATTGAGGTGTCAAGAGTTCACATCTGGCTGATAGCTGGAAACGGGGAACTTTTGTTTGGAATGTTAGATTTTCAAGGGAAAGCGGAAACGTGAGTGAATTGCGTCGAAAGCTTTGCACAATCTTACGACACTTGGTTACAAAACAAAAGATTTTCTATTATGAAAATGAAGTGCTCAGAATCAACGAAAACAATGGCTTACCTAAAATCTGCCCAATTTTACAGGGTAGCGCCACAGGGGCACCCGCTTTTCGAATGCAGGAGATATTATTGAACCCCAGGGCTGAAAATTAGGTATTTACATTATGAACAGTCATCGAAAGCGACCATGTTTAGCTGAAGAATACCTGATTGCTACCTTAACTCATCAAACCAAGGCCAATAACGAAATTATAGAACCCCAGAGTTGAAAATTCCGATATAATATTATTGAAAGCGACCAAAGCTGACGGATATACTAGATTGCTATATTGAATGATTGAAACAAGGCCCATATTGCCATTAATAGATCCCCAGAGCTGAAAATTCAGTATTTCTATTTTGGACAGTTATCGAAATCGACGATTTCTGTTAAATATACTTGAATGCAAAGTAGAATCATCAAACTAAGGCAGATATTAATATTATAGATCACCAGAAATAAAAATTCGCTGCTTGTATTCAGTATATCTGATCTGATAAATTGGATTGCTACGTTGAAACATCAAACTAAGGCCAATATGGATATTATAGAACCCCAAAGCTGAATATTTATTATTTATATTATTCCCAGTTATTGAAAGCAACCATGTCTGATAGATATGATTGAGTGAAAGAACCAATGCCTATATGTAAACTATAGAACCCCAGTGCTGAAAATACTGAATTAACATTATTGCCAGCTATCGAAAGCGTCCCTGTCTGATCGATAAACGTTAAATGTTAGAAATTATAGAACCCCAGAGCTGAAAATTAGGTAATTGCATTATGGACAGCCATTTAAATGCGCTCAAGCATCTTTGATATATTAGATGACCACATTAGGTCATCGAATCAAAATTATAGAACCCCAAGGCCGAAAATTTTGAGTTAGCTTTGATCGGAGTTACACTGATTGAGATAATAGATGCTAACATTGAATCATCGAATGCTACAGCTACAGTTCTGTGTAAAATTTTAACAAGATGGAACAATGAAATGTACAAGGTCATTACATGGTAAAAATTATGATATTATATAATGGGTTTATTTGCCCAAATGGCTTTAAATTTCTTTATTAACCGATTTTAGCGCATGATAGCTTGTTTGTACCCAAATTAACAAGTGATTTATAACAGTTTATTTCAGGGTTTTCTTGTATTTGTAAAGTCAACATTTTGTTAAAAATTTAGCATGAATATCAATATACTATAATATAATATAATATCAACGTAATGCAGTTGAAAGTTATGGCAAATTAAATGCGCTCACCTTGAAAAAAAAAACTAATAAAAAATATACAAATTTGTTAATTTTATAATCTATTTAAATACAGTTTTATTGCAACATAAAAAGTTAATCGTTGTGACACAGTGTAAACAGAGAAAGTCAACTAAGTCACATTTTGGTGTTCAAATTGTACCATTATCTCTTTTTGAGTCACCCTATATAACAAAAAAGCTTCCAAAGCTTTCTTTAGCTAACATATTGACACAAAAGCTTTGTAAACGCTGCCACTGCGCAGTTTTGAGCGGGGATTTTTCCGTATGTCAACAAAATAACCAACAACTCTTGAGTTGTTTAACAACTTTGCGCGAACTCTGAGTTCAGTACACAACAAGCCACTGGATGGATCGGACCAATAAAATTGAATAAAACAAAATATTTAAGTCTATAAAACATGCCAAAACCAACGAATAATTCTTTAGAAATTGTAATGTTAAATCAGAATGTCCCCCCCGTCAAACGACAGCCCAAAGAACTGATTTGTCTGTGTGCTGTTCTCTTGATATTGGTGGCTATGGTAACCGGTCACTTTCTATGGACATTGAGTGAGTCGAGATTACATTTTAGAATGATTAAAGTACTTATTTAATACTTGATTCAGCTCGGTCCCCTGTTACGACGGGCAAATCTCTACACATCCTGGATCGCAGCGAGTGGAAAGGGGAACCACCTAGTCAGAAGAATCAGCATTTGAATTTACCCGTATCGAATGTTATTATACATCACACTGCCACCGAGGGATGCGACTCCGAGGTATGTTTTACTATATGAAGCGTTGGCGTCGTATAGATATCATATTTACTAGGTATGAGCTGATATAGCCCTTTCGGTTTGGTATATCTTGGGTCCTCAAGAAGTTTGTTTAAGTCATGCATATAAGAACAATAGAGTCTCTAAGTAAAGTCGCTTTGAAAACTAGCATCTTTTACAGCGATTTTCGCCTCAACAAGAATGAAAAAGTTATATTTCTTGAAACAAAGATGATTCAATCAATTCTAGAAAACGTGTTTGTAATTAAGACACGCAGAGGGGAAATCCCAAGAACTAAAGATGAGCACACAACTTTTCAAAAACAATGTGGTCCATTTGAAGTACAAAGTACACAACTCAAAAACCATTTTCTCAGCATGCAAAAACTATTTTGTACTTAACTGGGTACAAAATTTGATTGATTTTGGTTTTAAGATGAAATTGAAACGGGTTTCAGTAGGGGTTCAAGATGTGGTATGAAATTTATGATATTTATGATATTATGCTATTCCACCCATATTCTGTAGAACCAGAGACATCGTTGTACAACAATTTCAACGATCCAACCTCAGATTTTTCAGATTTGTCTGGGAATCGAACCACTGCTTCATCTCACACTTTTATAGCCATAAGTCTTAAGTGTTTTTTATACTTATATATATATGATAGTTCAGTTCAAGAATATGTAAAATATTTTTTCTCAAAAAGTTAAAAATTTAAAGAAAGTTTTGTTCTTAATTAAAATTTTTTCAACAGTTGGGAAAGTAGACTGTGAACTCAAAGATCTGTAAAGGGGGGGCTACTATACTATATATTATACTTTTCTAATGATTTTTTCTAAAATATATAGGTAAATATTTAAGTAATATTTGTTATTGTACTTACATTCGAGCGATTCACTGCAATTTGTCATGCAAATTATTGTAAAATTTGTCGTTACACCCAAAAACTGGGCTTGGGATAATTCATTTTGTTGATAGTTTTCGATATTCTCGAAAGTTGTAACCATAAAAATTCTTGTAGGCGTTGGGAAGCCAGTAAAGTGAGTCGGAATCGGCTTCAGACTTGTCCAACATAAAATCGTACTTATTAAGATCTTGAGAGAGTCTGAAATGTATTCAAAAATATATTGGAAAACATTAATCTTACATCAAACAGATTTTTGAGTTCGTTATTCAACACTCGCTCAACATTTGCCCATCTGCATGAAGGTAAATTTAAAGGCCAAGGCCAAATGAGCCAAATAAATGGAAAAATTGTTGCAATATTTTTGGAAATTAAACTGTATAAATAATATTTAAAGGTTTTTTTTTAATTAAATGCTTTGTTGTTAATAATTCATTTTTCAAAGTATTGTCCAACACTAATCTCTACCTTTTCCCATCTTTTTGGCAGTTTTCGTACCTCATCTCGAAAAAATGAAGCGCCTTTTGATGCCATCCACGAATCGAAACAGTTTTGTAGTTCTGAAAAAGAAGCTAAAGTTCTGATTCCCAGTGAAAGAGTTGTCATGTTTGAAAACTTACCTTGTAGCACTTTTGCTCGTATTCTGGCCGTTTTTGTAGCGTTCGTTAGAGTTGGCTTGTGATGGTTTCACCCGATTGTAGCAGCTCATAGTTCACCACACGCAATTGGTCACACCATTCCTGTAATGAACCCATTTTTTATCACCACTAGTCACAATACGATGCCAGAATCCCTTTCTTTTTGCCATTGTAGCAGCTGTTCCGCAAATTGTGTTGTGTTGACATATTTGAAGCACACAAACACCATATTGTTTACACTTCAGCGGAATTCCGAAATTGGTTCCAACACTGTCCGATTGAAGAAAGAAGAACATGTTCTTTGGTTTAGTTTAGTGTAGAACTCAATTTTTGATCACTTACTCACAGATGTGGCAACAATCGGTGTCCTCTTTGCGGTTGTCAGAAATATAGCAGCAGCCGGCTGGTCGCTAACTACTGAGCATGATACAACAGCTTTGCTAGAGCTTTGACCAAGAGCGCGAGTGAGAATGGGAGTGAGTGAGTGCTAGAGAAAACGGCTTACTATGTATGCGTGTGTGTGTAAAACAAGAAAAACGACGTCCGCGAAAAAGAACCGCACGCTTCAAGAATACGCGAAACACTGAACGACTTAAGTAATTTGCAGAGGGCGCACACTGCCAGCGCCGTTACTTAGCTTATCATGGCAGCGTCATTCCTACTGCCGCAGAGCTGTGCTGCTCTCAACTTTGTGTTCGTTGTTTCTCACACATACTGATGTTAAACTGTAATTCGGTTTTTTGCCGGCCACTGAAATAGAGAAACGGAAAAGACCTTGACCTACGCTCTTTGCTTCTTTTTGGTTGTGCGATGAGAGGCTTACATTTGCTTATGTTTTTTCGCTCTTGGTCTTTTGCAGAAAAAGTATTTTCTGTATGTATGCATGAGTCTGAGTGGGCTTATCAGGCTACCGATCTCAGCGCATGGTATGTATGCGGTAAACTGCTTGCGCTCTCTCATTCTCTCTCGCACTGGTGCTCTCCGCTCACACTGGAGTCTGCTCAACGCTACCTTTTGAACATAACAGTTAAGCGTTTTGATCTTCGAAAATGAAAAAATATGTACATATTTTTGGTGAGGATAGTCAGCAAAGCGCATTGGAAACATGGGTTGACAGTTATTTATTATACTTTAAGCAAAGGCTGTGATCCAATTCCAAGTTGAAAACTGATTCAACCATACATATATAGTATACTCATATTAATCCTATTTAATTTTATCAATTTTTTACCCACCTTTCACAGGAAGTGTGCATCTATCGCATGCGAGTCATACAGGACTTTCACATGAAATCTCTGGGCTGGAGCGATATTGCTTATAATTTTCTGGTTGGCGGCGATGGTCAGATCTATGTGGGACGCGGTTGGCATATACAGGGACAACATGTGAAGGGTTATGGTGCAGTTTCCGTAAGCATAGCCTTCATAGGCACCTTTATCAATGTGGAACCAGCCGCACGTCAAGTGGGTGCAGCTCAAAAGTTAATGGAGGAGGGTGTGCGTCTACATAAGCTGCATCCGGATTATCACATCTATGCCCACCGGCAATTAAGTCCCACACAAAGTCCGGGTGAAAAGTTGTACGAGCTGATGAAGCACTGGCCACGCTGGTCACCCAATGTGGATGAGTGTGAGCATTAAAAGTGGATAAACAATTCCAATTTCTTTAATATGGCTTCCCCTGTTTCAGTGCGTCGTCTTAACAATGAGACTTTGAAATTTGTGCCACGTGCCTATTGGCTGGCCCAGTCTGCTGTACAGCCACTCCAATCCCTGATGCTGCCCATTGACAGTGTACAATTTGTGTCCACCCAAACGGAGTCTTGCACCACGCAGGCGGAGTGCACCTTCCGCATGCGTTCCCTGCAAACCCATCACATAGAAAGTCTTCAATTGGCGGACATTAATTACAATTTTGTTTTAGGCGGAGATGGAAATGTGTATGTGGGTAGGGGTTGGGAAAAGAGTTGCGAGGGTACTAAATTTCAGGGATTTGTGGTGGGTTTTATGGGTAAATCACAGCCCTCAGTTAGTCAGCAAGAACTGTTGCAGGAGCTACTCAAGCAAGGCAAGCATTTGGGACACGTACGAAAGGATTATGAGTTAAAGGATGCCAGTTATAAACTGAAATTCATTTCACGCTCTGGTTGGTTGGCACAGCCAGCTAAAAGACCACTGCGCGAACTGAAGCTACCTGTTAGCTATATTCTGGTTTTGCCCACCAACACCGAGACGTGCTCTAGTCAAGCGGAGTGCGTGTTCCGTGTACGCTTCCGTCAGTCCTTTGACCTGGAGTCACTGCAAAATGATGATATAGCCTACAATTTTCTCATAGGCGACGATGGTAATGTCTTTGTGGGACGTGGCTGGCAGCAGGAGGGAGCCAATCTTGTAGACTTTAACAATCGCAGTTTGAGCGTGGCCCTTATAGGCTCATTTCAGAATCAGAAACCCTCCCTTAAGCAGCTAAGTCTTACACAATTATTACTGGATGAGGGTGTGAGATTGGGCCATATAGCCAGAGATTATCGACTGATTACGACAGAGCCTAGCTTAAACAATTCACATCTTGAGCTTAACAATAAAAGGGCAGTGGTAGAGTTTAGTTTGAAGCCTTGAAGCAATGTGCCACAATTCTAGCAATAAACATGATTTTATTTGACAATTTTGAACAATTTCCGTTGCGTTTTATTGTCTGACTCTACTAAAACTAACAAATTTCGAAAACACTTTAAAACTTTACAACTTAAGGGATATATACAAATCCGAGACGGCTGACACTTTGTGCTTACAACAATTGGCTAAGTGAAATTCATAAATTTGGAATTTAGAACAGCAAACATAATGGCTAACACATGGGATCAGTGAGGTAAGTACTTAATTAATTAGGCTACAAATAAATGAGACAGCAATGGCCATAAGCGTTGACTTAATGATCCAAGATGCGCATATTGCCCGACACAATCTTATTTTCGAGTATAGCTCCCGCAGGTATATCAATGCGATCACCATGATTGGCTATGATAATCACCGTTCCCTGTAAAAGACAGACACATTGTTAAAAACTTTCCCTTCTCTTCATCCAAGCCACAGCTTACTCTCAAAGAAACGCCTCTTCCAAATGTCACATCACCACTGACCGTCAAATGATCCAGCTCAATGATATCGGGTATGTTGGCAAATCGTCCCAGAAACTCCTTAACCTTGGAGAAATGATTCTCACCCAGTTTGACCAGTGGCGTGGTGGGGAACATGCGTTGAGGTGACATCACCAAACTGCCATTCTTCAATGTATACAAATTCGACATGACCAGCAACAGATCCGAAGATTTCTTCACAGGCAAGAAACGTGAACGTGGCACATTAATGCCAATGGCACCATCAAAACATTTCATGGCTGCACCCACAGCTGTCTCCAGCTGTATGACACGTGTGCCATTCTCCAGAGTCTTGTTATTCACAATTATCTCCATGTTTAGAGTGCGCTCCCGCAAAACGCGTTCAATGGCTAAGGGAAATGGAGGAAAGTACATTTAATTTCATTAAAGTAAACGAGCAAAGTGCATTTACTTACACGCCAAATTGGCCCAAATGTTGTTGGTGTTGAAGAACTTGAAAGTTTTAACAGACTTGAAGTCATCCACATGCTCTGGTGGCACTTGAGCTATTTCCAGCAAACGCAGCCTGTTGTCAAGTTGAATTAGGGTACCACCCTGGGGAAGGAAAAGGAAAGTTGAAATGTATAGTATTCGAGTAAAAAACATGTTTATAGTACTGAATATAAGTCGATCCGCAGTAGATTAATGATTTTTTGATTCCAATTAACAAAATACTTTGAAAACCCTAAAACGAATTATATTTATGTGGTAAAAATAATATCAGATCTTGCTCCGATGTTCACTTCAAGTCCCTTTTCAATAAATAATTAAGCCTATTATTTGTGTCTGAACAGATTATCTACAAAACAAGATTTTTCTACAATTACGAGCGTGGAAAATACAATATATTGTTGTAAACTCATTGAATTAGTTGGTTTAAGTTCAATTTCCCTGGGTTCTTGTAGAATGCACCGGTGTCACATCGACCCACCTGTGCCACCCTGAGAGAAACACTGATTTGCATGAACCTTATATTAAAAATCCAAAAAATATTCCTAAACACCAAGGTTTTTCTACAATTGCGGAGGTAGGGAACGCGGCAAGCATAGAAAATAAAATATATTCCTACAAAACAGGGCTTAGGGGGGCGTGCCAAGAATTAAAATAACAATATATTGTTGTAAACTCATTGAATTAGTTGGTTTAAGTTCAATTTCCCTGGGTTCTTGAAGAATGCACCGGTGTCACATCGACCGAACTGTGCCACGTTGAGAGAAACACTGCTTTGCATGGACCTTATATCAAAAATCCAAACCATATTCCTACGCACCAAGGTTTTTCTACAATTGCGGAGGTAGGGGGTGTGGCAAGCATTGAAAATACAATATATTCCTACAAAACAGGGCCCTAAGGCAAGCATTGAAAATACAATTCATTTTTGTAAACTTATTAAATATGTTTGTTCAAGTTCGACTTCACCGGGTTATTGTAGAATGCACCGGTGTTACATCGACCTACCTTTGCCACACTGAGAGAAACACTACTTTGCATGGACCCTATATAAATAAACTGAACAATATTCTTACTAAACAAGTTTTTTCAACAATTTCGAGGGAGTTAGGGGGCGTGACACTGTTTTAAGTTTATTCTGGGCTGTTGTGAAATGCACCGTCGTCACAACGACGCACCTGTGTGGCAAAGAAGCCAGGATTTTGAAAACTTGCATAAAAGAATATATCTAAAGAAACCCTGCATATATTTCTTCAACTAATCTAACTTACCTTAACATCAGCCCGTGTTTTGTCAGTGACTTCCATGACAAATTCAACTGGAGTCTTGGCACGCTCCTCGCCCACCAGCTTGTTCAGGATATTCAGATCAACAGTGGCGCCCAAGTTATCAATATTGGAGAGGAAACAATATTCGCGACCCTCATCGATGAACTTCTTAAGTAGACCCGAATTACGGAAGGTGTCATAGAAGTCACCGTGACCAGGTGGGTACCAACTATACAAAAATAAAGAATTATTTTGCGTACACCAACCAATGTTTTGGTCATACTCACGCCTCCATATCCTTTTCCACATCGAAATCCCTGGCCACGGGCAGGAAATGCTCGCGACTTATGCGTGGAAAGCAGCTCTGATTGAAGGTATGAATTTGTACACGGAAACCCTTGTATTTGCGCACAATCTTCTCGGTATCCTCGTCGGTGTTGAAGGAATTCATCAAGACTAGCGGCACATTGGCATCGTAGGTCTTGTTGAGATGTTCAATTTGTTGCACCGTCAGGTCCAGGAAGGTCAGATCGGAACGCACGGGTATCACACTTTTGGGACCATGGCAACCCATGGAAGTGCCCAGACCACCGTTCAGTTTGATCACCACCAATTTGTCCAGCATGACGCGTATCTAGCGTTTAGTATTTGGTAAAGTTTTAGTCAAATGTGATACAAGGAAAAACAGTTGGGGTTAGAGCAAGAGGATGGTTGTTAGGCTGCAGTATAATTTTAGTACATCTAATAAGAAAGCTAAAGCCAGAAAGTAACAACTAAAATCTAAAACAAGCGTCCATAAGCCCAAAGTAAATAAAGGGAAGGCGCCGCAAAGCGTAGAAGTTTAGGTAAGAGAAAACGCTTTTACCTCATTCTAAATGACATTAGCCATTAGATTTGCCAACAAACGGCAACGAATGAAAACAATTCATTTTTATATCAAATCAAAGAACATGAAAATATGCAAAAAGTTGGGAAACAAAAATCAGTTTCTAGTTTTCTAGATTCGGGGTACCCGCGAACCGGCCAGTTGAGAGATGCAACAACAAGGAAATACCTGTTCATTTTTCGGTGACTTTAGATTGGAGTAGTTCATGACGGCATTTTCGGGCAGCTTTTGGATTTTATTCCAGTCCAGGGCGGGACCCTCTGCGGCAGAAAGAAAGGGATGTAAGACAGTTGAACAAGTCAGCAAAAAGTCACCCACTCACCCTCCTGCAAGAAGCGTCCAAAGAGATCCGCGAAACGTCCCATTTCCGCTTGCAGTGCACCACGACGAGCCGGCTCGGTGGTCTCCAGCAAACGTTCCACATCGTTCTCCAGCAAACGCAAGGCATCACGTTTGGTTACCTCGTGGAACTCTTTGGAATCAGAGGGCGCACGCTGATGGCCGCGCACCTGTCGAAAAAGTAAGGCCAAAAAATACACTTAAAGAAATTTTCTCCCATAAACGTTTAAGCAAACTACCAAAGCGCAACCGCATCAAATGCACTCAAGTGTCAACAAACACAAATTGTCAAAAGCTGGCGTAAGCCCAATTACAAGCTTGGTCTGCCACCCAGACGAGCGCTTCTCCACAGTTTTCCCCAGACGCTTGCGATGCCAAGTTATTGTCGTGTTGTGTTTTCAAGCCTGCTCCTGCTGCTGTATGTAACCGGCAGGCAGGAGACAGCAGCCGGTGTCATGGATAACTTTAATGATGGCTTGAAAATGGCTGGCCAAATGTTTGGCATTAATACTGCGGCCGATGTGGCTGATTTGGTGGCCAAGGCATTTTCCAAGACAGCGTCCAGACGCAAACCGGATATAATGAGTTTTCTACAACATGGTTTCCAGACGCAACAGCAGCAGCAGCAGGACGATCAATCAGAGCCGGAAAATGCACAGGAAGTGCCGCCTCAAGAGCCGACACAGGCTCCTGATTTGGGTGAATTTAGCACAGGACAAATGCTGACTAATGTGTTGCGCATGGTGGGATTTGATGCTCGCAAATTGGGAGCGCTGGCTCTAAATGCTTTGGTCATGATTGCTCAGGCGGTTAGGTTCATATTGTTGGGTTTTTATACTCTGTACCGTAGGTACATAGAGTATTATAAGTTTGTTATACTCTGTACCGTAGGTACATAGAGTATTATAAGTTTGTGCAAAAGTATGTAACATCCAGAAGGAAGCATCTCCGACCCCATAAAGTATATATATTCTTGATCAGCATCAACAGCCGAGTCGATATAGCCATGTCCGTCTGTCCGTCCGTCTGTCTGTCCGTCTGTCCGTCCGTCTGTCTGTCCGTATGAACGCACAGATCTCAGAGATGGTAAGAGATAGAGGTTTGACATGTATGGGACATATGCTTCTTATGTCTGCAGGCAGATCAAGTTTATTTTCAATTTTGGCCACGCCCCCTCCCGCCCCCGCAATATGGAAAAAACGTCATATCTCCCACAGTTTTGAAGATAGATGGCTTGTTCCTTCTGGACATATTTAGTTATTAGGATAACTTATCGATCCGCCAAAGGAATGGAGAAGATCGGATGAACGGTTTTCGAGTTATGATCAAAAGACAAATTTTCTTGGTACAGAGTATGTTATTAGTCGGGCTTGACCGACTTTCTTTCTTGTTCCCAATACAATTTCAAAGAAAATCCAAAAATTAAATGGGAATTCGAATGGTTGTTTTTGGAGACTTTGAGAAATCCACCTAAAGTATGTATTTTTAATAGGTTTAAAGGTCTCCAAATTCAATTTTTCGAATTTTACTTTTAGTTTTGGCGTTTTTCCTTGAAATTCAGGTTAAGTTGTGCGTGTTTTGTGCATTTTTAGGAGCTAATTGGGGTCTTAATAGTATTAGTATCTTTTAGATATGATTCCTAATCACTTTTGTAACACCTTTTTAACTCCTTTGGCATATGTCTGGCAGCAGCCAAAAATATCCGGCTCGAAGGACCAATGAAGTGTTGTGAGGTGGTTTTTTACAAATGACGTCTAGTTTACGGTAATCAAAGTGTGACTTTATCACTAGAGGTTTTAGTGTAAATGGCGGCATTAAAAAGACACTTCTATTTTCTTGAAAAGATTTTCTTAGCGTGACCGTATATTTCGCTGACTTGGATATAGACAAATCTAACTTATTGCTACAAAATTAAACTTAATTAAATTCTAGAAACGATGAGATTGGATCTAGTTAAGCTTCATAGCTTAAATAATTTTCTGAGATATAAGTCAGAACCATTTATGGAACCATTTCTTGAACCATTCAAATGCCTAACTCTATATTATCTGCCTATACATCATATTTCAAGTTCATAACTTAAGAAAGTTTACAGATATGGTTCTGAGTCACCTTTAAGCCGAATTTTTAAACTGGTTCGGAGTCGCTCTTGAACCAGGAATATGTTGAATTGCGTATTACCAAGTTTTAGACTACAATTCAAGTTCATATCTTAAGTCATTTCTAAGATATAGTCCAAAGCACAGTTGAACCACTATTTCTGTCTGGTTCGAAACCTTTTATGATTTGAAAACTCTTTCTAAATCCACTTACTAGCCCAAATATCAAATTCTAAGTTCATAGCCTTTATAAATTCTAAGTAGTGGCTCTAAAGCAATTCAGAACCGGTTTACTCTGGTTTGGAACTCGTATTAAGCCATAGTTTTAGTCTAAGTACTTGAATTTTAAGTTCAAATCTATTATTATTGCTTAAACTCCAAATGAAGCCGACGAATCACTGCTGGAACACTTTCGGAACCTATTATGATCCGGAGAATCCATCTAAATACACACAATCTTACCCAAATATCAAAATTTTTTGTTCATATTCTGAATAAATTTAGAGATATGGCTCTGAAGTTTTTTAAAGCGAAACATTTACTTCCATAGATTAGGCAAGATGTGAATAATTTTTGGAACGTTGTTGAGATATCGAATAAAGTAAGGGTAGTTTGATATGTTTGAATGTTTTGGGATAACATAAAAGTATAATTCAATTTAGTTGCTTTGAAAATTCTTGTTATCAAAAAATAAAATGTAGGAAATCTTATATATTCCTCAGATTGGCAGCACCATAATGCAAGCAACCAGGGGTGGCAACACCTCCTCCGGACCCGAAGCC
Source organism: Lordiphosa fenestrarum (assembly GCA_035044985.1). Lineage (NCBI taxonomy): Eukaryota > Metazoa > Arthropoda > Insecta > Diptera > Drosophilidae > Lordiphosa > Lordiphosa fenestrarum. Next base: position 1,339,533 of record JAWNNO010004812.1, on the reverse strand, counting down.
CTCTTCGAACCGAATGACCATCAACCGCGTTCCCTATCCCTTGGCTCACCCATTGATTGGTTTATGCAGAGGTCCAGTCCACATTCCAAGGGTTTACTACGCAAGATCATGGATCCTGAGTTACCTGAACATATTGTCGATATGATTGAGGCCAAAGAAAGCGGCGAAGAAGGTAATGAAGCGGCCTGCCTTAAACTTTTAATGTGCAAAAGTTCACCCATCATTTGGGGCATGCAGAATTCATTAAAGAAACGTTTGGCCGGTGAACCGGAGGATCCCGAACCGGATGAGCATTTGCGGGATAAATATTTCAATGCGGGAATATTTTTCAAGCATTTACCCAGCATGAATGAGTTTAGAGAGCATGGCTCTGGCTGTGAGACGCGTTTCGCCAAGTATTGTCCCAAAAATGTAACCACGGGCAGATACATAGCTAAATAGTGGAAAATATTTACTACATTTAAGCTTCCACACAATCAACTTGTTTTTTTGTTACTAATTTTAGTTCATCAATAAAATCGTTTCATATTTTGTTTGTTTTTGATTCTAAGCCAGATAAGCGAGTTCGGTGTTGGGATTAAAATAACTAATGTTCCATGAAACGACCTCTAAAAAATAACAAAAAAACAAAAAAAGTGCACTCATTAGCTTGTGTAATATTTGTGTGGTTCGGTTTATTGTCAACTTGCCTACTGATAACTAATCTTTAAGGCATTCGACTTGGGAATGTCTAGAGCTTAACCGTTAGCAGGGCATCCCTGCGACTTTGAAATTGTAATGCAGGGTCTGTATTACGCCTTTCTGATAGGCTTTGGCACAATTTGCAATGATTTCAGGTGGCATTTTTGAAGCTAGATTTTCTGGAGATTATTCCCATACCTCCTGCATTCAACGACGGCGACTTGTTAGCTCACTGTGCTATTGCACACATTGGATTGGCTACTTATACTTTTCTGTGAAATCTGTTGATTCTGTTGAGTTGAAATGTTCTCATTTCAGGAACATTTGAAAAATTTATTCATAAAAATTTCAGGGCAAGTCTAGTTCTTGTTTAGAGTTAGAGTTATTTCCCGGAAATGTCATAGTTTTTAAAATTAAAACCAGTTATCGTAGACAAAAGAGGAATTTTCTTCAGTGAGGCTAGGAGAAATAGTGTCTAGTTTTAAGCCCCTTCGATATCATACTGGGAAGATTTTGTTTGAATAAACTAATCAACTTCTTTTCATTATCTCCAATATTGAATCTTTTAAGCAGGGGTAGGCAATGTGAGCAGAGACGTTGGCAGAATTTCATTCGCTGCATTAGTAAATATTAGTGTCTAAGCTAAAAAATGTTGACCATGTGTTGAGCAACACCTCTATTCCTCGGACTCCTTATTTCAGCGTCTACAGGTAAGTTATGACCGAAGGCCGAGAATTGTAATGTTGTAAAAATTACCTTGTAGTGCCTTTGCTCATATTCTGACCGATTTTGGTCCAATAGTATCGGTACAATGGAAACGCTGGCGTTCCTAAAAGGTTCTACTAGCTAACAACTTACAATACCAACAAATGCGACGACTTTGCTACCTATCCATGAGATAATTGCGGAATATCTGCTCTAAAAAAAATCGTAGAACTATTTTGGAACATTTATTTTAAAGAGGAATTTAAAGTATTTTCAAAATCAACTTTGGTTGCCTACAAAAATGGCCAACAAATAGTCAAATTGGGAGTTTTAGACACATTTTGTTGGTAAAAATGGCTAATTTTAAAAGAAATATTGACTTTTGCCCACTGTCTCAGATGATGTTCCAGCTGTGTATGCTATTCTATTCTCTTTTCACAACTGCAGCACGGAAATACGGTAAGTGCAGCCAGAAGTTTTTATTTATTGAATGTATTTATCAAATCAATATTTTATGATACCAGTAAAGATTTATAACTTTCAACATTGATAAGTCTAAGTACAAATAAAGGTCGTTTGGCACATTTAATTTTCATTAAAATACTAAAATCAACAAATAGAACAATAAGCTTTATTAGCTAAATAAAAAAAACGCTTAATGGTTGTGTAAATATGTACAAAACTATGGATTGACATTCATGCAAAGTTTTTTGTTTTTGTCTTTAAGTGATTTAAACAACTGGCGCATGTCCATTCAAAAGCAGGCGACAACAATGCAGTTTTGTGTTTTAGGCCAGACTTATGCAAAAATGATTGCTGTAATCGAAATGATTACGCAAATCACATAGAAATAAGTACGACGTATGAAGCGACCACATTGCATGTTAGCCAGCCAGCCAAGTTGCGGCGCCGCCGCCAAGTGATAAGCCAAAGTCAGAGGGCAGGTGTTTGAACTTCAGCAAGGTCACTTTGCTTTGCCTCAAGATAATTTTGCTAATGATTTTGCTAGTGATTCGTTCTGTGCAATTTCTGCGTTTTTAATATTTTTAATATTTTCAAGAAGGCATTTGTGCATTTTTTTTTCTTTTCTATGTGCCTCGCATACTAATTTGGTTTTTTGAAGAGTGCTGTGAGCGCGAGTCTCTGAACTTGACTGGTTGGTTACCAAACCGTCTGGATTCGACAATTAAAGTAATTTAAATGGTCTTTTTTTAGTGAGGAAACGATAAGATATGGTGCAAGGCAACTTGAAGTTTTGTCGTTCTGTGACTTGTTGGCAAACTTTTTTTTATGTTTTTTTTTTTTTTGTTGCCAGAAGATATAAAATTCTAATTAAAGCTGTTAAATGTTATTTATAACTTGTTAAAAGGGTTGAAACCCCTTTGAACTTGTTGGTATTTTCTACTCAAGCATTCAAAATTGTGTTATTAAAGTGTAGCTTGGGTGTTATCATTCACATAAGTTTGGGAACACACACAAAACGGAAGTTACGGCTTACACAAATTGGGGCTGCTTCGCTTTGTGCATAAAAACTATGTGGTGGGAGAATACTAAGCATAAAAAAACCAAAAATTATGGTTCCAAACAAAGTTATATCGGTTTTGTGCAGGGTTAGTGGGCTAGTGACCTCCCGAAATCGAACACCAAAATCTTAAGTCAGAATTTTATAAATTTTAGAACATAAAAAGTTGCCATGACGCCCCGAACCAAATCAAACCGAAACCGAACCGCTTATTACAGCTGATAAGCCGAACCGGGCGGCCTTTTAAGACCGCTTAATCGAAGCCAAAACCACAAAGCAAAAGAATATTTAAAGAATTTTTAGAGCTTCACATAAAAAGTCTTAGACTAATTAGGAACTATAAATGCATAGCTTAGGATCGTATAATGCTTGTATAAAAAACATTGATACTAAAGTATGAACCAAACATATTTAACTTAAGTATAACAGATTACAAATCGAATGCTTATTGATCTGAAACTAATGTAAATTCTTTAGTCAACCCTTTTTTAAACCTAATAAGCAGTTTTATTCTTAAATCAATCTCCAGCTTCTCTAAATCTCTGGAAGATTGGAAGATAAGAGAGACGCCTAATGCAATGCATCAGACTAATATAAGGTTTGCAAACCCAATCAATTTTTTTCGAGCTTCGATTCGCTGTTTCGAAACTAAATTTACCAATGGTTAATGTAGTTTCGAGGCTTTAGGCTTACGGTTTTTGGTTCAAACCCCAGTTGGGCCCATGGTTTATCCAATTTTGATAGAAAATTTGTATTTGAAAATCGTTGCTAAGCTTCAAAATCAGGAAGAAATTGTTTTACAAAAGTAAAAGCGGTTTTTTAAGACGCGTTTTTAGAATTCGTTTACTAAAATCGATTTTTCTTTCGTTTCAACATCAATATCATTCCATGGAAAGTCCAGAGTTACAACTACAATAAGAAACTTTCCAGCCGTTACAAATATGGTTCGTTTTTGGGGTTTGCTTCACATTTTTCAGAAGTCTTCCTCAAACATGATTGCTGAATTGCTTTTATTTTGAAATTTAAAACTAAACCCAATTGCATTGGTTCGGTATGGTTCTATTCTTTTCGATTCGATTTATAGTTGAAATTAGTTTTCGGTTCTCAAAATATTTTACTTTGAGGTTTTATTTGATATCTTAAGAGATTTAAATCGCAAAATTTTTGGTATAATTATATAGTTCTATAGATGTAGTAAGATTTTAAAAGACGAATTTCAAAATGAGCAGTTTTCGGTTCGTACAGTTTAATCACATATACCGCTTCCGGTTATAAATTTGAATCTAGTTCAGTTCTGTCTACCAAAATAACACCACAACTTAAGCACTTCACATGGTTTTCTTTTGTTTACTTAAAAAAACAAAAGTTTTTTTTTTGTTTACACTTGTTTTTTGTTTTTGTTAGTATTTTTGTAAACTTGGCCCAAATATCGCATAACCGAAAACTTACACCGGCCCGCTGCAACAGAACATCAATGGGTCGTATGCCTGATGTCATGATAAAATATATATATGTGTGTGTGTGTGTGCGGGTACGTATAATCAATCTAAACACTTAAAACAGAATTTCCTATTCAAAATGCGCGCGCGAAGCTTGCACGTTGACAGTGCAGTGGAATATAAAGCTAGAATTCAATATGAATTTGATTTTTAATACAAAAATTTTGTACAACCAAGCAGAGCAGAGACGCTGGCAGAGCAACAAGTGATAGCAAAGCGGCAAAGCTCTCAGCTAGGCGCGCGCTCTCTCTCTCTCTCTTTCTCGCTCTATCAGTAACACAGCAAAGCAAACCAAAACAAAGAAAAAAGGGGTAAAATAAGAGCCGGCCACTCCATGATAATAAAAAAACACGACATGAACTCAAGCACGCTCATAAATGGTGGTCAAGTGGTTATTAGAAGTAGAAGCCGCGGGCGCCTATCGAAGTATATATGTACATATGTATGAAAATATGTCGAAAGATTCTGATCTACCCCTACACATTTTTGTCTTATCACTCTGAATTAGCTTGTATTTATTTAATGTGGTGGGGGGAGGGCCAAGGCCAAGTTTGTGATTGCCCCCAAAAAAATAGCACACACACACACACATACAAGCACACACATCTAAGCAGACAGCGGCTACCCATGCCTGTGTGTACTTGTACTTGGCTAGGAGGTCACTTGAAGGTTAAAGCCAAATCAAAACCAATGCAAATGCATTAAAAAGGGCATAGAAAAAAACCGGTCAAAGGTTTTTTTTTCAAGTAAAGAGAGATTTGAAGTCAAAGCCGGCAAAAATTAAGGCGGCTGCAGTGCAAGCTGCACTTGTATTCAGTCAGAGAGAGAGAAAGGGAGAGGGCGGTTACCGTTCAACTAACTGTAACTTACCTTGGATTCCTGTGGCACATCCAGCATGTTGAGTTGATATTATTTGCAACCTTTTTAAATGTTATCAACAAACAGTTTAGCAATTTAGCGTTACTAATCACTTTCAATTCGCTTAATTATCACGCACTAACACACACACACACACTCAGCCGAACAAACCGCTTGGAGCCAAAATTCAAACCAATTGGCAAGCCACCCTCGCCACGTAAAGAATTAGCCTAAACTGTTTGTACAGTAAATGTTTGGTTCTGCTCACGAAAAGAAACATACAACAAGAACAAGCACCACGATATTAATTAAATGTTATGTTAAAATTACGAGCAATAAAAAAAGAACAGCTGTGGCGCATCTAACAGCACACTGTTAAGCTTTACGGCGTTCGGTAAAGTTTCCAAAGACATTTGAATAAATGGATGGGAGGCACTTGCTTACGAAATTAAAGAAAATTGTAGGATAAGAAGGGCTGTCCTAAAAAGGGAGCTAAATTGCTCTAAGGAGTTTTGCATTCTTGAAGTTCTCAAGTCCGTATGTACAAAAATTTAGATTGATATGTGTTGATTATTGAATTGTAGACAACCGTTGGCCCTTGAGCCGGCTAACAGCCACTTTGACTAAAATCGAAGCAGGTTCGCTAAAACCCACATACATAATATTACTGTTGATTAAAATCCTTAAGTAAAAGTGGTTTTGAAGCCATATGACTTTAATTAAAGTTTCGAAAAAGAAAATCCTTAATTTTGATCAACACTTTATAAAACGAGCCACTGTGCGTCGCTCTACTGCACTACTCTGCAAAGTCATTACTAAAACAACGTAAGACGTAATCAAAATACGTAATGACCCACAGCTGTGCAACCTGTCAAACCAAAACAAAGTGGCAAAACAGTTTAACAATTTAGCAAAACTGCGTAAAATATACAAAGAAGCCATACACATACAAATATATTTTTCTTATCAAAACAATCACCATGGGAATGTGTTTCTCCTGCTGCGGCAACAGTGCCGAAGAGTCCGCATTGATGCCCTCGCCTGTAAGATTCATGAGTGTAGGAGAGAGGTGTAGCTGGTGTCGCTTGCCCCTCCCTCTACACCTCTTTCCCACAAACGAAAGCTTTTTCAAGAACTTCATGAAGTTTGCTGCCATGACTACCATTACTCTTACTTAGGAGGAGCGTCGCCAACAGCAACTAGAGGCAGCGGAACGACGCCGCCAGGAGAACGAGTCACGCGGTATTAAAAATCCAGACAGTGTGCGCCGTCAACAGGAACGTGCCGCGGAACTGGAGCGAAGAGAGGCGGAGGCCGCGCGCCAGGGACAAGGTGGTCCCAACCTAAAGGTGAGTTTCTTACATGGAAACACCCATTCAATTTCCAACTAATTTGAACTAATTGCAGTGGCAAACGACATAGGGCATCTAAGAGATGGTCCCCCCCACCGCTTCTGCCTCTAAGAGCAGGCGTTTGTTTGCTTCCAAAGTGCTGGACGCCTGCGATTCTTGTCAACTCTGTGTATCAAGGCATTTGTTTTATAACTTTTTATGTAAAAATATGTATGTTGAAAATTTTGTGATTATCCCTATTGATTAGTTAATGCACACGCTACACTCCAATTAATTTTAAATTAGAAACAAACCTGTGAGCAAAAACCACACTGTGAACCAAATGTGCAACCAAAAATATAAACCCAAATCAAAGTCCTTAACAAATGCTTAACAGAACAGGAGGGCGCTGCAAGAGACTGGAAGATCTAGATTACCATAGTTCAGATTAGACGAGAGCTTTCAAGCACTCGCCACGATTGGGAGGAACGTCTACACATCGTTGGAGCCAGCTGTTTGACCTTGTCTCGGTATACCGTAGGATACCTCACATACCAGGAAGCATCGAAGACGCCAGCTTCTTCGTACAGCTTATCAGGGTCCCCTCCGTGTTGGGAAGGTGTGTTTAGAGTCTTATAAACCAAAAATCCAATGAAGCTCCTTCGCCTTGGGCTGCACAAGTGCCGGCTGACCGAGTCACAACGGCTTTCCAGATCATGCGAAGGATCAGGGTTACGCTGCATAATCCGAATATGGCTTTCTTGATTCTGGTCAGAACCAACTTTTTGGTTAGTGTGGCTCTTCCAACAGCGGTAGAATTGCTGAGTTGCATAAATCATAAGGGTGTCTATTTTCGATAATTTGATTAAATTTACAAAGAGCCTCGAACCTGTGGCAACCTTGCTTAAAGCTTCTGGCAGCGCTTAAGTGGCCGACACATTTTTGTAACTTTTACAGCCTAACCGAGAACGGTAACACTAAGATCTAGAGGGACGATGTAACAGCGCACGGCTTGTCATTTCTAAAATTAAAGTTGAAGACTGAACGGAGTGATGCAACTGAAACTAAGCTAAACTAAAGAATATAGAATATTACCAAGGCAAGCTCATCCATCACCGATCTTTCTCTTTTAAAGCCGCGGCCATTTCTCATAAAGTTTTCTTGCAGCTCAACTTTAACCGCTAGATCAGTCCCCATGGAATTATCGATACTCTTATCGATAGTCAAACGGTTGGCTCCAACACTTGCTTTGTTAATTTAACGAATTTTTAACTTTTAGGCAATGGAATTGAAGCAGAGTAAAGAACAAATACTGCAAGAGAGTACAGGGAGACGCCTAATTACTTTACAGATCGGTATGATGCCAAATTTGTTGACAAAATCAACATGTCAAGTATTTTTTGCTGTGATTAGAGATAATGACAACAGAAATCATGCATTGTTGCAGATGGTGGCGCTGCATTCTCATGCAAGTGTTAGCTTTCCTATAACTGAAGTCAGTTTTCCACTTCAGAGAACTAAAAAACTACTGAATCTTTAAAGTTGTTAAACTGAGCATTTGATTTAAGCCAAATGTTTGCTTCAGCAAAGACATTTGGTGGCTTTTGAAGCACTTTCAAGCCCACATTTGTGATTTTTGTAATGCTAGATCTCTATTTCTAGAATGTCACTCAATATTTCGATATAATTCCCAACTCGTTTAAGCATAGATCTCTTTTTTTGGGATGTCACTCAATATTTCCACATGATTCGCAACTCGTTTAAGCTTAGACTTACTATAAAGGCGATGCCAACTCAAAAATCTACTGATAATGGAAGCAAACAGCTTCTGGTGCATTGCACATATATCAATTTTACAGAGGCAGAGCTGAATATCGGTCATGTGGCTACGCTCGTTTGAGTTCTCACTCCCCTGTGTCTCCAGTGTCCACCACAACATCACAAGAACTCCTCAACCTTTTTATTTACATGCGTTTTTAATCAAGATACAAAACTTTACTTCTGTAAACATTTCATACAAACGAAAAAGCAGAAGACCCCATAATATAAAACTAAAGTTAGAATTCCGTTTAAAAAACTAAGTAGTTAAGCTTAATGTACTTCATGTTTCCACTTGTCCCGCGCCTCCAGTTTCGCCTCCGGTATGAGCGAACTTTTGGCTCCGCCCAATATATTTGTGGTCGCCTGGGTGGCCAGGACCGCTGGGCAAACCACCAATTGTGGTATTTGCCTAACAACTGCACCCACAGCTCCGCTGTAACCCTTCTGATCGTGCTCCGTAATGGCCGCCTCTATCAAAGTGTTGGCCGAATCGTTAATGCCCTCCTTGACAATGGTATAGGCATTGGCCACACCCTCGCGCAGATCTTTGGGCCGACCCTGACGTTTCTTGCCCTGCTTGGAGTGCCGTTTCTTGAGCGAGGGACCAGCCGACAGCATGTCAAAAGTGGTTTCTGCTGTAAATTGCAGTAAATGTATGATACGAGAGGTAATCTCCAGCGCAGCCAAGGCGGTGCGTGCGGTGAAACTTTGAGCGCCCAACTGAAATCCGCGTATGATGCGACCATCCTTGTTGTATTGCTCAATGGGCAGACGGAACAGATCATAGACGCCCTGGAAGAGCTGGAGTACCGCATTGGTGGGTCCAATGCCGCTCAAAATGTTGGGTAATTGATTCCGTTTGATATCCTTTAGCCATTCCTTGCACAGAAATTCGAAAAGTTTGGGCCAGCCCAGTATGCCGCGTCGATTGACGATCTCGCGTAGACAAATGCCCGAACCCTGCAGCTGGGCCAGACCCATGATGAGGCCAGTGATGGGACCGCGCGACAGTTCAATGCGTCGTCCATGATAGTCAAAGCAAATGGGCAAGGCGGGACTGAAGATAACCTCACGGAAATAGACAGGAGGCGCCTCATCATTAGCGGTAAGATCTAGGCCCAGGTCCGTGGAGTTCTCATCGATGAGAACATCCAAGTTTCGTTCCACAATCTGCTTGACTTCAGCATCGGCCAGTTCCTCCGAGATTTGGGCCACCGACAGTACAGGCATATCACGTTCCGCTGAGGTGTCCACCTTGTTGGTCGACGAACTAGTTGAGTTCTTAAACAGCGCCGAGAAGAAGTCCTCCAGGAATAACAAAGTATCCTGATCGATATTCAGTTTGATGGGTAATATGGACACACGCAGGGAACACTCTTCGGATGAACTTTTTTGTGGATTTGGTCGCACATTCAAGGCTTTGACAATAACCATATGCTCGTCGCTGCGATGGGAAATGTTTTTGATGTTCGGATGGTAGAGGAACTTGTTGATTTCCGAGGAACTCAGGCGGTCACGTATCTCAATTTCCGAAATCAAGAGCACCTGTCGCGAGGCGTACATGGAGTTGAGTGGATAGGTCTCAAAGGAGAAGCGTATTTTGGATAGTTGAATTTCCACCAAAATATCAGGATTTCGCTGCGAACCCGAGGGCTTTTTGGCCGATTTTTGTGCCTGGGAAACGCCGCGTGCGTAGGTATCCGACATGCCGGCAGAAGTGGAGCAGCTGGTGGCCTGATTTGACTTATCCAAGGGGAAATCTTTGCCACCAAATAAATGCCAGGTGAAGGTCATTTCGCACAGCGTATAGCTCTGCTCGGCCAAGGGAAAGTTGGCGGGAGGTCGCAATAGATCCACCTTTTGGTGTGGCAAACAGAAATGATTATCCACTATTTGCAAAGGATCCTCCGAGATGTAGATGTGTGGTACACCAAATTTATCCATGGGTGAAATTTCATCTTCGTGTATAAAGTCAAAATCTTTCTCCTCGGTGGAGTTGAGTGTGGGTGCACCCAAATCCAGTTGAACCAAGGGCAGAGAGGGTGTCTGTTGATAGTAGGATTGTAGCATGACATTCGATTCAAAGTCCAGGATGTCGCCTATGTGTGAGGCTTCCTTTAGCGCAGCGCCAGAGGCTTTGGTAGGCAGGGATTTGGCCTTCTCAAAGGGTTCATCCGGAAAGTAAAAGATTTCAATGCCCTCCTCTTTGTTTTTGGCCGAGCTTGGGGGTTTGGGTGGATTTATGCATATGCTCACATCCTGTACTGCATCGGCCATTAGTTTGTTGACATGTTTTTGCGTTTGATCACAGTCTTCAGCGTCCTTCGATTTGCATTCCTCTGTTTCGTCTAACAAATCTTCCTTTGACAAGTCCTCCTCCTGTTGATTTACCAAATCCTTATCCTGAGCCACATAGGCTATCAGCTGAGCCAGCACAGCGGCCGAATCATAGCAGGTCTTTAGATGCATATCATGTATGGAAGATCTCAAGTCCACGGCCGATTGGTTAGAGCTCTGTTCATTCAGGCGAAAGCTGATGTTCATTAGACCCAAATTCAAGACGGGTATCAAATTATCACAGTTAATGCCACCCAGATTTAGTACACCATCTTCAACTATCAATCTGAGGGTACAACCACTCAGTGAGGATATTATGTTGGTGCTTAAGGTGCCATAGCCCACATCGATGTAAGCGCGATATGGAAAATATTTGGGACGATAGTCTATGCCCGCCTGCCAAATATGTAGCTGGATTTCGGAGACCAAGGCATACGGCACATACTCCTCAATGGGATAATCCTGTACATTTAGATATTCCAGCAATTGATTCAACCACTGATGCTCCGCCAAGGTGGCATGATGCTCCAGTACGGCACCATTCAAGCCAAAGGACATTTTCATGCGTTTGAGTCGCTTATCGGGTTGTTTTTTGATTTCAGCCACCAGACACAACACTTCCCGCTGTTCCAGCTGAGCTCTCTGCTCCTTGCCATAGATGGTGCGTTTAAGCTTTAGGTCCTGCTCATCACTCCAGTCCTGTTTGAGGTTCAGTGTGGTCAAACCACAGTGTAGAGCCTCCAATTGTTGCAGTTGTATGCAAAAGTAGGCCAAATTGGCATCATTGTTCAAGCCATTGACGGTAAAAAGTTTCATTTGCTTTAGATTTACATGGAATTTACCCACTTCCGTCAGGGATTCGCCCAGTTGTGTGTTTATAATAAGTACACCCTGCTCTATGAAGGCCTCAAACGAGAAGGCTTCACTTTTGAGCGGTGGTTGACTGGGAGTAGGCTCTGCCATGGAAAAGTATATGCTACTTTCCATGGAACTGGTACTTAAAAGCGCATGGCGATTCACCTGTTCAGTGACGCTTCTTCTGGTGGCTGTTGAAGGTGGCTCGTAGTAGGGTGATCTGGGCTCCCACATAAACAAATCACAATTCAACCGATTGTACACCAATTCGTACATCTTTTTGGATTCCAAGACCAGTTTTAGTTGTGGTATATAAGCCTCTATCTTCAGCTTGGAAGCCTGACTGCAATTGTCACAGAACTCTTGCAACTCTTCCCTGTCTCCGGGCAGAAATGTTTCCGACTTTTCCAAACCCTCCACATTTGAGGTATAGCCATAGCTACACTTGGAACTGAAGGGTGTCTGCCGCTTGTTACTGCCATCCAATGGCAAATCCTGGCTAGGTAAGACATCCAAGCGTATTTTGTGCTGCTTCGAGGACTTACAATCAGCCAAATGACTGTGTAGACTTTTATCACAATAGTAGGCATTAATTTGCTCTGTTTCCAGGCTCAAGTGTTTGCCCAAATGTAGACAGAATTGTGTGAAAACCAATTCTAAATAGTCTTGACGTATTTGCTTCTGCCACCAGGGTTTCTTCAGGGGATCCTGAGCAGCTCTGCCGTCTACTATGGGAAATTTCAGTTGCAGCTTCAATAGATCACATTTGATATAGAACTCAGTCAAATCGATATCCTCTTTCAAGGCAGCCGCCTCCTCCTGGCTAACAAACGGTGATTGTGCCAAGAGTTTACTCAAACGATCATAGATGGAGATGTCCAACTCTGCCGTACACTCATCCATTACACACTCCCATTTATTGGAGCCACGATTGTGATTCTGTTTGAACTGAAAGGTGGAGTTCTGTGTCAGCATGATTTCCGCACGTCGATGATAGCCCTCGGGATTGTTTTTCTGACGATCAAAGAGCAAGAGATGCTCCTTCGAGTTGTTCAGGACTTCAAACAAGTCCACCTGGGTGGCAGATAGCGTAGTTTTTGTGCTCAATTCCTGACAATATCTCTGCTGATCTCCGCTGATGATAATTGGTTTGGCCTGGCAGTAGATGTAGTTCTCATTTTCCAGTGGCAATCCAGGTTTCGCCTCCGACACCGCATAAAGAAAATATCTGTCTGCCATTTGTTGGTAATTCTCAAAGCTGCGTGGTTCGTAGACTATGCTATAGTTGTCCAGATGTGCCGCCGAGGCCACCAGTACATCATTGTGCAGTGCCAAACCATTGATCTGACTGATTTGTATGTTGAATTTGAGTATTTCACCCGAGGATTCGGCATAGCCCAGTTCAGTGGGCACATTGGTGGTGCAGTAGGAGCTCACGGAGTCCGAATTTCTGCGTGCCTTGCTGGGGTAAAGAGTTCGTGTGGTTTTGCTGTAGTTACTGTAGTTTTCAGCGGCATCCAGGCCCGTGGACCACTCATTCTGCTGTGTTAAGATGCCACTCATTTTGCTGTTCTCCTGATACACACTCAGCGGCTTACTCTTCCGCATTTGCTGCTCCTGGGGTTTCTCCTTGTTAAAACCCTTGCTGAATTCCACAAACAGATGTATCTGCCTGGGCGTCAGCATAAAGTAGATGCCATCCAACAGTACCTCCAGGTTAACCTTGGGTCCTATGATGTTCTCCGTTTGCTTGATCTTGATTTGTATATTCTGTGCTCCCTGGAACTCCACTATCTTACACAATTGCTCATAGCTTCTGCCCTCGTCATAGTCTATGGTTTCTGTGGTGTAAATGCTCAGTCCCTTGAGCACTAAATTGTGTTTGGCTATCATGGGCAGAGCCTTGTATTCCTCCTCGTTTGTTTCCTCCCCTGTTTGTGGTGGCTGTTCATAGCCCGTCTTGTTTTTATACTCCAAGTGTTGAGCCTGTATGCTGACCACCAGTTTTTTGGCCGTATGCGGTAAGATATACTCAATATTCAGCGTGGTGTTGGTCAATTTGGCTCTGATACGATTCAGCACATTGTCTATGGTCTCGGCGAATTTCTCCAATCCTATCAAGGCATTGTTATGCTGCAGAAAGGGTATATCATCGTCCACTTGCTTCATACACTCCTCCGCCATTTGCATGGAACTGCTGACCGAGGACCACATGGATTCCAGCATGGTGGTGCCGCTCTGCAGTCGTGTCACTGGTCTTAGGGTGATGGTTAAATTGGATATCTCCAGCGAACTGTCGTTGGTCATTAGTGCATTCCAGGGCACCTGCACTTGAAGGCAACCAATGTGTCCCGTGACCACCTCAAAGGCCCAGCCTTGTTCCTCGAACAGATCATTGAAGGCATTGACCTTCAGATTGATGTTCTCCACCACCGCCTTGCCATTGTACAGATCCACCTTCAGTTGCTCCAAATTCAAGTTATTTTCGAAAAATTGTCCCAAATATCTTTGGAGCAGATAACGGCAGGTTTTGGTCTTGAGTCCATCCCAGGGACTGAACCAAGACATCGTGTGTGTGTGTGTGTGTGTGTGAATGTGTGTGTATATGCGTTCTATATTTTTGTTAGTTGGTCACAAACAACAACAAACAAAACATGGAAAAGAGAAACCTTTGTTATTGAGAAGAGAACCAAATCACTTGACGTTGGCGTGCACTTACATTTAATGTCGTAATAGTTGCTGCCGTGTGTGTGTGTGGAGCTGTAAGTAAACAATTTAAATCTAAACCACGCAATAAATTGAAAATATATTAACAAAAGTCCTCAGCAGCAGTTGTTGTTCTCCGTGTAGGTGTGCTGCTCGTGCCAGAGTGCAGCTGTGTTGGTGGACTGTTAAAAGCAACAGTGTGCTGTTAAGCGCAGCTGGCAGTTAAGCTAGAGATGGAACAGCTGGCGATTAGTAAGAGAAACTATCGTACAGTTGGAAAACGAAAATACTGCACAAACAGTGCTGACATGCTTAGGCAGTTAATCGTTTTGTGATTGTGAGCAAACATAGGAAATCCTGCTTGACCATGGGCGAATTAAATACTAGCAGCGTGAAGATAAGTACTGCAGTATGGTTGACTCCAATTTAAAAAAAAAACCGGCTTAACTTCTCTTTCAAGAAGCTTTAAGTCATCTTCAAGGTTTTTAGTGAAGGTTAAAAAATTTTGATTAGAAAGAATCTCTTTATTTAAATATCAGAGATTGACTTTGAATTCTTTTAAGATTTCTTGGCGTTTTTTCAGCCATTTAAGGCAATCTTCAAATGTTCTTTAATAATGAAAAAAAACTAAACAGGTTACTGGATCCTGAACCGAAACAGTGAATTTAACTAGGTCACAGTAATTTGCAGTCACAGCGACTCAATTACAGTTACTTTAAATCGGCTCATCTCTAACTTGACGGCGGCCACCTCTACACTTGGCTACTCTGCCTGTAAAGAGAAATAAATTTGATTTAAATTGAGACAAAAAAACAAAACCAAACCAAAATGGTGGATCCAAATCGTAAAATAAATCGTCTGCCAGATCGGGATGTGGATTTTCTGGCGGAATGTGAAACAGAGTTTGCGCAGCGCTATACAGACGACGATGCAGAGTTTATGGCACATTGCAGCAAGCCCGTGCCGGAGCCGCCGCTGGTGGAGAACTGGTCAGGTGGTGGAGGAGGAGGAGGTGGCGGCGGCAGCAGCTTTGGTAGTCCTTATCAAAACAATCGATTTAATGGTCAGCGAAGGGGAGGACAAGATAGAGGCTGGCAGCGACGTGGTTATCATAACCACGATAGAGGAGGATCTAGGGGTAAGTGGTAGAAGAGTATACAAAAATACTTTGATTTCATATGCATTTTCCAAGTAGACCGTCGCACTCCATATGACCACCATCACCGCAGAGACCAGCGCAGCGCAGGCAACCAGGACCAGCCGCGAGTGCGTCGCGATTATGGCAACTTTGTGCCCGCCTCCAAGGACTAGTTTTGAATTGTACACATACACACAGAAGTAGATTTTTATTTGATTAAATTTAAATTTAAACAGCAGATTCGCTCAAGTCCTTTGACTCTTCGCCAGTTGCCGCCGACATGCCCACTCCCATGGCATTAAACAGATTCGAGACAGGACCAGCTCCGCCCACCTGTGACTTGTAGCTATCCATCATATTTCTCAAGGTGTTCACATTAATGTTGATGGGCTCAAAGTCTTCGATGTCATCGAAATCATCTTCCGTTGCCTGGGCGGCTGCTTGAAATGACTTGCCCACCTTGGTCTGAGCCAGTTCTCTGTCCATTTGCTCCATATACTTCTGTATATCCCGATCCAGGGGAAAGCCTTGACTGGATTTCGACAAATCATCAAAGTTACGCTCCAAATCCTCCTCATCCGCATAGTCACTCATCTCCGAGTTGGAGTCCCAGTTATCTTCGGGTATGACAAAGTCCAAAAAGTTACGCACATGTGTGCTATCCGGTGGGTCTTCGGATTGTATCAAAGAATTGCGCTGATGGCAGGCCTTACGCATGGAGGGATTCTTACGGAGTTGGCTGGAGGTAGGCTTGGTGGGCTCAACATCGTCATCGGAGTCAAGCTCGGCCGCAGCACGTTCGCTCTGCGTTTCAATGCCCTCGAAATTGGACTGCTCTGCGAGGAAGTCCGACAACTGTTTGGTGAACTCTGCGGCATTTAACTGGCCGTTGGCTTGGTACAGCTTCTGCGGGCCATAGCGTGCCTGCATCAAGGAGTCCAACTCCTCTGCGCTGATATGAAGCCAATCATCTTTATCGCTGGGTTGTAGATTATTCTGCTCATCCCTCAGCTCTGGGTCGCTGGCGTTTTTCAGTAGTTCCAAGATCTCCAAACCAACTTGAGAGTTGAGACGGAATCGTTGCTGGTTGCCTTGGAAATACTGCTTGGCCTGTTCCCACAATTGCTGATACTCCAAGCTACCCTTTAGATTCTCCCGGAAATAGCCTTTGCTTTGAAGGCTTCTCACATAGGCACGCCAGGCGGGTAGATCCTCCAGGTTCTCACGCTTGGCCTGACTGGCCAGTATCTCCAGTCCACTGGCCAGCTTGATGCCCATTAGCTGTTCCTTGTAACGTTCGGGTTGAGCCACCGCATCGCTCAATTGCCAACCCAATCGTCTTTCGGGTATATATTCCTGATGCATCAGCATGGCGTACAGACAGCGTGTGAATCGTACATTGGACCGCACACGCTGAGATTCAGGTGGAAAGTACCTCATGGTTCTCAATGCCTTACTGTCCAGGGCATCACGTTCACAGAATGCCCTCACTGCAGCCGATATCAAGCTGGGCTTGAGCTTCAATAACTGGGCAGCACTCTGTGGCAGCTCCACAATCTGGCGATGTATGCTGAAATGCGGCTGCGCCACTTGAAACTCCTTCAAGCGGCAATCTATACAACTTTGTATGCTCGGGGCGCAACGATACAAGTTGGGATTCATTCTGATGCGAGTTACCGCCCTGGACATGCTAATCGGTTGGCTCTCCTTCGAGACACTTGAGTTCTGGACCAGCTGCAGGCCTCCATTGACCAAATATACCCTCTGCTCGCAGGTCTCGGGACTGGCCCATTCCGGCAGCACATCCGCTGCCTCAATCAACAGAAATTCACCATCGGAATCTCTTACACGTGCTATGCACTCGCCGCGCGCCTTGGTAATCTCCGTGAGCAAATAGACTATGAACCATTCATCGCTTATATTGTCGCCATAGTGCGAGACGCCATGCAGATGTGGCAGCATCTCACCTAAAAACAATCACCTATTATTTTGAATTTATTTTTAGCCCTGGTGGTCGCCTCACCATCTGTCTCACTTGTCTCTTCCTCCTGGTTCGACTCATCATTCAATAACAATTCCTGGGCACTGCCAGTGCGCACTTGCAAATTGAATTCGTCCTTGTGCCATATATAGCTACGCTCCAACACTCTCTCTTGGACCAGGGCCAGCAGTTCGAGGCGTATTTTCTTAAGCTCCTGCTGCAACTGCTGCTCCTCCTTGAGGTTGTCGTTCAATTTGGGAAACACAAAGTACTCCACGTAGTCATCCTCGCGTACAAATTCCAGGTTGCTACCGGGCAGCTTTGGTTTCTGGGACATGTTGAAAGTTCAATTGATTAAGCTTTCTCACTTTTCATTTAAGATTGTTTAGTTTGCAAAACAGAAAAGTAGATAGAAACCAGCAAGGAGAAGTGAGTAAGAGACAAGTGAGACCGTTTGCGGACTATAGCAGAATGCCAAACGGTGGCGGTCGATAATATGTGCTATCGGTTTACTAACGGGTGTACTACAGCGCGCTTTTTAAATGTTTGCTGTTAACAGCGCTGACTGCTTTGGCGAATTGTTTTTATGACCTTTATTTAGAATCAGGGACATCAGGCACAAAATTGTTGGCTCGGTCTTGTGGGGGACAGATCTCCAGACCCTTATCGTCGCACAGTGGTGCCTCTGCCCATAATCAATTTTTTGTCTAAAGCGCTTGACAAAAGAAGTTAACTCTTTCGATGGAGATATATTCCAATCAATCGATCCGAAGTTATTTTGAGATCGCACAAAATACAAACTTTCGAATTGAATTGTCGGCAAGCTACACCACCTATCATTATCTTTTTGGTCTTATATTAAAAATATTAAACAAATGTTACTTTTGTGACTAAAAAACACTACATATTTGAACCTTTTTTCAACTTTGGTAGACTCCTACTAAAAAAGTATCAAAAAGTAATGGGATTATTTTTATATAAATAGCTAGAGTAGTCAATTCTCCACCTAAAGCATGAAAATTGACTGCCCTAGTCTGCCCTATCGGAATATACGTCAATAAAACTAACTGAACGTCAAAAAAAAAAAACACAAGTGATATCACGAAAGGATTTGGAAATAAATATATATAGCTTATTAGATTTTAGTCCCAACATTCATGATTATTTAGAAGAGAATAAACCATTTGAGGTTAATTAGAAATACATTCTCTTAAGAATTGTAATCAAAATTTTGAAGAAAATTTAAAAAAAAACTGAATTTTTTTTTAATTCCTTAGGTAATCATTTTAAAACTTAAAAATCCTAAAAATGAAGCATAAAAAATCTATAATTGTTAAAAACAATTTTTTTTAACTACCATAAAATTGATTTTTTGACAAATTTTGACTTTGATAAACCATAGGTAAGCATCTAAAAGACGTACCACCTTTTCCAAACCCTTATTTTAAAGGTTGAACAATTATCTAGCATATGGCATTCAAATTATTTGATTACCTTGGTTCAAAAGTTATGATTTTTGCAACGAAAAAACTGAAAAGGCCCCACTGTGCGTCGGCGGCATGTTAGCTCACTGCGCCATCGCACACATGGCTGACGCACATCTAAATGGCTTCTTATACTGTTCTGTGCGTTGGCAGAATTGAGTTAAGTTCAAGAAAGTTTGGAACATTAGTTTTCCAAAATTTAAGATAACTTCTTGTCTTCTACTTTTGTGATGAAGTCAACTTAGTTTTTGAACAGGTTTTTTCTTTAAACTTTCTCTAAACATAAACAGAGTGAGAATCTCTTAGTGTTAGGCAAATATTTAATGCAAAAATCAACCAACTTCTAAAAGCTTCTTAAACTTGCCCCAATTTTGGGTGTTTAATTAACTCGATCAACAAATCAACATTTCGGTGAATTCTTCTTCTATTTGTTTATGTTGTGTAAATAGGTTTGATTTTACCATTTCCAATTGTTGTTGCTGCAATCAGAGTAGGTTGTGGCAATGCAAAGACAAAAAGCAGATAAATTCTGTTATTTTGTTTTTGGGGGGGGTTTTATGGCTGTTACCTGAGGCCATAACTATTCAGAGCATTCCAGAGACTCTTGGGAGTTGGACGTACATATTTGAAGTATTTGATACCCCAAAAAAAAAAAACAGATAGTGTTCGCTGCTTATCAACATGTCCTTGGCAAAGCTGTTTTTAGGCTTGGTAGGTGACTAATTCCATCCATTTTTTTGCACCTTCACCTCAATCGAGTTGGTTATTTGAACAGATTTTGCTAGAAGTCACCACCGGTCGCATACAGCCCCGCGAGACCACCTCCTGTGATGGACGACAGACACCCGGACCTATATGCGAATCCTGCGAACTTTTGGCCACCTGTGTGCGTCATTCCAATGGCTGGGTCAACATACCCGTAGAGTCCTGCGACACGGCCAATGGTTATTATTGCAATGCCCGTCTGGGCAAGTGTTCGAATGAGACCGGACCCTGCCATCCCTTTGGCATTGAGAGCAATTTTCCCTGCACCTCGCAGGGCATCTTTCCGGATCCCTATGACTGTCAGAAGTATCACATTTGCTACTTTGTGGGCGTGGCCCTAGTGGCCGGTCCTGTGGACTGTGGCAGTGACCGTGCCTTTGATGCCCGTACTGGACAATGTGCCTTAACCATACACGATCCGGTGTGCCAGCAGCAGCAATACAATTGCCCCTATGTGGGCTATGTGGCTCCCTGGCCCACCAATCCCAACATTTTCTATGTCTGCAAGTCGACGGTGAATCAGAATCTGAATGATACCATGGTGATCTATCCCTCGCTGCATCGTTGCAATGATGGTGAAATATTTGCGGATTTTATATGTCGTCCGGGTATGGCCGTGCTGCCGACGTCCTTGCCTCCGCCCGGTATGGATCCCAATGATGATGGTTTTTCGGTATTGCCCGCCAGTTGCCAGCATGTGGGACTCATGGAGGATCGAAGTGATTGCCACAAATATTATTACTGTTCGGCCTTGAATGGCACCCTGCGGCATATGGAGTGTCCTGCGGGCACCTATTATCGTCCGGAGCTGGCTTCCTGCACTTTGGGCGAGTGCTGAGGTGGTGGGTCTTAATTACCAAGTTTTTTTTATTTAAATAAACTTAAAACCAAACACAAATTTTCAAGTCAATTCACTTAACATTGATAAGATTCAGACACGTTATTTGACAGCTAACAGCTTCCCACCATACAATTGGACGAGCTGGGATTGAATATGTAACCTGGAGCGCAAGAGTTATGCTCCAGCTGATCACCTTTATTCGCGCAGTGATAATAACGATTGCAATTGGTAAGATCGGCAGTCAAGCCCCAACGTTGACAAACTCCGTAAGTTGGACCAATGACAGGTCCTTCACTGGGTGGCGTGCCTATGCGGCAAACCATGAGTGTGGCATCAAAATAGGTGCCGTCAGTACAATTCCCAGGACGTAGAACACCTCCGCTACAGTAATTATAGCCCGAGTTGGAATCTATTTGGGGATAAAGCATGCCCTCCTGGCAGTTCTCTTGCTGTGTGCTCAAGCTTCGTTTTTTGGCCGCCGGCACACAACTATGTCCATTGAATACGTAACCCTCACGGCACTTCATCATCAAGGGATAGTAGACATCCACATCCACAGAGGTTTCCTTCTGACACACATAGTAATAGCTATTATCCGCTGACCAGGCACCAGTCTGACCCACATAGCTGCAGGTGTACTGCTTCTCTGTACACAAATCACTCTCCTTGGGCAAACTACAGCTGTGGGTAAGCAGCGAGTAGGCTGCCCCATTGGTACACTGTTTGGGTGTATCCACATTCAATTCACTGCACTCGTGATAGCTACGACAGTCGTAGGGATCGGGAAAGATACCCGGTTGCTGGCAATAGAATTTTCCACGCACCGGCACCTTACAGCTAGACTGCCAGGTGCAACCAAAAGTGGTTTCATCACTGCAAAAGAAGCCATGCTCCGACTCGCACTGCGTCAGGGCTACCGTGGACCACTGCCCATTGGTGTGTGTACAATAACCCAGGGTAGAGCAATCCAAGCATATAAAACCAGCCAAACGTACATCCTGACAGGGATTTGTTACCTGATCGGCGGAATCAATGACGCGACTAGCATTGGTATCGAAGTGTAACAACGAGGCTTGACTGCAGACCACCAGGCAACTCACCAGGAGCAGGGCTAACTTGAGAGACCAACTCATGTTGCAAACTGTTGAAGAGGATTCCTGAATCCGATGCTTATATATCAAACGATAAGCTTTGGCACTGGGAATGTATCTGAGTTAATTAAATAGATAAGAGAATAAGAATAGAGGAGAGATCTGTTCCCATCAAAAAGTTGGCGTTGGCACAGGGGGAGACATCACACATACACCCCCAGTCCCAGTCTGATTTCTAAGTTGTGATTAGTTTTTACTTGCCTGGGAATTGAGCTCGAGACGTCGAAGACTGCAGTATCTATTTCTATATTCTTTAAAAAAATATACCATGTGAAGGTTAAGACAATCCCGCTTCGGATCAAGTCCAGCCTACTCGTATTCTAAATTTAGATATCACTGTCCAATCAAATCAAACAATATAGGCTTAAAATGTAGAAATTCTCATTAAATTTAAAAACTGAAGAGAACTGTTTGCATTCTTAGGGAAGACATTCGAACAGATCTCGAAAATTTTATACTAAAAGTCCTTGCACTTAGCTTTAAAGCACTAGAATCCAATTACTCTGCAGATTTCGAAGATCTGCATAAAAAACTTCGAGATGTCATCATGACAACTGGCAGCTTTCTCAGTTTCAAGTCCAAGAACTGAAGATCTTGAAACTTATCTTCAGCTATCACCCCCTGAAAGTAAAAGTCGTAGAAGAAGTTGGAAGTCTAATGAAATTTAGGTTTTATTAGAAAACCCCCAAAAAAATGAAGGACATTTCTACTGAAAACCAACCAACCAAGTTTTTCATACTAAGACTAGTTTTCTAACCTTACTTTTCTATGACAGCTATACTATATAGCTGTCCGACTTCGACCAAACTTAGTGGAAACATGCGAAGGCATAGCAAACTAAGAAATAAAAAGTTTGGAGGCATTTCCTTTGAAAACAAAAACGGTTTTCTCACTAAAACTAGTTTCTCGACCGATTATTCCTATGGCAGCTATAGCATATAGTCATCCGATTTTAACAAAACTTTGAAGAATTGTGTGAAAGCTTATAAAATAAATATAATCCAATTTCAAAGAGGTTTACATTGAAAACAAAAAAGTTTTTCTTACGAAGACTAGTTTTATACTCTGTACCGAAGGTACATAGAGTATTATAAGTTTGTGCAAAAGTATGTAACAGGCAGAAGGAAGCATCTCCGACCCCATAAAGTATATATATTCTTGATCAGCATCAACAGCCGAGTCGATATAGCCATGTCCGTCTGTCCGTCTGTCCGTCCGTCTGTCTGTCCGTATGAACGCACAGATCTCAGAGATGGTAAGAGATAGAGGTTTGACATGTATGGGACATATGCTTCTTATGTCTGCAGGCAGATCAAGTTTATTTTCAATTTTGGCCACGCCCCCTCCCGCCCCCGCAATTTAGAAAAAACGTCATATCTCCCACAGTTTTGAAGATAGATGGCTTGTTCCTTCTGGACATATTTAGTTATTAGGATAACTTATCGATCCGCCAAAGGAATGAAGAAGATCGGATGAACGGTTTTCGAGTTATGATCAACAGACAAATTTTCTTGGTACAGAGTATGTTATAGTCGGGCTTGACCGACTTTCTTTCTTGTTCTAACCTTACTTTTGTATGGCAGCCATACTATATAGATGTCCGATTTCGATCAAACTTGGCAGAATCAGGAAGAAGCATTGAAAACTAGTAAATAAAGAGTTGGGAGAAGTTTGCTTTGAAAACGAAAAAGTTGTTCTCGCTAGAGCTAGTTTTTCGACCGATCGTACCTATGACAGTTATATGTTATAGTCATCCGTTCCGGTGCCGGAGGAGATATCATAGACAGTTCTCTTCAAAATCAAACTCCTCTCTCCAAAGTTCAAAGTTCCAGTATGAATTTTCAAGGTCGCATTGGCAATTTGCTTTCCAAAATTGGCCTTGTACAGCAATCAGCAATCCGTATTTGATTTACCATTTTGCTGGGAACAGATCTCTGCCAGCTCTTATCTATTTAATTAACTCAGATACATTCCCAGTGCCAAAGCTTATCGTTTGATATATAAGCATCTGTCTCAGGGATCCTCTTCAACAGTTTGCAACATGAGTTGGTCTCTCAAGTTAGCCCTGCTCCTGGTGAGTTGCCTGGTGGTCTACAGTCAAGCCTCGTTGTTACACTTCGATACCAATGCTAGTCGCGTCATTGACTCCGCCGATCAGGTATCAAATCCCTGTCAGGATGTACGTTTGGCTGGTTTTATATGCTTGGATTGCTCTACCCTGGGTTATTGTACACACACCAATGGGCAGTGGTCCACGGTAGCCCTGACGCAGTGCGAGTCGGAGCATGGCTTCTTTTGCAGTGATGAAACCACTTTTGGTTGCACCTGGCAGTCTAGCTGTAAGGTGCCGGTGCGTGGAAAATTCTATTGCCAGCAACCGGGTATCTTTCCCGATCCCTACGACTGTCGTAGCTATCACGAGTGCAGTGAATTGAATGTGGATACACCCAAACAATGTACCAATGGGGCAGCCTACTCGCTGCTTACCCACAGCTGTAGTTTGTCCAAGGAGAGTGATTTGTGTACCGAGAAGCAGTACACCTGCAGCTATGTGGGTCAGACTGGTGCCTGGTCAGCGGATAATAGCTATTACTATGTGTGTCAGAAGGAAACCTCTGTGGATGTGGATGTCTACTATCCCTTGATGATGAAGTGCCGTGAGGGTTATGTGTTCAATGGACATACTTGTGTGCCGACGGCCAAGAAACGAAGCTTGAGGAAGCAGCAAGAGACCTGCCTGGACGGTACGGTCTATCCCGATCCAATTACCACCAATGGCTTTCTTTACTGTAGTGGAGGTGTGCTGCACCAGGAGAGCTGTCCGGTTGATACTTATTTTAGCTCCACTCACTTGGTTTGTTTTTCTGACTCCGCAGTTTGATCTTATGGTGGAAACTTGTTGACTTTATTCACAAAATGCATAAAACTTAAAGCTAAAATAAAAACGACTTCTGACTTAATCTTCACATTCCCTGACCACCGGATGTAGCACAATGGAAGCGCCATTGCAGCCCGTGCGATCTGAGATGAAATCATGGAAATTCGATTCCAATGCCCACATAAAACGCTTATGTCCAGGCAGTACCTGTGTGGACAGACGACAGTCTCCGCCACGTTGTACTTCCTGTAGATTGGAGGCCTTAAAGCAGGTCTCCGTATCCCACAGATAAATATCATTCTCGCCCTTGTAACGGAAAAAGAGAGAAGTACCGCCATCGGCGCCCAAAAGTACAGCCTGTTTGCCATAGGGCTTGGGTCCTACATCTATAATAGAGCCAGCGCCTTGTCCCACCCTCAAGTATTCACCCTTGATGGAGTACAGACGCGATGAGCTGAGGTAGCTAAAGAAAAGCGTTGAGGTGCCGTCCGGTTTAGAAGTCAGAGCCACGTAGAGAACATCATTGGTGGGTGCTGTGGCCTTGGGCAACACAATGCGATAGGATTTGTTGCGGGTGATGTCGTAGACCAGAATTGCACGGGCTCCAGCATCGGCCACATAGCTGAGGGGAAAGGAATGAGGTTGTTTTATTTGTATTTCTCGAGAATTTCTTTATCAATCCTCCCTCTTCTGATAGACTTACACAAATGGCTTGTTATCTTTCGAATAGTCAACGACTATGAACTGCAGACGACTTTCGGATGTCACCAGATCACTCAAGTCGATGCTCTTCACCACCTTATGGTTGGCCGTATTGATGGCCACTATTTTGGGACCACAACGACGAATCGGCTGCTCCAGTGTATTCACGATACCCACATCTAAGGCCCACAGTAGACCCTGTGAATGAATAATACAAAAAATTGCAAATTTTATTTTGTAAATTTTTGCTTATTTTGCAAATTAATTGAAACGCATTCTGGACAACGGGAACAACATGTCAAGCAAATTGTGTGTAATTGCGAAAATGAAAATAAACAAATAAGTTCGCGTGCCAATTGTTTGTTTGCTGTTATTTACAGGCTTGTGTTATTGTTGTTATGGCGGCTGTTGTGGATGTGGTGTATGATGACTTTTGTGTAAATAGAATAAAAACGCTGCTAAGTGAAATGGTCAATTTTGTTTCGCTTTTGGCGTTTTGAATGAATTTAAGTGAGTGAAATTTCATTGAATAAGTTATCATGTTCAAGTTTATGGTAGGGGCAAATTGTTTATAATAATTGCCAGCATTACTTCTCGTTCCCTTGCTTTGGCCGCGTTCAGCAGAAGAACTTGCTCCCTGATCAGTCACACTTTTTTCGGATCTTTCTGCTGAAACTCCAAAATTGGACGTATCCTGATAGAGGAGCTTGTATCGAGATTATAGTACGTTTCTTTCAAGTAATATTGCTACCTAGACAGAGAAAAAAAGGATGATTTCCGGAATCCATTTGGGACGGATATGTCTGAAATATCATTTTAATCATCCAACGGAGCTAAAAACCATCCAAAGGATATGAAAAATGACGATCATTGGGATGATTTTGCAGATCCTCTGGATGATTAAAAGGATATTTAAGACATATCCTTTCCAAATGGAGCTTTTCGGATCTTTGTTTTTTCTGTGTACAGCTGTAATTGTATATCGATAGGTTTTTCGATACCTATAACTTCAGTTTGACAACTATTATGCTTTTTTGATATCAACACGGAGAGGTGCCAATGTCGTTGCCGCTTTTAAAAAGTTTGCTTATGAAGTCTTTGTCCAAAAGTGTTGCACTTCGTTCAGCAGAAACTATATATCATTTTTTCTCAGTTTTGCACGACCATGTTGAAAATAATTGCTTTACGTGTTGGATTCTCAAAATTTGCTGATGTTCTTGAATTTCTTTAAACATCGAACACTTTTTTTTGCTCATCCGATCGTTACGAAGACTTTGGCGGATCATTAAGTAATCCTGATTACTAAATATGTCCAGAAGGTACGAATCTTTATGTATCTTTGAAATTGTAGGAGATTGTTGGTTTTTTTTTCCAAAATTGAAAGCAAACTGGATCTGCCTACAAGTATAGGAAACGTATGGCACATACATGTCGAGCCTCTATTTGTTACCATCTCTGAGATCTGTTTCTTCATATATACAGACCGACTGAGTATACAAAATATATCGATATATTCGATATCTAAAACCATACAAGTATATTTTGAACTGGTTTGGTTCAAGGGTTAACAGAACTTAAGCCTCCGGCGAAACACTCAATGGTTTAAGAGAAAAATCGTCTTTTTATACCCTTGCAAAGGGTATTATAATTTTGACCAGAAGTTTGCAACTCATAGAAATATTCATTTCCGACCCCATAAACTATATATATTCTTGATCAGGGTGACGAGCTGAGCCGATTGAGCTTTGTCCGTCCGTCTGTCCGTCTGTCTGTCTGTCTGTTTCTATGCGATCTAGTCTCTCAGTTTTAAAGCTATCGAGCGGAAATTTTGCACAGAGTCTTCTTTTTGCTGCACACTACTAATATGTCGGAACCGACCGGATCGGATGACTATATCTCATAGCTCCCATAGGAACAATCGGTCGGAAAACTAGTTTTAGTGAGGAAAACTTTTTTATTTTCAATGGAAACGTCTCCAAACTTTGTCATCGTAGGTTTTATATGTTTTTTTATAATCCTACCAATTTTTATTAAAATCGGACAACTATAAGGTATAGCTGCCATACAAAAGATAGGTCTGAAAAACAGTCTTAGCTAGAAAAACTTTTTTGTTTTTAATGGTAGCATCCTGCAATTTTGTATTTGTTTGTTTCTCGTGCTTTTACATAATTCTACAAGTTTTTGTTAAAATCGGATGACTATATCAAATAGCTCCCATACGAACGATCGGTCGGAAAATGGGAAAAAGAGTATATAAAAACTTCGGCACAGACGAAGTTAGCTTGGCTTTCTCGTTTAAATTGGATTTGGAATTTAAATATGATAACAATAACTATTTAAATAACCTCAAAGACTAAATGTTTAAGTCCATAAGTTTTGTCTTGGAGAACATAAGGCGTATCAATTATAATTGTACATTAAAGTACTTTACACATGATTATAGATGATTTTCGTGAGCTGAACACTAAACTGTTTTCCTAATTGGTCCATCACTTCTATATTCTTAATAATTTTAGCCTAAAGTTACTTAACGATCAAATTTTGATCCCTTTGAACCCTTTATAATCCTTTTTGGGTGGTATTTTAGTTTGATTTGAGTCACTTCAATATTATGGTAAAGTACTCTTTCATGGCTCTTAAATAAACAATCACAATTGGTTATCATATTTTTTTACGCAAAAATTTGTCATTTTGAATATATATTTTTTTTACCGCTCCTAGATATGCAATGGATTTGCTGAAAGTTTTCAAATGACTATACTGATTTCGAAGAGCATACTTTTGGGCAGCAAACAATTTTTCAATTTTTTTTACACACATATTCAAAATGGTATATCTTGGCTCAAAAAAATCGCAGAATTGTTTGGGATAGCTTATTTTAAAGATAAGGCGTAAAACAGTACGATAATATAAAAATATAGCAAAGGTTCCCCATAAAACGTGTCTAAAAAGAGTACAAACTTGAAAAGTAGGCATCTTAGCGCATACGACTGTCAAACGCACGCGTGGCGTATTTACAAATAACATTAAAGAACACAGCCAATTGTTAAGCATGTTTAACTTAAAATTAAATATTTTCTATAATTAAATTTTATATATTTTATTTTAGTCATAATTTTTTGTTAATTTTATGTTCCCAAAGTAAGATTTATATACTTTTACTCCATAAGTTAAAGGTTTTTTAAAGCAAAAACTTTTTCATTAGACACTTTACTCTCCCTACTCTTACGACAAACCTTAAATTGATTGGATTACCCTTCGAAATAAAAAGAATTGTGAAACACTGTTCAAATTTCAATTTCCCCACTTCACAAAATGAATGTTTCTACATATTTCCTTTCGCTTACTGCATAAAAAAATCCCTTCTAGTTTGGCATAATTTTCTACTATCATTTAATATGTAAATATCCTGCCATTTCTGGCTTGTTCTATTCGCCAATAACTTATGAGACTTAAACTCTGGGCCAACTTCTAAAGAACTGTAGAAAAAAAGAAATGCCAACATCAAATGAACAAGAACAAAGCAGACAGTCAATTAAAATGCAAATGGCATGGGTTTCTGTTTTTATGACATTCTTTTGCAATGAATTTTGTTAATGACCTTGAACTTGGTGTCTGGGGAACATTTTCTGAGAACTCTTCAATTGCGTGTAAGTGCAATGCATTTTTTAACAGCCTTTTTTAATATTCCATTTACATGGCGTTTTTCTTTTATGCCGGCAGACATGAATTTTATTTGAAGCTTTTCATATTCGTGTCGCCCAGTTTATTTAATTAAAAAAGCAATTTTCGTTGGGTAGTTAAAAACAGTGAATGAGGTTCACATGAATGTTACTCCCTCATGGGATGGGTTCATCATTATTTTGATCGAATTTTTAATTACTAGTCATTGTAGGTTTATCATGTTAAGTTTAACCTGCCGTTTTTATGAAAAGTTGGACATGTTTTAGCCCACGGGTACTCAAAACCAGATTGAATTGTATTAAATCCTAATGTTCCTTTCTGAGTTCACTGAGAAAATAAATCTAAAAATCCCCTTACTAAATATTAGGGATAAGAGATCAATTGGTTCTGCTGAATGCAGCCACTTTTTATGTTCCTTAACCATTTAAAATACAGTAAGGTCCACCCTCGTTAAATTTAAATTAAAAGCCCTTTTGATTTCGCTGAAAAATATATCTTAACTTTAGGTTAAAATTCCCTCAATAAATATTAGTAATAAGGAATCAATCGGTTCTGCTGAATGCATCCACTTTTTATGTTCTTCAACAATTCGCTCAGTATTTCAAAGTCCACCCTCGTTACATTTAAATTTATAGCCATAAATTGCTTTTCTCTACCCAGAATATACCATTTTCATTTCACTCACATTCTGATCGACTGCCACATCCACCACAGACTGCAACGCCTGACAATTGCCCTCCTCTTGTATGGCCCAGCATGGATATGGTGCAATTTTGGCCAAACATTCACCCTTCTTCAGGTTCACCTTGCCCAGTGTAAAGGGTACACCCTGTTTGTATCTGGGTAAGGCCACAAATGCTGAATCACGTTGCAATTGTGCTCGGGTTACAATCACATTTCTGGGTATATAACGTCCAGACTGCACATAAATATTTTTGGTAGAATCACATGGCCAATGCAGATTGCTGCCACTCAATTGAAAGGTTAACTCCTTCAATGGATTCTTATCACATTTGCTAGAGCTGATGGCATTGCCGGCACTGCTGGATGATGTATCATAATCGCCTGCCCAACTGACAGAGATTAGACTAAGGATGAGAAGCACCTTAAAGGTAGCCATTGTTAAGCAAAACACTTGGTTAGTTATTAAAAGACTTGTCGTGTCTGCGGCCACGTTTGACTATGTAAACCACTGGCTGAGATTTGTGCCATTTATAAAGAGTTGAGTCAAAGAAGCGTGTTATTTGGTCTTTCAATTGAAAGCAAGGTAAACATGTGGAAACATATGTACGCCAGCACGTTTGCTCTATGCCGGAAATTGAGCTGACCTCCTCTAGTCCCCAATGCGGAAATTTAAAGAAAATTGTTGAAGAAAATGTAAAATTGTGAATGCAACCAATGGGCTAAAGTTGGGCAAATAAGTTTCATTCTGGTAAGATGAGTATCTTTTGGCCAGAAAGTTTCTTTTCCCAACACAGAGAAAACATGTGTTTGGCATTGACTTGACTGCAGCTATCAGCACAAATAGAACAGCAGAACGAAACAGAGACAAAGTTGGAGACAGTTGGCATGTTGTGAACTTTGATAAGATTGCTGCTGAGAGAAAGTGTGAATAAAAGTTTATAAAAATAGTAAATTTACCTTAGATGACTCATTTTTTTTGGGTTTTTTCTTAGGCATTAAGTGCGGCATGAGAGTTGCCAGTTAATTACTTTCTCTTGAGGTGTTTTGCATCATACTCTTCTCATATTTCGAAACTGAAGCAGGATATAGCACTTTTCGTCTGTCTGTCTGTCCATATGAACAAACAGATCTTAGAGTTGTACATAGAGTACATATGTTTCTTACATTTGCAGGCAGATCAAGTATATTTCCCATTTTTGCCACGCCCCTTTATGCCCTTTAACCGAATTGTAGTTCAATTTTAAATGTATTTAGTTTCCAGTGAAGTTTGTAAGGTAAAAATCTGAAAATGTCATGCTTTTCACAGGGCCTATATGTAGCATGTTCCCGGGTGGAGTCGTTAATAGTTGATTTTAATTCAGTAAAACATAGAAATGATGTGCGGCAAATGAAGACAGGTGAATAGGAGGTATTAGGGAGGCAAACTTCTATAATTTCGAGTTGGGAGCCAATCCTGATATAATCACAGCATGTATATTTTGTAAATACCAAAAAAAATACTAAAAGATTATTGGTTCTTGCTATGTTCCAAGGCCAAACAAGCGTAAAACTAGGTTTAAGGGAAATTCTGTAGAGTGCGGCTTGGTCCAAGTAGAAATAATCTCTCAATTGAAGATTATAAACTTGAAACAGCATAGATTCCGCTTCTTTTAGTGCATAGCCATGACGATAGCCAATGGAAAACATGCACTAGAAATATCGAGAGTTTTTATAAGAACCATCATACCTTAAAAACCCTAATTATGTTTAAACCTTTAACTAAAACACTCTATTGAGCGCCTATTGTACTTACCTCAACCTCAACAATCGTTTAACTTTTGCCACAGCTTCCCACCTAAGCAAACCAAGACACAATTTTGCCATCAAATTGAAAAATAATCTACGAAATTGATTCCATGTCTATTTTAAGATACATGAGAATTTCTTATCTAATTTCAATGAATTTCAAATGAAGCTTTAAGTTGGAGAAACTCAAGCAGGGGGCATAGCTCAGGGGCAGAGCATTCGACTGCAGATCGAGAGGTCACCGGTTCAAATCCGGTTGCCCCCTTAGAGTACTTTTTTTTTTATTATTGTCCCATTAAGGACAAGAGTCCTATTTAAGGTGTGTGTAGGATGCTCCCAAGCCTGGACGTTGACCTCATAAACAATGAGTGGACATTATAGCCTCCTCACCAGCTAGTCAAAGGCTCTTTGTTTGGCATTGGCTTTTGTGCGTGCGTGCGTGCGTGTAGTGACGAGTGCACAGCACGTGCATTGAGTTATGACCAAGTGCTTGCCTCTCACATTAAATGCAAATAAATTGATAGGAAAAAAAAGCGCACAAATTTAATCTGCTGAAATAAGCAAAGGTTGTTTGCCAACGGCCAACGGCTGGTCAATATTTTCATAAAAAAAATATGATACACTGACCCTTTTTGAGGTCAGTGTTTGGCTTCCGTATTAAAGGAGTGTGTGAACCCCAAATCTCGAGCATGAAAACGAAATCCGAGATGCTGTTCAAATTACATGCAGATTGAATTTGTGCGAAATCCGTTTTAATAAACTGCCATAAGTTGCCTTTTTCTCTGATGGTAATCTGAAAATTTATAACTCACATGTGTGGGTGTGTGTGCGTGTGTGTGTGAGGGGGCGTATTGTCTGTCTGTGCCATCAGTTTCATGGTTCAAGCTGCACGAGCCGTAGATAAATATTTATGCGCTTCAATATAAATAAAAGCAGAAAAAATATCAAAAAAAGAAAATGTAAAAGGGGACGCTTGCTAATACGCTATCACAATATTTAAAGGAAGCTTCATTTGAAAATAAAATTAAGTCAAGAAGAGGAAGGATGTTGGAAGGCAAACCTGAAGAATGAGAAAACGGAAGGAAAGTGGGACTAACGGCGAAGGAAGTAAGGCATAAAGGACTAACAATGAAATAAACAAGTAAGGTAGGCGCCAAAGAGTAAGGACTACGACTAACAATGAGAAGACCTTAGAAAAAATTGGGACCAAAACACATGGCAAAGAAGAAACTGCTTATAACTAGGAACAGCTCGTTGTCCTCTGATACCTTTGGTACAGAGCAAAGAAACAACGTAAATACATCTACACCCAGAACAAGTAGAACGAATAACTTAAGAGCGAACTCTCTTAAAAAAAATGTATTCGTTCTTGAATATTCAAAAATTTCGCTTTTGAAATCGAGCTAAATTCGTTCTCAGTATAGTGTATTTAGGCAAGGGGATTGAGTAAAAGAAACAGAGAGGAGAGTAAGCACATTTGAGAAAACACAGCGTAGAACTCGCTCTCTCAGTTTTGTTTTTTTATGGAAGAGGGGTGTGTGGGGAAGCTATCAAGCGGAGAGAGCAATCGATTTTTGCACTCATGTTGCTTTGGAATTCCCAACCAGTTATGGCATTGCTGTGCGACTGCCAGTTGACAGGCAAAGACTGATGCTGCTTTGAGGTGCTATGTGTTCCTCGAGCCGGCTAAAACTTGCAACATGGATTAACAAACAATCCATGAAATAAATTCAAACAAAATGGATCACTCTTAAATCTGATGAGCTCTTGATAATAGAAAGAACATTCTCGGTTTATGACAATGATGTATGCTCGAATTAAGAATGAGCAATCTTGAATTTGATTATGTTTAGCACTTGATTCAAGAACTATTCTGCTTGATTTGAGAATGATTCGTACTTGGATCAAGTATTAAACCTCTTAGATCAAGAAAAACGGGATCAAAAAGGACTACTTGGATGAAGAATTTCGCTCTTGGATCAAGAATTTTCATTCTTATCGAACTTCTGACCTCGAACATTCTTGATCCAAGTATGAAATTCTTTATTTTTTCTCTGAGTGTATGTACAGTGCATTATTTACACAAATAAGTGTGGTGTGGAGGGTAGTGTGGGAAGGCAGGGGAGAAGTAGCACGGGAATGAAGCCTGTGACAAGAAAGGGCGAAGAATTTCTTGTAAAAAACCAAGTGATTTTTTTAACTTATCTTATCTAAGGAACTTAAACGCAAATGCCTGCATCTTAGCTCATACGACTGTCATGAGCTCGCGAGGCATGGCCTCAAATCACAGTAAGTAAAAGAAAGCGACTAACGACAAAGAGCGAATGGATTCAACATTAAGTTTCGTGTAGATTTTCCAAAATTAGCATAATTTTTAATACAATTGTGGAACAGTGAGTGCATTATCTGCAGAAAATCCGTATTGTATTTCATTTTTTAACTCGAGATGTTGTATTTATATTTATACAGGAGTGGTGTGTTTTAATTGAGGTTAAATGGTAGTATCAAAATTAATAATGAAATGTGTTCTTAGTTAAAAGTGAGTAGGTTGTTATCTAAATTCATTGAAAAAATGTTCAAAAATGGTTTAATGATTTCACATCTTATGAAACAAGGTTCCAACCGTAACCTCAGATATGCTGATTCAAGGAAACGATTGCGTTCTCACTTTAATATTGGTGGAAAATTTTGGAAACCTGTGAGTGGGCTGTCAAAAAACTCATAAGAGAACTCAGTTAGTCTACTTCTCAGGCAGCTTTTCATATATTTTTGTGCTTGTCTCACCCATTTTACCAACACTGTGTCCCATTCAAAATACTCGAAACCATCAAAGTGTATAGAGCTTGAGTGCAAAATGCAAGGCGTGGAATATAAATTTGGTTCATTTTCTATTTTCTTTTTTTTTGGCATTTGCGTATAAATAAAATATTAAAAACGCCGGCCATTGACAGCATTTGGTGGGCTCGTAAAGGCAAAGAAAAGCAAAACAAACCAACACGAAAATATTCATGCTTGCAAATGCAAATTGGCCACAAGTCAGCAATACAATACAATCACAAACCAACCAATACACATCCAAAAACAAAAAGAATGTACAAGTTCGGGTCATATATATACTGCAAAAACAATTAAACCAGATTTGGTCACGATAAGAGTCTAGTATATATGGGGCAAATTGAATAGTTGCAAAAGAAATGGGAGAACAACTTTAAGCAGACCTAAACAAAAAGTTATCCAAGTCAGGAAAGTGAAAGCCAAGCACATAAATTTCAACCAGACCATAAAGAGGGTAGCGAAATGTGTGGGGAAAGGCTATAAAATCCGGGAGTGATTGACTCCATAAATACCCTATAATAAACTAATCAAGTTATAAGAAACCTTCGGACAAACCCTTAAATCTCCGAAAAAAAAGTTGTGTTAATTTATGCAAATTCTTGCTGCTCTCAGCAAATCACTAGATCACTCATATCACTAGAATGTACATGACCATAGACAACGCTTTTCTCTTTGGCCCGAAAACAATGCCGGCAAATTATTACGTTATTTGCGTATTCAATTGGACTTTTATTGGCATATAAAAATATTTTAAATAAGCTGGCAATAAAAAGAAGGCCAGAACCAACGGTTTAATGTGTGGAAAATGACTCGGGGAACGTTGGAATTTGTGGGCCCACCATGGCTAATGGAGGTCAGTCTTATCTTTAGTCCACCCCCTCTCAGTCCGTGTTGTGCGACTTAATGTTTACATAAATTATGTAAGCCAAGTAGCCCGGAAATGCTTGTCATCAATTTTTTTTCCCTCCTCTGTGTCTACTTATGTATGTATGTATGTATGCACGTATGTGTGTGTGTGTGTGTGTGTCCCCAAATGTGGGCGCTGGAAAAGTGTGCAAATAAATCATTGAAGGTGGAGTGAGTGAGTGTAGATACCCAAACTAAGGGTACACGTACCAAGGGTTGATGACAGTTTGGCATGCCGCACACGTTGCAAATGGTTGGAGGCGATTGCCTAATGGATGGCAAGGAATGAGCTGGTTGAGAGGTAGTTGAATAGTTTACGGATTTGCTGAGGTTAAATCTGTTTATAATTGGGCGAACTGAGGTTAACATGCTGCAGATGGCGCAGAAACAGGAAAATTCTTGTATTGCAACGGTAACAACTACGATTTAATCAAGTGGGTTTTCTTAAGAATCTTGAATCAAGTTTGTTAGCAAATGCCTGCGGCTTGTATTGCCTGGAAAATGGTAAACGCCTTGGTCTTTGACTTAAAATTAGATTGAAACCGCATTTTCATACAGCTTTTTCTTCAGAATTAGCCCTTCGAGACTATTTCATGTTTCGATACGCAAGGAAATTGTTAGAAGGAGGGACTGTGCTGATATTGAATTGATTTTTGTAAGACATTTCTGAAATAGAACAGCAATGATGCAAGCCGATAGGAAATAAGAAATGTTTCAGATCAGCTTTTGTATTACATGGTATTTGGAGCTAACTGAAAAGTGAATTTTTGAGATTCTACAGTCATTTTGTGTCTTTTAGCATATACAAGGTCTACTTTTCAAGGTGCAGTTCGTAATATACCCATGCAGATGGAATATTTAAATTGTCCAGATGTTTGTAACTCATGGAAGAAAGCATTTTCGACCACATAAAGTATATATATTCTTGATCAGCACGACGAGCTAAGTAGATATAGCCATGTCCATTTGTCCGTCCGACTGACAGTCTGTTTCTATGCTATCTCCTCCCCCTATGCTATCTCTCCTCCTTCGGTCGGAACCGGCTGGATCGAAAGACTATAGCATATAGCTGCCATAGAAAAGATCGGTCGAAAAACTAGTTCTAGTGAGAAAAACTTGTTTGTTTTCAATGCAAACGTCTCCACAAACTACGTATTTACTAGTTTTCTATTCTTCTCCCTAATTCTGCCAAATTTGGTCGAAATCGGACATGTATATGGTATAGCTGCCATACAAAAGTAAGGTTAGAAAAATAGTCTTAGTAAGAAAAACTTTTTTGTTTTCTATGAAAACCTCTTTAAAATAGGCATATATTTATTTTATAAGCTTTCACACAATTCTTAAAAGTTTTGTCAAAATCGGATGACTATAGGTTATAGCTGCCATAGGAATGATCGATCGAGAAACTAGTTTTAGTGGGAAAAACTTTCTTGTTTTCAAAGAAAACGCCTCCAAACTTTGTATTTCTTAGTTTGCTATGCTTTCCTATAATTCCAGAAAGTTTGGTCGAAATCGGACATCTATATAGTAAAGTTGCCATAGAAAAATAAAGGCAAAAAAGTAGTTTTCAATGCAAACGTTCTTCAAATTAGTTAGAGAAACGTGCGGCAAGGGTATACAGGGTTGCCCATATTCGACGGACCCATGTTTTTTTTAAAAAAATCAAAAGAAAAAAATAAAAATTTCGGCGGTTGGCAATCATCTTAATCATTTAATTTGTTCCAAGTAGATTTGTTTACTTCAATTTTTGAATATGATATCTCTCAAATGGCAGCCTCTGGCGTTGATGGCGTATTGTGCCCTTTTTGCAGCATTTTCCATCGTTTTCGCCAACATTTCGGCCGGAATAGCGGCTATTTCTTCACGAATGTTGTCCTTGAGCTCTTCTACGGTCCTTGGCTTGTTAACGTAAACCTTTGACTTCAAATATCCCCACAAGAAGAAGTCAGGCGGCGTCAAATCGGGCGAACGCGGTGGCCAGTCCAAATCACCACTTTTCGACATCAAACGGCCCGGAAACAATTTCTTCAGAAAATCGATTGTTATGCGACTTGTGTGCGGTGGAGCGCCGTCTTGTTGAAACCAGAACTGCCTCATACGCTTTCGACGAATAATTGGCATCACAAAATTGGTCATCATGTCGCGATAACGCTCCTGGTTGATGGTAACAGCATGGCCATTTTCATTTTGGAAGAAAAACGGCCCAATGACCGTTTTCGCACTAACGCCGCACCAAACTGTGACTTTTTCGTCATCGTCATGAAGAGGCACTTCTTGAATCTCCTGAGGATTTTCAGTGGCGTAAATACGGCAATTTTGCTTATTTACGGTCCCATTCAATGTGAAATGGGCTTCATCGGACATGATAATTTTGTTCCAAAATTGCTCGTCATCTTCGGCCATTTCGATGACTCTTTGGGCCCATTCCAATCGACGAGGCTTGTCCGCAGGCAACAATCTTTGCGTCAATTGAATTTTGTACGGGAACAAATGCAAATCAACGCGAATAATCCGTTGTAAAGTGGACCGAGCCATGCCCAACTGCTGAGAACGGCGTTTTTGGGATGTTCTTGGGGACCTCTCAACACTGGCTCGTACGGCAGCGATATTCTCGGCCGATCGCCTTGGTCGACTTTTATTTGGCCTCTTCGGATTAGAAAGAGCCTCAATAGTCGAAAATTTTTCGTATAAACGCTTAATGGTGTTTTTAGAAGGCGCACTTTTCACATTTTTTAATTTTTTAAAAGCACGTTGAGTTTTCACAATTGACTTGTTCTGTTGAATGTAAATTTCAACTATTTCAGAGCGCTCGCGTGGTGTATTGTTCCATGGTAAAAATCTGCTTGGACTGACGCTTCAAACGCGGTATGTCATTAAGCGATCTGATATCTCTGTCAAAAGTTATGGCGTTGCCAGATGGGTCCGTCGAATATGGGCAACCCTGTACAAACTTCGGCCAAGCCGAAGTTAACTTTCCTCTATTTTTATTGTAAGATTTCATAGTTCTAAATTTAAGAATCCATTTTCTTTTTCAATTTCATTCCGTCCCACCCAATTCCTTGGTAACATCTCTTTCTCAAGTTCAATAAGATGAAATTTTTTTGTTATATTTGAACACTATAATTAGTTATAAAACAATAACTTTAAAGCAACTACCCTAGGACTGAATACCACTTTGCAAATCCCTCAACTTTCTTACTTAATGGAAAATTTCCAACCGAAAGCCTGTTGACATTTCCCAGCATGACAAACAATTAATTAGCTATAAATATCTGAAGCAATCAAGACACTTGTCAGGCTTTGTCATAAAATAGAGAACAACAACAAAATCATCATCAGCAGCAACAAAAAAAAAATATATATATATAATTCTCCAAACTGTAATTGTCGCCAGGCGTGTGGGTTTCCACTCAAGGACCCTAGAGGAAGGGTTGCTTATGCTCTGCACTTTTTGTTTAGTTGTTGCGGCTTCTGCGCGTGAACTATTTCAATTATTTTTAATTAGCAGTTAATTTCCGAGTGGTATTTCTTTAGCTGCTTTAGTCCAAGGTTCTTCCCAAAACTAAAAAAAAACCAACTTAATTGAGAGAAATGGCACGTTGTTAGTTCTTTAAACTTATTCGCTTGGCTTATATAAGCACGCCACTTAATGAAAATGAAGAGCACAGCGCGCACGTCTAGGGCGGAAGAGAAGTCATCATACACACCATGCATTTGGTATCTGGGTCTAGTCCTGCTTACGGGGACACTCCAATTGGCTCACTCGCAGGGCACTAAATATGGCCTGTGGACACCAGATCGGGCTTACTCCGACTCTCAACCCATTCAATGGACGGGCGGACAGTTTGAGTTTCCCTGCGCCAGCACCAAATCTTTGTTCAAAAGCTCGGGCAAGTACATAGCCAAGAATGTGATAGCCACACGTGCCCAACTGATAGGGGATACCATTTACTTGGCACTGCCACGCTATCGCAAGGGAGTACCCGCCACTTTGGTGAAGTCTGAAATAAAGCCGGGCACCTGCTCGACCACCTTTAAGCCATATCCCTGTTGGGATCTGCAAGAGGAGGGCAACTGCAAGGCTCTGCAGTCTGTGGTCGATTTGGTGGTGGATCAAAATGAAGTGCTGTGGGTACTGGATACGGGCATAGTGAATACGCTGGAGACACCGGTGAGGAAATGTGCACCCAAGGTGGTGGCCATGTCGGTGAAAACGGGCAAGGTGTTGAAGACGGTATCGCTGGAGGGACTCACCTCGAGCAGTTCACGTTTGCAGTATCTGGTGGTGGATTATGCACCCGATGGCGGTTGCTTCATCTATGTCAGTGATGCGGCAAATCGTGCCATTATTGTGTATAATCTTCAGGCGGATCGTGGTTTCCGTGTGGTCTTACCCAAGGCGGTAACGGCTGGTTGTCGCTCAAGGGATGTGCTGTATATAGCCTTGATCCGAAGGGATTGTGGCTCAACCGAGCTGTATTTCACGTACTTGAGTACCAATAAGTTGTTCTCACTCAAGTCGGAGTATTTGCGTAGTGGAGTGGCCGATGGCAGAATTTTGGGTAAGTAAAGTGATCTTCGTTTACTCTTCTTTGTTCGGTTGCTTAACTAGTTGTTCACTGACTCCTTTACCTGAAAGAGTAAATCACTGAAAAACTAACGAAACAAGCAAAATTAGTCGAGCAACTGATGAACAAAGTAATTTAACTGAAATACTGAACAAAATTACTCAGCTGGTATTAATTCCTTCTTCCTTTCATTAACAGATTTGGGCAAGAAACCCAGTCGCATGGTTATCATTGGCACAGACAACGGCTCGGCCATCTTTTTCCGTAATGAAGGTGATGCCGAGGTCTATCGCTGGGATACCAATTCAACATTCGCGGAGACCAATTTCAAGCCAGTCTATCGCAGTCAAACATGTCAGCTAGTTACCCATGCGGTGCCTGATTACAAACGTAATACAATGCGAGTCCTGCAGAGCAATTTTCCGGATTATATGCAGAATCGCATTGGCTGCGGGGCCATTCAGCAGTTGGGTCTCATGCAGGGCTGTTGGTAGAAATGGCTCACTCAGATACACACCCACCCACACACACACACACACACATGACACTTATACACTCATACCAGTACACTTCACACAGACACACTTACACACACACAATTGAACATCAACTGCCCTGGCTTTGTGTGCAAAGCTACTGGAATTGCAGTTTGTCCGCCATAACTGAAGGCATGACTGAAGAGTTCTTTTTTCTTGTTGACTCTTTACAGCTTTTTGTATCTCGTTTTTGTACATAAAATTGCAGCCTTAGTTACTTTATTTTGTTGTTATCTAAGTTAAGTAATAAACTCTATGAAAAGCAAGTGGAAAATTGAAGAAATTTATGTAAATTGCTTAATTTAAGTTCATTCAACTTAGGCCCTGAGTTTCACTTCTAGTTAAGTCGCATTGAGTGCTCACAAGACGTAACAACTTAGACTTTCCCAATGATGCAGCTCTTATCGCGCTCCGTTACATTGGTGTACAGTTACCAGTTATAGTTCTTCTACTAGTTTCAATCAGGTGTAGGACATGGAGCATCCAAAGGACATCCTTCTGGCTAGCATTTCGCGATGTCTAACACCTTTCAACAGACAGCCCTTCTCCAAGTCTGCCTAGTGCACAACCAACTTATCACCGACTCGAGCCCAGCTTGTCGCTGGCCAGCGGTCGACGAGGACAGGTCAGAGCTAGTTAGCGTCGCATTATTTATTTTCGCACAGTGATTTTCGCTTACTTTTTAGTATCACTCATCTTGAAAAACCCTGATATTAAGTATATATATTCTTGAGCAGCCGAAATGATAAAGCCATGTTCGTATGAATTCTCAGTGACAGGAAAAGAGAAAGAATCGTCATGCATGGGCAAAAATCTTCTATACTTACAAGCAGATCAAGTTAGATTAGGTACTCCCAGGACATTTTCGGTAACCATTTAGCAGTCTTTTTAGCATAACCATCCGCCTACGCAGAGGGAAAGATCCTAGAGAATTGGACCTACCAAAAATAGGTCATTTAGGGGTCTTCTTACTTATAGTACAATGTTCTCACTTCAAGAAAAAACTATTGAGAACATTTTAAACTCAACTGGGAAAACAATTTGACTGAGTTCAGGTTATAAATGGATCTCACATTCTGGGGGATCTCAATTGATCGAATCGGGAGTCAATATTATTTACTAACTGTTGCTTCTCCGCCCTCCCTTGTGTACGTACAACAAAACTGCAGTGACACCCCACCCACCCCACCTGCCTTTGTTCATTTCGTTCACGGCGACATGTTAGCTCACTGTGCCATTGCACATATTTGTCGTCACATGTCTAAATGGCTACTTGTTCTAAAATTTGAAAGAACAAATTGTTATTATATTCAGTCCAAGAGGATTAGTTAACTCAAATGCCGAGTCGATATAACCGTGTCCGTCTGTCCGTATGAACGCGTTGATTAAGTTTGTTTCAGTTTTGGATTTGGAATTTTAAAAATTCAAAAACAAATAAATGAAAACAAATGAACAGGGTATTCTACTGCAGCGCCCTTATTATTTAGAAATGGGTCTTCAGTCTTGATTTTTAACATATCTTCGCTTCAAAAAATCGCACAAATGTTTGCAACAGTTTATTTAAAAGCTAAGAAGTAATACTCAACGATAGTATCAAAAAGAGATAAAAAAATTGAATAAGTTGTTTACAAAACTTGCCTTAAGAGAGTCAAAATTAAAAGTTTTAACGTAAGCACTTTAAAATTATAGCTACTAATTCGTGGCTATAATAAAAATACTCGAGTTTTATTGCCTGGTTTTATAGGTAGCAATCGGAAATAACACTTCTGACCTACACTATGAATTTTCGTAAAACAAGGTAAATATTATCTTTATGTGATAACTAAATGCTATTTTAGCAGTCAATATGTTGGTTCAATTTTTGGCTGCTTTTAATTGTGTTTTATATTTTTGTTTAATTTTTTTTCTCTTTTCTTTCTTTCCGACCTGATTTTGTTTATGGAAAGGTTTTTCTCCTTCATTTTCACATTTTTTTTTCGTCAGCCACGCCCACACAATTGTGTTTGTAAATCAAGCGAGAAGAGACAATTTTATCGGTTGGGTTGAACTGCCGCTGACTGATGATGACATTTCGCCAGCTGTTTGAGGTCCCACCGAGAGGAATTTTATTTTGGTGGAGTTGAACCATTTATTATGGTTTATATCTGCATTTGTGTCATTGACACATTTATGGTGTATTTTGGGTTTGTGTTTTGTTTATTTCCCATCAAATTGCAAAAACCCAATAAAAAGCAATTAACACATTTGTCTTGCAAGTAGGCTTGATTAAGGGGCCAGAGGTCACACTGCTGATTGACTTTTTTTCTTTTATTGAAAAACAGACAACTCAATGAAGGCGAAAGGGAAGCGACAGTTAAGCAGTCAAGCAATTTATCAGCAAGCTTTCCAATTAGCAAGCGTTAAAGTTGAACTGACGCACTCGCGCCGCTTCTCCAGGGCAATTAAGCTGGCAAGTGGAACCGAAGGTGAGTCAGTAAGTGAAAAAGGGAAGAAACTGCAATCAGGACAAAGTTTATGGAAGGAGTTTGTATTCCTGTAATGTTAATTAACTCTTTTGGGGCAAGTGAGAGGTGAACAGCAAAACTTGTGCTTTTAAAAATATTTTTGTTTTCAGTTTAACTTTCAAGTGGCAACTCAAAAAACGCTGCCCAATGAAAACAGCAAATTCCACTTGAATAAAAATTCTATTGCAAAACTCATTTTCAGAGCTCAATTATAATAATTATTTTTTTATTTTTCTGTTGTCAACACTTAAGCTTATACAGCGTATACAAATTTGTCTAATTGAAAAATGTGAAAACAAACTGATGAAAAATGAATGAAAAGTCAGTCCCAAAAGGCTTAGCAAGAACATGTCGCTTTGATGTGACAAAACAGATAAATGGGAACAGCTTCAACATGAATAAATAAATAAATTACAAATAAATTTGTTAAGCACCAAAAAAAAAAACCACATACAGACAGTTGGATGTGTTGTCTGTCAGAAACAAAAAACCGAAAACCTTCTCTTCTGCCATCAAAGGAGACAAACAACGCTCATACTGACAGATGCTGACAGTCCCCTCCGCCACCCAAGCACAGGCACTGGCAAAAGGCTGACAAATGATTTTCCGCTGCACAGGTTTTCCGTTTTCAACTTCTGAGACTGACAAAAAGAAGGAAGCAAAAAAGGAAAAAAA
This sequence comes from Lordiphosa fenestrarum, assembly GCA_035044985.1. Classification (NCBI taxonomy): domain Eukaryota; kingdom Metazoa; phylum Arthropoda; class Insecta; order Diptera; family Drosophilidae; genus Lordiphosa; species Lordiphosa fenestrarum. Next base: position 1,296,101 of record JAWNNO010004812.1, on the reverse strand, counting down.
AACTATAATTTAATTATGAACCAGGCAAGATGCATGTTGTATTCCCCAGAGTTTGTTTCATGTTCTTTGCTCTCACATCAAACGGTAGCTCAAAGTTGTCTGAGTTTTTTGTTTTGTTTTTTAAAGCTTTAGCAAAATCAACTTTTCCCCCCTTCACAAAATGACAGTACTAAGTTTTTTGGCCAAATTCTTCCTGATGAACTGACTTGAGTTGACTGCCAAAGTGAGTGACTGGGGACTGTCAAACAAAGTAGGGGAGACTCCCACTAACCCAAAGGGGCGGCAGGCATAGACTACTACACTTTGGTGCCCACTTGAAATGGGTTTGACAGCAATGGCTGAAGCAGTTTCCACAAAGCGCTTTGATTTCCTACGCACATTGTGTGCGGTGTGACCCTCCCATCCACTTTGCTGGTTAATCGAAAGCAGAACAAATAAAAAAAAAGGGAAACTTTTGAAACTGAAAACTTTAACACGTTGTTCAAATAATTCGGCTAACATAATATCAACAACTTCCTGTGTTAAAAAGGCAGCCGGCGGAGTAATAAGGCAGCAGTTTTAGGAGTTTTCTATACACTTTGAGTGTACTAGAGATTCTTTGTTATCAATTAAATTCTGGTATAAGATTATTGAAATTGTAGCAGTACAGTACAAAGATGAGCTTTCCAAATAAGGCACAGTAGCGACCTTGTCTTTACATGCAGCAGACCCATGCCAAAGCAGACGAAGAATAAAATATTTTATTATAAAGAGTGCAAATGGACTGAAAAACTCTGAAGCTGTGATTACTGTTTCTAAACAGCAATGAAACAACATCAGAAATCGCCCTAGAGCTTCTATCAGAATTTTGTAAGCAAAACACATTTAGTTCTGTTTCAGATTTTGATTTTTAACAATATGTGAGTGCGCCTCAGTCCACCGAATTTCGCAAATATGTATGTATCTCACTGGAAAAAACTTCTGTGATTGCTCTCCTCTTCTTTATTTCGATATATATGCTTTAAAAAGAGCATAACATGTTTGGCTTATTTCTTTTTAACGTTTCTTAAAGTCTCATGATAGAGTTTCAATTCAGCGGCATCATAATATCAGGACCAAATCGAATAAATTCTCAAAACTACAACAGTTGGCAACTCGTGTTCTTAGTTAACTCTCCATTGTTATTTTTATGAATTAAAACCGATTTGCTGATAGTAGTCGAACCTTCTACATAATTGTAAAGCTTTGCCTAGCAGTCTTAGTTTAGTTCCAAACACACCAGAGTACTGACCACGATTAAGATACACATACAAACCCAAATAGTTACCCTGATTCCCACATAAACTGTAAATTATGAACAATACAAGAAAAAAAAAGAAAAACTGTTTAAAAACCCCAGTTAATTTGCTTTTGTGCCAGGCAAATGCCGTACTTAATCCACTATACCCCACCATAGAACACAAGGAATGCTTAACAGCATTTCCATGTGAATTGAAAGGATTATCGTTGTGGGGGCCCAAAAGCGAGGCGCAAATACTTTTGGGTTTGTGGTGAAGCGACGTAGTTGTCATGACAGCTTCACTTTTTTTTTTGTGGTTGGAGGCTGTCAAGTCAGCATTTCCCACTTGCCTCATTCCCTCCTAAACACGCACTTCCCCTGGCAGACAGTCAGATAGATAGCTGGGCACTCATCGCTTTAATGCCAAGCAGCTAACTTGAATTTTTCGTGTTGCCTGGCAGTCAAATGGTGAGGGGGACACACCAAAATGGCTGCCAAACGACTTCCGGCCTGTCCTTTTCATTCACGTTTCTTTATTCTCACAGTTTTTTTTTTTGTCGTAGTCTTTTGGGTCACGTGCAAAAAATTTGCCACACAAAAGTCAACAGTCAAGTTCTGCTGAATTTTGCATAATCAGATTTCTTGTTTGCGCTTTGATTGGATTCTGGAGCTGGGGAGCTGTTAAGTGTGTATATCGATGCAATTGAAAAGTAATTGAACATTTTCAAATGCTTATTGAATGTCATTTGAATTGCTCGGCATATCTTATGCATTCGGGGCTTAACTACAGGCTTGCTGCCATATAACTGATGCTGGGCACGTCTCTGGAGCAGGAGAAGGACACAAATTATTGATTTGGTTTTAGTAAAGGTGGCGGCGTAGGATTCCATAATTGAGAGTTATGGCTCACCCTGGGGATGGAAGCTATAATGTGACACAAATTGAAGGATGAGTTCTTCAAAAACGGATTGGTAGACAATAATTGAGTAAGGGGATGGAGAAAAGACTTTATTTTACAGCAAAATCCATCAAAATGTGATTTGAGAGATTTTATGTATCAATTCGAAGACTTTTACTTAATAGAAATACAAATAGTGACCCTCGTAGGCCACAAACCATTGCCAGACCCTTTCTATTTATATAACAAAACAAGTTTTGTCACATCAACTGGGGCCATAATTTTAATAACAATGCGCCATTAAGTGAACAGCTCAGAACGACAATTTCTTGTTAATAATGTTAGCCTGTGGAACGAACTGCCAACATACATAAAAAAATATTAATAGTGCAACGCAATTTAGGTCCTCGCATAGTGCCTGGTTGGTGTACACAAATATGCTTGTGCCATAAGTAGTGTTTGACTGGGTGATGATAACATAGAGAAAGTTTAGTAGCTTACAGTTTTATGACCCAGTCTTTTGGGCATTTGCCAAGTGAGCTGCTCCAAGCTCTTGTTCAGATGCACTTGAAGATAAGTTACTTTCTGGGTAAATATGTTGGTTTTAAAGGGACTGAAAACGTCCGCTTGGTTTTTAGTATTTAAGTCTAGAATTCCATTAAAATTGTATGTGTTATAATGTGGAAGTAATGTTGTGAAGGGAAGGGAAAAGGGAAGGGGCTTTGGTATCTTTCAGCGATTTAAAACTATAGAAATATTTTAAAAAATAATCTTTTTCCCACAAGTACCCATTTTTCGACCGATCGTTCATATGGGAGCTATGTGATATAGTCATCCGTTTCAAACAAAAATTTTTAGAATTAGTTGAAAGCATATGCAACAAACATATACTAACTTCCAGGATGCTACTATTAAAAACAAAAAAATTTTTCTAACTAAGTCTGTTTTTCAGACCTATCTTTTGTATGGCAGCTCTACCATATATTTGACCGATTTTCAACAAACTTGGCAGAATTATAAAAAAGTATAGCAAACCTAGGAATACAAAGTTTGGAGACGTTTCCATTGTTTTCATACTAAAACTAGTTTTCCGACCGATTGTTCCTATGGGAGCTATGAGATATAGTCATCCGATTCGGTCGGTTTCGACATATCAGTAGCTCGATAGCTTCAAATCTGAGAGACTAGTTCACTTACAGACGGACAAAGTTCAATCGACTCAGCTCGTCAACCTGATCAAGAATATATATGCGTTGCAAGCTTCTGGTCAAAATTATACTACCCTTCGCAATGGTATAATGAGAGTATAAGCTGAAGTCGACACTGTTCGAACTCGATATTCCCTTTACTCAGTGCCATTAATGTTTAACAGACTTTCCGTATGTTAATTAACAGATCATTAGCACCAATGTAAGCATTATTAACATTATGTTTGCAAATAACGCATGTTACTCCGAAAAGTATGCAACGTTGCTCTGACAGACGGCAGGATATGACTAAATCGACCTGTTGCTGTTGATACTGATCAAGAATATATGCCTAATACTTGCAATTGGTTTGGTATAAGGTTTTCGGACATAAAATGAAAACAAATGAATGTTCTTGGGGAAATTGTTTATTGCTCGTACCAGACCAGACCACAGTTTGTTGTCCAATGGATTAAAATCTGGACTACCGCAGGCCAATCTTCCGTTGACATGAAGTTCGTTACATGGTTTATAAGCCACGCTTGAGTCGTTTTTGCCTTGTGAGCTATGGCGGAATCTTTTTAAAAGCTTCACGGCTTGTTTGCAGGTAATGTCGTGTTAAGAGTCTTCACAATCTGTCCTAAAAACATCGGATTCATACTTTTTCGTCGAAGATTTGACTCCTTTTTCGCAGAAATGGAGCTAGGTGACACCATTACAGGCGACAACCCACCTAACCCCATCTAATAAGCCGAATGGAATGCTCGGACGCATGGTTTGTTTGTTAATCGTTTCCTCTATGGTGAACATTTTCTCGTCAGTAAACAGAATTTGTCTGTGGATATTGTTCACACACTGGAGACGCAATGCTTTCGATTTTGTCTTGCATTTTGGTTTTAAGGCTGCTGTGAGCAAGTGCACTGAGTCCCAAGTCTCTTTTCATATTGCTGATATTCATTATGATTTTCTGCTTGCGCAGTGGATTTCGACGAAATCAATCTTTAACGGATTGGATGGCAAATAGACGTCAAGTTGGAGTGGAGTATACATGCTTATTAGATTCTCCACCGATTTTTATTGCTATATAAGTCTCTCCATATTAAATGGTAAAAACAAACATGTAATGCCGTATAAATAGCTTAAGAGTTAATCAACATATATGCTGAATTCGCCGGACATAAACCAGACAAAAGATGAAACACAATTACAATGAAAATTGAAATGCAAACATAAATCTTATCTAATAAATCCCTTATGAGCTTGTCCAAAAAACACAACACAACAAATACAAACAGAAATCTAACAATGAAGCAGTTGAAAAATGCCAGAAGTACCGAAAGCAGATTCCCCAACGTTCGTTTTATGAGCACTCAAAAAGGATTTAAACATATTTTCACATCCCCATTAAAAGGCGGCTAAAATAAATGGGAATGCGTATGCTTTCAGGAGAGGGGGATGGTAGTAAATCAGTTCAGTTAAAGATTTATTGTCAGTACACAAAATTTTTGGCATAAAAACCAAATAAATATGTTTGCCAATAAGTAAACAAAAAAAAAAATATTGTTTTGCCCAGCAGGAAAGATTTACTATACAATTCATTCATAAAAACAATCGACACACAGAGTCCACAGTAAAACCAGTCAAAAGCAGGCAAAGCCAATGCCAAAACAAATGTAAACAGAGAGAGGGAGCAAGACAGAGAGAAAGTGGCTCACTCTCTTCTGCAGCCTCTGCAACTCTCAACAAGTTTCCACCAACGACCAGCTGTTGACTGTGGATGTTAAGTGGATGCTGTTCTTAACCCACACCAGTTGCTTCTTTACATTGTTGACCTAACCAACAACAGCTGATGAGCGCTGCTAACATCGCTGTCGACGCTGACGTCGCCCCATGCTGGCAACACTTTCGACAGGCGCCCAGGAAAACTCAAGCAGCAAGCAGCAAACGTAGCTGGCAAAAGTGAAAAAGAAAATACGGGAAGCTTCGCTTCGCCCCAGCTGGCCGTTTTCCATACAGTTTTCAGTTGGTTTTCTATTGCGGCGCCGCACGCACGTGTCTCGGATACCAGTCAAGAAAATTAGGAATTCAAATTTCCTCGCGCTGCCTTCGGTGATTTCCCTACACTTAATGGGTGATGAGTGGCAAAAAAGTGAACATTTTGCGCGAAATGATAAATGAGCTGGAAGTGGAGAAGTTTGGTTTTTAATTAGTTTTTGGTTTTTTGTACCAAATCAGGACCTCTTAGTTTTTTGGGGTAAGTTATCCATTTATATATTTTTCGCTTGTGTTTTTGAGAGAAAGGATTATCTGATTAGCATAACGGTAGCTGCTCCCATTTGGGACACTTCTTTCTTGTTTTTTGGGCGGGGGTGGGGGTTGTCTAATGTGCCGCAGGTTTTGTTTAATGTGATTGGGGTTTTTGCCATTAAAATTGATATAGGTAGCTAAATGTGAAACTGGAAAGGATTAGAGTTTAAATAAACTGTCCAAACTAAATTGATAAATGATTAAAAGATGTGCATGCATTGGCTATATTTATCGGTACGGATGTTTTATACATTTTTCTCTAATTCTGTGGGCGGAATTTCAAATTTCGAAAAATGTGGTGTGCTTCAAGTTGAAATTTAGGCTGAATTTATTGGCATAAAATTGGATTTGATTTAGAATATCAGTATGCATGACCATTTGCATTCGGCACCCACAAAAGAAACAAGGCGGATAACAGCAGGCTTTTGTTGCTTCTGAACCAAGGTTCTTACTTGTGATCCGCACCTTGGGCTTCTTAAAGAAGCTACTATTATATAAGAAGTGTCCACATTGCAAGGTTGGGATCTCTAGCTCTTCGCATAACCGACGGAGGAGCGAGCAGACGAAATATATGAGCTTTAAAGCAGCGGTGGGCATGCCTTTGGCACTCTATCGCACAAGCAATTGCTTTGCTTTAAGCTGTGTTCCAGGAACATATGCATTCTGTGCCGGCGCCACCATGGCGCACAAGCAGAAGCCGCAAAAACAAAATTCACAAAGAGTTTGCATGAAAAACACGCTTATTGCACAAGCAGATGACAGCAAAAACCAAATTCAGGTTGCTCCACTAAAGATGGATTGTTTTAAAACTTAAAACTTGTGACCACAGTTCCTTTAAAGCAGCGATGGGCAAGCTCCTGATCCCATTGCTTCGAGAGTTATTGTACGTCAGCTGGTCAGACGCATTAAAATCTGCCTCGCTTTTTGGCGCCGCAGCGCACAATTGTCTGGCTTCGAAGCGTGACCACAGTTGCTTTAAAGCAGCGATGGGCAAGCTCTTGCTCCCATTGCTTCGAGAGTTATTGTACGTCAGCTGGTGTTACGCAGACGCATTAAAATCTGCCTCGCTTTTCGGCGCCGCAGCGCACAATTTTCTGGCTTCGAAGTGAGTTAAAATAACAGTTCTATTGCGCATCGGGTCATGGCGCGATTTCGCCGCACACTTAAAGTGCTATCAAGTATACTGCAAAAACAAATACAAGCAGTGTGTACATCAAATTTGTTGCCCACCACTGCTTTAATGGATCGGAAATGCTTTTTATTGGCTATTACACAAACTGATTCTACCTTTTTTAACTTAAGCACAGGAAATCACTATTTTATTTGCATTTGAACAGTTTTCGTTGGTTGAATCCTCAAACAAAACTGTTGCTGATTTGTCCACTTCTATTGATTTCAGATTTTTGATAACGTTAAATGGTGTTACCAGACAGTTTTTTGTTCAGTGTGTCTTGTTTAATTGCTCTTGATCAGTCGCTCTTATTTCAGTGTTTCTTGTTGAGTGAGACTTGCTCAGTCGTTTTTCTTCAGTCTCTTTTGCTCTGTTAGTTGATCACTGAGTTGTTCAGTGACTTGTTCACTCAGTTCGCTGACTGTTCAGCTGCTTTTGCTTGCGTGTCTAATTGTTGAATGTAAGCAATTGTATAGTTGCAGTGCCCCAAGTATAGTTGATAAGCAAGTGAAGAACTGAAAAGTTGAATAAACTGAGCAATTTGAGTGAGTTGAATCACTTGGAAAAACAAGAACGATTGAACATTTTCAGTGAAATGAAAATCCCTTACCTAACACTAGTCCCTAAGATGAGGTTTAACCGACTTTGTGAATTGACTTTTATCGAAGCTGGATTAATGTAGCCTAAGTATGACTTGTAAACCATTATGAAACATGTGACTCCGTACTTCTTCTGCAATAGTACACCTGTCAAGAGATTGTTCGATTAATTGAGAACAAAAAAACTTCTTCATAAAATGTAGAAAGAAAGAAAGAAAGAGTGAACCACTAAACCGAATCAAAATCGCGGGATACATAGCAGTAAAAATCTTTGAAATGAACTTTTATAGCCCCTCTAAGTAGTTTAAATGCTGCTGAGCCGCTGCTGCCTCTTAAATCTCAATGCGATATCAACATACAAGGTGGAAGCTACACAACAGCTTACCTACTTACTTACTTACTTTCCTAAACCAAAGATAATTTTTAAGCAAATTTCAGCTAAAAGCAAAATAAATCAAACGAAAAAGTTTATAATCAAATTGAAAAATGTTTGGAGAAACTTTACTGATTAGAACATGGTTATAAAAAAAAGACGCTGTGAGCCCTCTTTTTACCCCCCCCTCAAACATCTTAGTCGTATTTTATTTATGTAAGCACTTACATTTTTATGATACATGTTGCCACAAATGTGCAATCAAAGTGTGTCGACAACGACGCGCCATTCTCAACTAGCAACTGGGGGGCAGTTTTCGACACCAAACAAAAAAAAAACCAAGAAAAAGAAAATATAAATAACAGAAAATTTATACGTGCAATTGTCAATAAGCGTAGTGCAAACCAATAAACCATAAAATTGGCAACAAGGAAAAAAAAAAGAAGAATCATTTGCACAACTGCTTAAAAGTCGTAAAAAAAGTATTTCTCAGAGCATAAAATTTGAGCGAAGGGCAAACTTTTCTTAATAAAAGCTCAAACAAATCTTGAAAAACACACTGAGAATTGCGAGAGTCCCTATTTTCCCTCTTGTTTTCTTTCTCTTTCTTGTCTACACAATAAATAAGCCCCCCCAAACAAGTACAAGTGTGTGCGAGTAACAAAAGGCCAAACACAATACACAAAAGGTTTGTGTGCAAAAATATTTGCACAGTCCAAAAAATATACAAAGTTTTCTAATTTCCCTCAAGGAAATTGCCAGGCGCGAGAAGAGAAAACGAAAAATTAAGCAAGAGTCGTGTGTCAATAAACATTTCAATTTATGCATAGTTTGCCCGAAAATAATAGTGAACAGCCGGAGGCAATTAAGGCCAACGCGTGATAAAATTTTGCACAGCTGCCCCAAAAATAGCTTCAATTGTCCATCGAATTGTTGACACATTTACTAGCCCTGCGGGCCCATACATTCCGGCTCGCTAATAGCTGCTTATTTGCTTGTCAAACTCATCTCGGAGAATGTCAATGTCAAATGTCAATAGCCGTTGCCATGCATTACTCGTCGTAGTCTATTGTGCATAAGTTAAGCTAATTAATTTTCTTCTGAATGCCAACTGTTGGAGCAGCCGAGCCGGTAATGGTCCATTGTGGCAGCTGGATGGCTCCTAAAGAGAACAATGTCACGTGCCCTGTGTCTTGGGCAGACCGCAGTCTGGTTGCCTTGCAGTGGTTATCTGGGTTAAGACAAACTGTGGTGACTGTTGGGTTTTGGTTTTTGGAGTATCATTTAAATTAACTGTTGAAGGGATTCTGTCTTGGCTATCATATGTCAGGGGAAAGATTTAGGGTAAAGTTTTCTTTTGGCTGTACGGGAAATTCTTTTAAACCAATTTGATTAAGCCAATTTTGAACTTCCTTTTTCCCTATGCTGTGGTCTTTTTCTTAACTTTTTTGCATTCGACAAGCTTCCAAGAAAATGAAAATTGCTAAAGAATATTCGATGTGATGTGTGTTCAGGTTGCTAATCGATTTTTGGGCAACGATGTACCTTAGATTGAATTTTTCACAATCAACATTTTGGTAGCTTTTGTTGTTAAATTTTTTCGATACGGATCAAATTAAATATGTTTTTTGTTTTGCTTTTTGTCAGCCTAAATTGAATATTTTCTTTTATTTGATGGAAGGATGGGAGTACCACATGATGGGTAGGGGCAAAGCACTTAACAAAGAGAAGACTGATTTTAAATTTAAGAAGTGGAGTATTTTAAGGATGTTGCATATCGTGCGGTGAAGTTATTTGAGGATACTGATGGAGTAAAAGACCTCACGAACGCCAAGAGCCATCAAAGTCTTGCTAGATTGAATTCGTCGAAATCCACTGCGCAAGCTTAGAATCATGTCTCTTGAGATGAATATCAGCAAGGGGACTCAGTGCATACAAGAGACACACCGGCCTATTGCTCACAACAGCATTGAAACAAAATCGTAAGACAAAATCGAAAGCATTGCGTCGCCAGTGCACGAACAATTCTCTCAGATCGACAGAGTGTATGCTATGTGTCATCAAAACAAGCGTTCAAACTCATTCGGAAAATTCAGAGAAGTCAACATTCGGCAGGGAGTTGCCTATTATCGGCTAGCTCCATATTTTTGACAAAAAGTAGTTAAAACTTCAGCGAAAGTGAATCAATTCCAAGTTTTAGATAAAGTTGTAAAGCCTCTCAACACGACGTTATTTGCAAACAAGACAAGCAAGACTCCGCGCCAGCCCATCTGGCAAAAACCACTCAAAACTAAGGAGCGCAAAATTAAAGCCTTAAAGTCAAACATTGTTCCTCGAGCTATTTCATCCCCAAACGAGTCTAATAATAAATTCCAAGTATTACAGCCTACTGCCTTCAAATTATGAGTGTAACAATCTCTCTAATTTCATTGTTTAATCCAACTTTCAACTTTCTTCTTACATTTCTTGTTAACTTTTCGTATACGTAATCTGCCCACATAAAGTATACGCCCCGTTTCGCCGTAAGCAACCAATGCCTACGCGACAATGCATGAAATTATAATTCCTTGTTATAAGTTCTTTTGATTTAACTTAAATATAAGGCGGTCGACTTCAAACAAAGGCCAAAAGTTGCGCATACGCCACATGTGGCGCCAAAGAAAATGATCAACTTTTCATGTTTAACACCCTCCGTGTTTGATGTGTTGTGAAAATATTACCACCCCCACCACCTCACATTAAGTTAAACGAATGAAATGAATCCACACATAGCACATATGTCTGGCCTAGACCAAAAAATAAATTCAAATGACTTTTCAAATGGCGCACAATCTTTCACGCAGACATTTTAACACTCGTTGGCCTATTAGACTATGGAGCTCAAGTGTAAGATTTATATGCATTTCTTTGCTTTCTGCCTTGCGGCCTGATAAAAACACCAGCCCAACTACAGTTGAGGACACGTGACGCCCTGGGTTGTAACTATGTTGTAAGCCCTTCTCTTCCACCCTTAAATGGATCAATATTTCATTTGGCCCTGCCAAGACCCAGTACAAGGGGCAAAGTAGTTGAAATAAATCAGTGGCCAGAAGAGAGTCTGAGTCTGAGCTGAGGCTGTGTAACATATGCAATTCTTGAGTGCAAGGTCAGAGCCGGCGCCTCTTGATGTTGATGTGTGCCCGGGTAAGAGCGTGGCCGTAAATCATGTTATTTTAAAGTCAGTCTCTCTGCCGCTCTCGCTGGCAATTTGTATGCGAAAAAACCATGCAAAATATCTACACATCTGCACAACTATTATAGTACCAAAAACCATAAATGCTGATGATTACATTAAAATCATATTCATGATGCATTTCCCCACACAGAAGAGTATGAATTATGCAGCAGCCCAGAGGAGTGTCGAAGTGTTGAGCACTGGCATTAAATTCAATTAAATGCATACCGCATGAGCAAAGATGTGAGCCAAGGAGAGCAGCATCAGCAGCAGCAACATGAGTAAATAATTACAATGCAATATTCTTGCCATCTCAAGCGAAAGTATGAGAGGATAGACAGATAATGCTTAACAACAATTACGGCCATTAAGGCAGATGTTGTCATGGTTTATGGTTATTTTCTAGCACTTCTATGGAAATTTCCTATAAATTAAAGCAAGTGTAACAAATTCTTGGGACTTTTAACACATTTTCGTTGGTTATTACCAGCCAGCACGCATACGGTTTCACTTCAGTTTCACTCTTGACATAATTGCTACAACAATTTTGTGACCTGAGGTACAAAATTACAAGGTTTATTTGAACAAAGGCTAGTTTTCTTACCTATTTTTGCAGTATTTTAATCAATGACTTTGCCATCAGGATGTGGTGTCACTATGGTTCAAAAAGTCAAGCAGAATTTGAAAAGAAGAATAGAAAACTACAAAATGGAAAAAAGTAGGTCTCAGCATTCTCAAAGCTAATTTTTGTTGTACAATTAATAAATGTGAAAGCAAAACCATTTTATCTTAATTTTAAACGGGGAATGCAATAGCGTCAAAGTTTTCAAAAAAATTACTCATACGACTCGTGAGCCAAATACAATTTTTTGCAACGAAAACTTTAGCTCATCATCAATTATTGTGATTTTCCGAAATTCAAAAAGGCATCAACATTTTTTGGAAATATGGCAGAAGAGACCAGTGGTTTTTGGTCGGCTTATTCAATCCAATTTCCTTGCCAACGAAAAAATGAAAAAACTTTCGGTTAAGGAAAGTGCGAGCGTAGTGGCTTGCCAATCGAAAATAGTATTGAAGAGAGCCCAAAGACCTGTAAGACCCATTCAGCATGTGCGGTTGGATATTACTGAACTATACCAGGAGTATGCCTATTTTTAAAAAGAATGGTCATAGAACGAAAGAGCTTTTCAGGAAGAGGGTACTCGGCTGTTGATGCCGTTCTAGAATGAATATAGTACTGTGAGCAAAAAGTAAGGTGTAAGGGTCAATTTAAACTTCGCGGGCCTAACAATTCGGGCAGGTTTTTTTTTTCTTGAGTTGGCAGGACTGTTGATGACATCTGTGCCAAATTTCATGTGAATGTCATTATCAGAAATATATTTACGCTTGTGTTTTCCAAACGACCAAGAGTGCATTTTTCGATTTTTACAATGTCTGAGCAGAGAAGTGCCATCAAATTTTGTTTGCGGAATGAAATTTCGGCTGCGGAAACGTTGAGGATGTTGCGGAAGGCCTTTGGTGATTCTACCATGTCAAAAAAAAATGTTTATAAGTGGTACAAAAACTTCAAAGAGGGTCGAGAACGTGTGGATGACTTGGAGCGCTCCGGACGACCATCGACGTCAACAGATGACCAACACGTCAATGAAGTGGAGGAATTAGTGCGCAAAAATCGGCGGTTGACTGTTAGAGACCTTACTGATATGATCGGAATATCAGAAGGATCTGTGAAAACCATTTTGAAAGACCATTTGGGCCTACGAAAAGTCAAATCACGTTTGGTACCGAAAGTTCTCAATTTTTTGCAAAAAAGTCATCAAAAATTCGACGCATATCGTTCCGCAACCACCGTATTCGCCTGATTTGGCTCCGTGTGACTTCTGGCTATTCCCAAAACTCAAGAGACCACTTCGGGGAACGCGTTTCGAGTCGATTGAGGAGATAAAAGCAAAATCGAAGAAAGAGCTGATGGCTATACCGGAAAGGGACTATTTGGCATGTTTCGAGGATTGGAAAACACGTTGGCATAAGTGTATTTTATCGGGAGGGGATTACTTTAAAGGGAATGAAATTGTTTAAGAAGAATAAATTCACCTTACTTTTTGCCCACAGAGGAAAGTTAACTTCGGCTAGGCAGAAGCTTTTATGCCCTTGCAGCGCGTTACCACTGAAAACAAACATGTTTTTCTCACTAAGTCTACTTTTCTGACTCTACTGTTCTATGACAGCTATACTATATTGATGTCCGATTTCGACCAAACTTGGTGGAATCATGGGAAAGCATAGTTTACTAAGAAATATAAAGTTTGGAGTCGTTTTCTTTGAAAACAAAAAAGTTTTTCTTACTAAAACTAGTTTCTCGATCGATCATTCCTATGGCAGCTATAACCTAAAGTCATCCGATTTTGAAAAAACTTTGAAGAATTTTGTGAAAGCTTATAAAATAAATATGTGCCTTTTTTTAAGAGGTTTACATTAAAAACATAAAAGTTTTTCGTACTAAGACTATTTTTCTAACCTTACTTTTCTATGGCAGCTAAACTATATAGATGTCCGATTTTGACCAAACTTTCTGGATTCATGGAAAAGCATAGCAAGTTAAGAAATACAAAGTTTGGAGGCGTTTGCATTAAAAACAAAAAAGTTTTTCTCACTAGAACTAGTTTTTCGACCGATCGTTCCTATGGCAGTTATATGTTATAGTCATCCGATCCTGCCAGTTCCGACAAATGTGCAGCGTATTTGTACCAGAAGAACTCGTGCACAGTTTGATCGCGATAGCTTTAAAGCTGACGGAGGAATAAGCATGGAAACAGACGGACAAGGCTAAATCAACTCATCTCGTCATGCTGATCAAGAATTTATATATAGTACTTTATGTTTTCGGAAATGCTTCCTTCTATGCGTTACAAACATCTGGACAATTTCAATATACCATCTGCAAGGGTATATATGGAAATTGGCTACACTGCGTATGAGTGATTCAAAAAAAACTAAATTTTTCTACTTTTGTTCTTTGGTACGTCTATTATACACCGAAACGCATCAGATAGGGGGGTGAGATCATGACCTTAAAAATTTCATACAAGGAGGTTCGCTCTAATGTACCTATATGTACTCTAAAGCTACTGGAGAAGCTGACAAAATATTTGTTTTTTGGCAAGATCTATAGGGAGCGGCGGGTGTTAAAGAACTTTCCATTCGAGCAGGAGAAGAATGCCTTGAGCTTGTTGACCGGCTCTTTTCAGTCCAATAGCTTAGTTCACAAGGTCCTTGTACGCCGTGGCGTTCTTTTTGAGCATTTAACAGTGCACCAGGCCTTGCAGTTAGCCCAAATGCACTCCATGTAATTATACTCTGTACCGTAGGTACATAGAGTTTTATAAGTTTGTGCAAAAGTATGTAACTTCCAGAAGGAAGCATCTCCGACCCCATAAAGTATATATATTCTTGATCAGCATCAACAGCCGAGTCGATATAGCCATGTCCGTCTGTCCGTCTGTCGGTCTGTCCGTATGAACGCACAGATCTCAGAGATGGTAAGAGATAGAGGTTTGACGTGTATGGGACTTATGTCTGCAGGCAGATTAAGTTTATTTTCAATTTTGGCCACGCCCCCTCCCGCCCCCGCAATTTAGAAAAAACGTCATATCTCCCACAGTTTTGAAGATAGATGGCTTGTTCCTTCTGGACATATTTAGTTATTAGAATAACTTATCGATCCGCCAAAGGAATGAAGAAGATCGGATGAACGGTTTTCGAGTTATGATCAAAAGACAAAATTTCTTGGTACAGAGTATGTTATAGTCGGGCTTGATCGACTTTCTTTCTTGTTTTATGGATGGAGATTCTGCTTAACTCTCGTTTAAAGTCGCCATTTTTAAGCTTGGCACACCATTTTAATGCAGTAGAGACGCCTAAGTATCCTTCTCCATGCAAGTTGCTTATGTTTCGACCGGCTTCGGCAGCTTTTTGGCCTCAATGAAAAACGTAGAAAAGAAGGTGTCAAAATTGCAAAGTAAACAACCCAAAAAAAAACAAAACACACAGTTTTGTACAGCAGAAACAGCTCTATCAAATGAATATAAACACTTCGCCAAACAGCAAGCAAATATATGAAAACTCAACGAGCTTTTTCAGAACCCTAATTTAAATTTTTGGCTGAAAGATTGCTCTAGCATTCACAAACAACTAAACAGTGGCAGTAGTTCCAGTTTAATAATTTCATAAATGGCATAACAAATTGATCCAAATTCAAGCAATCTTATAAATAAATGAAATTATTTAAATATAACCAAGCTGCCGCTTGGCTGAGTCACCGCTTCTTGCTCACAAAAATACTAGGAAAGAAAAAAACCCTTAGATCTTGTGCAAACCCAAGACCTCACGTTTTCCGTTTACTGCCAGTGGCTGCCGGTTGAGAAATGTCAACAGCAGGTAATGTGTCCTCACTGTTTGCTGCTTTATATTTTCTCTAAATGTATTCCCTTTTTTTCTCTGTCCATCTAAAGGCAGCGCACTTGTATTTCAAAAAGTTGAGAAATTGCTAGCTCCTCTCATCATGTGACTCGTGCCATTTATCTTTGTCGGCGCTTGGCTGCATGTGCAAGAGATATTTGTCTCGTTGCATGCATTTTATAGTATGCAAATTAGCCTATAACATAATCCAAGTATGTGTCAACAAACGACAAAACTTTATGCTTTAAGCCAAAAAACTCATAACTCAGGGTAAGTGTGGACAATATGGGCTAGTAGAGACATAAACCTACATGAAGGATAATAAACTTTACTTCGCTGAATTGGCAAAAGAGAAAAAATCAAGGAGAAAAAATATTATGACAATCATTTCAGATACATCCACACATTGTTAAAGTTTCAACCGGCCATGAGCCGTCTGTCTGGCTGTCAGCCATTCTTTTTGGACTTCTTGCAACTGGCCAACGGGTTCGCTCGTTTTTATATTTTTTCTTTATAATCTTTTAAGGGCCGTTGCTGTGTTGCTGCTTTTGTCTATTTGATGCTGTTTCTATTGCCGTTTGCCCATTGGCTTTGTTTATTTTAGAAACTTGTCGTCCGCTCTGTGTTTGGTCCGGTCCGGTCCGGTCCGGTCTGGTGTGTGGTTTGTTCGTGTTGGTCTCTGCTGGCAGAACAAAGCACTTGAGCTTAAAGACTTCTGGCTGCCTTTTGGCTATGAAAATAGTTTTTTTTTGTTTTGTGGCCAGTGAAAGTGAATGACTGGACGGAAAGCCAAATGATTGCTGCTTCAAGATAAACGTCATTTTATGACAAATCTTTGCAGATATTTGCAGATAAGCGAAATGAATTTTGTTTATTGAAAATAAAACAGAGGCAAGTAGAGGCAAGTCTTTACTTTAAAAGGTGAACCAAATTCTGGGCCATAAAACTTAGGAAATAGAGATAAAACCAAACGACTGTCTAGCCCCGCTGCGGCTGCTGGTCTAGAGCATTTGCTTTCCATTTGATGGCCAAGCCCGCATTTCGGATAATTCATCAGCTGAGTGATCAGCCGCAAACCCTTCATTGGAGGTAAATTGCAATTCATTCACAAGCGCTCACATTTTGGCTTAGCTTTTGTAATCGAGCTGTTAAGGCGCTTAAATGAGTTTCGGGCCAGCTTGATGTTTAAAAAGAGAGTGTGGAAAAATCTTAGGCAAAGCAATTTATTCCCACCCAGGGCTGTTGACAGCTGGAAAATACTGCCAGCTGCTAAGTAAACAAGCTGGAAATGCAGTACAAACACCGAAAGTGGCCCAAAACTGCATGTCAATGGCCCAGGGGAGTATGCGGCTGCACTTACTTAGCGTTGAGTATTTGAGTATTTTTTTTTTTTTTTTTTGTGTTACATTTTATGGCCGGGCCAAGCTCGACTTCTTCCACACCTTCTCTCTGCTGTATGTGCTTGTGTGTGTCTCAAGCACACTCAAGTGCTACAAGCTACTTGTCCTTGTCTTAGTGGCACCTACACTACTGTATATAAACCCAGCACTTAGGCAAATTTCTCTGTGCTATTTTTACTTTTGCTCTCTTCTTGACCTCTTTTAAAGGCACTTCCGCAGAAAATGTTGTTCCATATTTTTCTAACTGTGTGTGTGTGTGTGTGTTTACAGGCTTTAATTCAATTAAAACATTACCTTTGAAACTGTTTGAAATTCAAGTATCCTGCCTTAGTACTGACAGCGCACAGAAGTATGCTACAATTGGGAAAGTGCAAAAGCAAATGTCAAGAGCTGCTGCAGCACAGAAAAGTGAAATATTTTTGGGGCAGTTAGAGTTCCACAATTGTCACTTCAAGGTAAGCGGTCTTTGGCATTTGACATGGGTTTTGTTGTACCAACGAGAGCCCAAAACACTTGTGCGAATTTGTGGCCCGCTTTGGTAGTCAATTTGTTGTATGAATATGCAGATTTTGACAAAAGTTATAGGAAAAGTACTTAGCTTATATGGAGACAACTTCAATCTGACTAAATCGCTTTACTCATCCCAAGAGGATGGAGTACACTTGGAAAAATTATACAGAATATTTTGTTTATGTATCAAGTACTAATTCAATAGTTTGGTGAGGACTTGTTTGACACTAGGCAACAATGATCGGTATATTGAAGGGTTGGTGGTGATTTTTAGCGACTCACAACTACCATTTATTGCATAAAGTGCTTTAAAGTCACCGAGATAATGGGCTGTAAAGACGGAGGTTTGGGGTCGCTTATCAGCTAAGGCAGGTGACGTTAAACCTCGAAATGCTTTTAAATGGATAAATATCATAGAATGGTTGCAGTTTCACCCAACGTTGCTTTGTGTGCTCCTTTCTCGAAGGCTCTTTTGAGAATTACAAATCAAGTTTCATCCTATTTCACCATTTTTGAGAATTTATTCGCAGCTGAAAAATATATGGAATATTCTTAGAGCGTTTTTTAAGTATCTCAGTGCTTATCTCAGTAAGTTTGGAATGAGTAGACCTCGCCTTCTGTTGCTGTTGGTTATCGCTATTTCTGCATCTGCTGCTGTTATATCTAGGCTGGTACTGTCAGAATGTTACTTTAACCCTTTTTCAGTCATTTCGATTTAGTTTTTAAGTAAAAACTAGATAAATATTTAATAAGATCGTAGAGAATTTCATTTAAGTGCAAACTTTGATTACGTGCAGTCGGTAGACTGCCATGTTGTTGTTGTCTGAGTTTCAGTAAAGCCAGAGGCTAGAGATTTTAGTTGCAGCTTAGCTTACTTTTGTGTAGATGCTTAAGAACAGTGGAAGCAAGCCGGTTGTGAACCGATCCAAAACAAACCGTAACCGAACCGCGAGTTGCAGCTGATGAACTGAACCGCAATCCTGTATATTTCCAATGATTTCCCAGCGACCTTAATGTCCCTTATCAGTTGACATTTGTCCTTTGGAATTTGCTTATCGATTTGTGTACAGATATAAGATAGTTTCTGAATTTTAGACTTATGAAGGGGCTTAAAGTGAACAGAAAGAAGTTTTTGACTTTAATTTGAATTTTTCGCATCTTTAAAAATCCAAGTCTATGGCTTTCCGAGTAGATTTAAAGGTGAGTCCCAGCGATATAACCCAGAAAAAGTTTTAAGAGTGGATATAAGGTGAAATAAAGGGCGATCCATTAGCATGAATGAGTCATACAACGATTACCTTCGAAAGTTTAAGAAAAAAGCACGTTTCCGCTCAGATTTAAGTGCAAATCGGAAATTTTTACCCAAGAAGGCTTTTAAGGTTTGATACTTGGCGATATTTAGGATGGTCCTTAAGCGGCATTGCGATTTCCCAAACTTTTCGCACTACTTTACCCTCAAAAGTCCAGAATTAATAACTTTCCAAGCCGTTTTAAACGAAGTTCGGGAAGCTATTCTAAAGTTTGGGCTTTAAATATTAAAAATAGGCGAAATTAGGTGCTGTTCTAGGACCAAAAATGATTTATAACTTATAACTGGTCCGACAAATGCCGTCTTACCTTCAAAAGATATGAAAAAATTGCCCTCCGCAAAGATTTAAGGAAATATGGGGATCTAAACAGGCCTTAAATTAATGTGTAACAAATTGAGAGTGAACCACTGAACCGAAACGAAACCCAGGCTTAGGTAGCTTCAAAAAGCCGAAGCTGTGGCTTAAAACCTCAGTATAACACTGAACCGAATCAGTTTATATTTCCGAAAGGTTCGCAATTCCATTTAGCTTTGAGGCTTAACTTTTGATGGAACCCTGATGCTTTAATAAGTTTTTTTTTTAACAGTTTTTAATGATTTTGTTATTCATACTTGTATTATTGATCTCAGTTCACCTCACAAGCAATTGTTTTTACTAAAAAAAAATTATACTTACACATCTTAAGCACTCGCAAGAATATGAAATACCAAAAAGTTGAAGGACAAAACATTTTAAATTCCACTCAGATCCATTTTTTTTTCCCCAAGTGTAGAACTTTCTGCAGCATCCCCCGTGACTAAACTTAATTGCACCCAGCTGCTCCTGCTGCTGTTTTTGTACAGCGCTGCGTATGAGCAATAAAACTTGAACAAGCAAAAGAAACGAGCAGCATAAAATTTCCAAGCAGAAACCCACGCAGAAAAACGAAACTAACAAAATGCAATTTATGTATCATACTCTGTTCTCGGAGCGCCACCCAGAGGGAAAAGCAAACTTCTACTTAAAAGACCGCAAAATGTGGCCAACACACGCACCAAAAATGAAAAGAGAAAAACAGCAGGAAAAGAAATGATTTAAAAGGCATATCAAATAGGCTAAAATGGCGACGAAACAAATATATAGGCATAAATTAGGTTGAAGGTTGTGCGTTTGTGTCTAATTTTTTTAATGAATATTATTTACACACGCTTGCCAAAGCAGCGGCGGCAGCCTCAAAGTATGCAGCACAAAATTAAACATTACACGCTTCCATACCTAAGCGCGCGCCACCACCCATAGATTAGTATGTATTAGTATGTATAGCACACCGGTGGCTCAAGTTTAATTGAGCATGGTATGAGCTTTAATGTCCTGGCAGGAGGCGGCAATATGAAAATGAAAAGTTATCCCGGCTCCCTGCACGCACACAAACTCAGATAAGCCGCCACCCACAAACTGGTTTTTAAAGTGCCTATTGAGCGTTCATTTACCCCGACATTGCTAAATTTATTTCGCTCAAGTATTGGGCCATATAGCCTGCGGCTCTGAGCATCATTTGGCAGCCAGCCTTTAACTTTGTGGAATGTTTTATTGCAATTTGTTTTTAAAGTCCTTGAGTTTGTGGGGCTAAATTTAATGGGGTAAATAATTTTAATTGTAATTTGTTTTTCAATTTTTTTTTTTTGTTAAAAAGTTAGCTAAATTTGATGCATAAAATATTCTAAAATGTTTTAGAGTTAAGAGAATGGGAGGTAATTGAATGGAAAGGGTTGTGTGCATATTTTGCAATTTAAATGAAAAAATTTCAAGTAAAGGCCAAGAGAAACTCTAAAAAACTTATGGCTTAATCACAGTTTGTATTAAACATATTTCCTTCTTTCCAACATTTTATTACTTTCACCCTTTTCTCTGCCAGTTTCTATAACTAGATAACAAAAATTTAGTAAATTGTAAAATTTATGCATTATTTTTGCTGCCTCTGCAAAAAGTTCACATCATCAAAAGCAAATTGACCAAGAACAGCTTTTTTGGGCCATACTTACCAGCGAACTCATTTAATTTTATTATGACACAGCACTAAAAATGTTTGACTGTGAAAAATTGATGACAGTTGCTTGACGATTTCTTTGTGGAAATTGTATTTTGTCTTTAAAGAAAGAATTTTGTTTTTTTTTTGTTCTATTCTGCTGATGCCCAGACATTTGGCCACACTTGCCCACATTTGAGTGGGTGTTGTGGCTGCCTGTCTTTGGTGGTGTCTGGCAATTCAGTTAACGCCATTTTCTTTTGGCCACAAACTAAATGTTGTTAGCTTAGCTGCTGCTGCCGCTGCTGCTGCTGCTGCTTATTTTGTTGTTATTCTTGTTGTGGGCTGACGGCTTGTCCGCAAAATTGATGGTGCTTTAATAGAAAGAAAATGTGCAGAATGAAAATCCGCCGGACCGCGAAGAGCAGCAGTGGCATCAGGTACTTGTAAATAAATTGAAAAATAATATTAAGCAGACTTTCTGCTTTCGGTGGGGGTGGCCCCAGCAATTGAAATTTGTGACACAGGAAGAGCCAGGGATCAATGATGGCGGTGGACTGGACTGGCTGTTCAAAATGCAAGGAATGAGATTATTAAATAAAATAATCTGAAAATACAAATTGTTTAAGAATCATACGACTTTTTCTTTAAACGATATTTGATTTTCTTATTGGCATTTCAAATGCCAAAAGCGGATATTATATTCGTAAAAGCAAAAGATGATGCAGAGAGTAGCTGTGCCTTGCCATGTATCTCCGACAATAACAAAAATGTGCACTCAGTGAAATTTCCGCCATGGTTTTTCCATTTGCCACACATATGCACAAACATGCACAGCATTCCATGTTGATGGAGAAAAACGAAAAAAATTTAAAAAAGAAAAATTTAACTACGAGGGAAGTTACAGATGAAGAGGAGGACCTATCCAATGTACATCAACATATTGGAAACGTCAAGTTTTACTTACTTTACACATAATTTATTCTTCTTTTTTACTTTTTTGGCTTGAAAAGGCTTTAATAGACAAAATACAACAGCCAAACTTTAGTTATGAAATGGAAACGGGCATTGATAGTAACATTTTAACAATTAAGGGTGCTATTATTGTTAATACGTGTGTCCCCTTTTTAGGGCTTGTTTGTTTTTTACCGTACCGTGAATTCCAAAGCACCCGAAGCAGATACCTTTAGTCAAAAGTTGAATAATCCTATTTTCTATAGATGATTTATAATTATCAAGCTATACCAGGGAAACTTAGAGCCTCGTAGTCACACATACAAAGGAAAAACTAGTTCTGAAGCAAAAAAAAAGCCATAAACTGAAATCATTCCTAGCAAATATGTAGATGTTTTTAATTCTGCTAGAGTCACAGAAAAACATCTTAAGAGAGTCACACAAGAAGTTGTGGTTGCAATTTCGGAATGCGCAAAGTGTTAGCGCAAAACACAAACGTATGCAGAGGATGCGTATAGGCTGTGGGCATGCCAAGCTTACTGTTTGCATTAAAATATCAATGTTAATCCAGGGACACGGAACATCAATAGGTCATCCTCTTCCTCTGCTGCCTAAGTGCTATAGCCTTTGCCGTTTAGTCTGTACATTGATAAATCAGTCAGTCAGACTTACTTTTATGAATAGCAACTAGTTCTCCCAAATCATTCATTGCTCAAATCAAAGAAACCTTCTAACATAATTTTTTTTCTCCCACCATTTCAAACCTTACATTAAATTCGTTTCAGACATAAAACATAAGTTGATTAGTTTGTAATTGGATTAAGTCTCTTAATTAAATTGCATGCAAATGAACCTCCAATTAGTGTAGTATTAAGCATTTAATTAGTGTTTTATGGTTATTAACCAGCCTCTGCTTACAATAATGAAGGGGCCTTGAATTCAATTGGCACCATAAAAGCATGAAAATGATACGTGTACTAAGCATTTCCGAAAAATTTAATTTAATGAGTTGAAGTAGTCACCTTTTTCATGCCCTTTCCCATCAAAATGTATATTGATGAAAAAGCTGTCATAATTTATATGTTGTCTTTGTTGTCGGTTCGATTTTTTGTGTTTTTTTTTCCTTTCTGTTTGTATCATAACAATGAGGTGCGAAAAATTGTATTTATTATTACGCTCAGCTGCCGCCTGTCTGGTTCATAAATTCTCTAATTTATTGATGTTTTATAGAGAAAAAGCGAAAGCTTATGCTGCTAATCAACTGGCCCAACAATAAGTGCCTACGTAATAAACATGTCCATAAACAATAAACCATCAGATGATGATGGGCCTAGACAATAAACAATCCCGATAAGCTTCACAGATTAATATTTCTGCTGGCGTGAGCGAGGCAAACAAATTAAAATGTGGCAAAAACAAAAGTGCCAACCCACATGAGAGCTGGTAAATTGAAATGAAGTGCTGAGGCGGCACGAATATGTCGAGTAGGCGAGTAGATTCTATGAGTATATTGAATGAAAAGCGCAGGTGTGGTCCCGGGCAACAAGTGTGGCGCCACATGCTAGGAGGAGGGCTTATACTTATACTAAAGCGATAATATTTTATATGTTCTTGGGGATCATAAGATTGATTTTCTGCATTTTGCAGCTCTGCTAACTTGTTGCTTGTGGAGAATATAATACGACGCCAGCAACAATGCTTTGTCAAGAGCTCTAGAGAGACAAAACCAGCTGTGATCTACCACTGTTGCGACTGCGCTGCTGCCGACTTAAGCTTCGACCTGCGGTGCTGGCCGAAAGCAGACTGCTGACTTTATTCAGAAATCATCAATAACAGCTGTGAAAAGTAAAGATTTGTGCAAATTTAAGCACATATTTTGAGTCTTCCAAGAATCATATTTACGAAACACATTTATTTATGGTCATGAGAGAAGAAGTAAGATTTTTGAAGTGATATTTAAAGCGACTCTTTCCGCTGACGCTACATAACAACAATAGCAACAGTCAGTGATGTACACAGAAGTAGAGGAGGGGTTTGGGGGCTTACATTAAGAAGCCAAGGATCCTCAAAGACCTGAAAAACAACATTGACCAAATAGCTTTTCGGCCCTAATGTTGGCCAAAACAATGGAAAATGGTGCAAATCGGGTTATATCATATATCATATTGAAAAAGTGATGTAAACAAATCTACTAGAGTTGTGATTTTCTTTGGTATTTAAAAACAAGAAAGAAAGTCGGTCAAGCCCGACTATAACATACTCTGTACCAAGAAAATTTGTCTTTTGATCATAACTCGAAAACCGTTCATCCGATCTTCTTCATTCCTTTGGCGGATCGATAAGGAACAAGCCATCTATCTTCAAAACTGTGGGAGATATGACGTTTTTTCTAAATTGCGGGGGCGGAAGGGGGCGTGGCCAAAATTGAAAATAAACTTGATCTGCCTGCAGATATAAGAAGCATATGTGTCCCATACATGTCAAACCTCTATCTCTTACCATCTCTGAGATCTGTGCGTTCATACGGACAGACAGACGGACATGACTCGGCGGTTGATGCTGATCAAGAATATATATACTTTATGGGGTCGGAGATGCTTCCTTCTGGATGTTACATACATTTGCACAAACTTATAATACTCTATGTACCTACGGTACAGAGTATAAAAATCATGGGTCCTTCTAATGCGGTCAACCCAAATACCCGTGCTAACAAATCCTAAAAAGGAAGCTACTATCGAATATGTTTCTAAATTATCGCCCCCTGGAAAATTCCTGCCCACACCACTGGCTGTTCATGTATTTAGCTTTCATAACTTACGTTCTCGACTAACAGTGATCTGTTATTGGGTTACATGCAGTAAGATCAGTGCTGTTTACTCAACCCCCAGCCACTTCCCAGTGGGCGACATTTCGGTTGCCAAAGAAACCATCACCGTTTTTGCTGTCTTTGATGTGTGCAGTGCTGTGTTAAAGTAATAATTAACACTAGCAACATTAGAGAGGTTTCTTTAACAAAGTTCTATACTGGAACATCATTTTCCCAGGAACACAAACATTGTCCAACATGTCTAGATTGCATTGTCTGGTTCACGTTCATCGCTAATCCTATTAGTCTTGACAGGCGGACAGCTGATGTGCAGCATTCACAAATGATTTTTTTTTCATTTCTGATTTGGGAGGATAGCAACAGGCATGCGTTGTAATAAGGCAAATGTGTGTAGACTTTGGTTTATGGATTTCTATGGCTATACAGCCTCTCCATTTTCGATACGCACAAAGCAGCTGAGTGCTTGGGCCGGTTGGGCGGTAGGTGAGCTGCTATTTTGCCGGTTACCTGGTTTGCGCGTAGCAAGCTTACCACATGAACATACCAGAAAGCTGGCTTGAAATTGTGTCAATAGCCAAAAGCCAAATAACTTTGTGCCTAAATTTATATCTATATAGGTACCTATGGCGGTTTTGGTATTTAAGGTAGAAATAGCATTTATATAACAGTATAAGTTTGGGTCTGCAGTAAGCTTTTGATTTCAAGACGAGTTTATTTTGCAAACTATTAGGTTTTCTTACACATTATAGGGTATTTGCAACCCTATTTCATATGTTTTTGCATACCAACATTGCTGATAAACAAATAGTAGTCGAAACTAAGTGTTTGACTTCCTTTTTAACATCCTTAATTTTGATTTTATCGAACTTCATTATCTCTTCGGTGGTTTCTCAGGCTGTTCGCCTTCAAATTAAGTGAATTTTTAACATTTTTCACTTCTTGAACAATCTGAAAGTTCCCAATCTTATTGGTTTTTACTCCGCACAATGCTTAAACTTCCTTAAAATTATTATATTAACTATACAAAACTTTAGAAGAAAGTCTATCAATTAACTAAATTTTAATTGCTTGCCTAATTGTTTTATTAAACACATAAACAGAACACCAAATTTACCATCATTTGTTTAAAAGCTACATAAATTAATTGAAAATATCTTCAAACATCAAGGGCGTAGCCAGCTTTCGGCGAAGGGGGGGGGGGCAAAACAATTTTTCCAGCCCTTAAAACTCCAAAAACTTCCAAAAAGTAACCGAAAATTTTTACAAGCCAATTGAAATTATTTAAGGGGGGGGCCAACGGCCCCCCCTGCCCCCCCCCTGGCTACGCCCTTGTCAAACATGGTAATTAAAGTGTATCGAAGCCAGACCACAACAATAACATAATGTGTCAGGCTATTGTCCAACACTTTAATTAAGCTAAAAACCAACTAGAGTTATGTAAACCAAACACTGCAGAATTATAATAACAATAGAGTACAAAGTTGGCCCAAGACTGCAAAACAATTTGCGATTGCAAAACTCTTTAGTGACCAAAATGCCATGACCCAAGTGACACAAAAACGGTCTAAACTGATGTCACCATCTAAAAGAGGAGGAGCTTTTGTTTTTTTCTTTTGGCAACCAAATGTGCAGCTTGGCCTTTGATTGGCAAATGGCGTACAACTGTCGGCGTGTTTGTGTGTGCCCCCCCCGTGTGTTTGTTCAAGCCGTCAGGCCAAAAGCGTTCTGTGAATGCTTAATTTCGGAATGCGTTCACGTGTAAGTGTAAAAGAGTGGGGGTGCAAATATTTATTTAGCCTGCCACAATGTGGGCGACGTTTAAGCCTGCGGCCTTGATAGAGCGTAAACTCAATGAGCAAATAAGCAGGAAAAAATAAGCAAGCCCAAGCGACTTTTAAGTAGCGGCACAAACAAACAGGATAAAAGAAAATGCCCAAATTTAATCAAATTCAGCAGTTGGTGGGTAAGATTAGGCAACGGCTATTAGGCACTTGGATTTGCATTTGTGATACGAAAATATGTTAAGTCTTAGATAATTAAAAAGTTTCCAACTACAAAAATGTAAACTTATCTAAAGCTGACAGCTTTTTCAATAATCAAAGACTACCTTAAAGTGTTACCCACCCATCAAGTTTCTCTCACAAAAGTTCGAGCCAAAGTTAAAGTAAAAAGAAAATTGCGGTTGAAACTAACTTGAAAAGCTAACAACACACCAACAACAACAGTTGCCTTCAAGCAGTTCAAGAAAAAGTGTGAAACAAAAAATGTTTCACAATGAAAGTTTGCCAAATTTTCATTAGAACATTGCAAATGAAATTGCCAAAAGTCAGCTGGAGCATAGGATTTGGGTGGGGAAAACCTGCAATTGAGGTACACAGAAAAATTCTCAGTAAAAACCACAAAGCGCTGACCATACACCAAAAATACATTTCCATGCCATCAAAAGAAATGGATGGTTCGACGCGGCAGCGTTCAATTATTTACGCTTATTTATTTGTTATGACTTTGTCGTCATCGTCCTTGATGATTGCTTACTGTTTCCGGCTGTGGCTTCCCCAGAGAGTGTGTGTTTTTTTTCTTTTTTTTCTGTCGATCCTTTGTGACCAGCATTAAGCAGCAGAGCCACATATGTAATGTGAGAGGCACCGAGGTAAGCACGTGCACGTTTCGAACTGTAAAAACGGATTTCCGACCCTCAACCTGAAACTGAACCTTTGGCATAAACTGGTCACCGTCTGTGTGTGAGTGTGAGTGTGTGTGTGTGCGGTGGTCGCCTTTCCTCTAAAAGCTAAAAATTTATGTTACAACTTTTTTTGGCATGCATTTCCACTTTATTCTGTGGGAAGAAGGGCTCTCGTGTATCCAGCCTCAATTTCCTGCAAATGAAACGAATATCAAGCGTGTGCGCTCATGATGGAACTCACTCACTCTTGGGTCAACTGTGTGTGTGTGTGTGTATTTGTGCTCATTAGAAGGCTTATATTCACATACAGAGGCAAGAACATGCCTTAGCATTTTCCATTGTACTTTTCCAGCTGCCTTGAGGACATGCAAAAGACATAACTGTAAGTAGACTACAATTACCACAGGGGCAAACAATGATTTTGTTGTTAGAGTTTTTAGGCCGAAGGCCTTGTCAAACAATGACTTCAACTTGTCAGACAGTTAAGCATTTTGAGGGTATTTACCTATACAACTTAATAGCTTACATTAGGCAAAAGTCCTGGTTTTTTTTTCTTTTCTTTGGCAAACCGTTGAACTTAATACTCAGTTAAGCTCGGAGGTTTCTGAGTTCTCAAATGGAACCTTGAAACGAGAACAAGCAAGTTGTACAGAGAGCGTTGTTGTTGTAGCTTACTGAAAATTTTCGAATGGTTATTGCTGGGATGTTTTAGGTACGAGGTTTTGGTTAAGGGCTTCGGTTTGAGTCTTGGTTCATCATTTTTCATATCCTTTGGATGATTTTTAGCTCTTTTGGATGATTTAAAGGATTTTTAAGGCATATCCATTCAAAATGGATACCGGAAATCATCCAAGGGATATTTTTTAATATTCTTTTTTTTCTCTGTGTGTCCACGGAATAAGTTCTTGAGAGTAGAAAACCGCCACGTGCTTTTGGGATCGGTTTTCGGAAAACCCGAAAGGTGCGCAATGTCAATGTCATGTTTTCCGTTTCTTAAAAAGTTAAAGGCCGTTTATAAGCTTAAGCTATAAGTTAGTATAAGTGCAATTAGTCAACCCCCTAAGCCCCCCTATCTACGGCACTGTTGAATGCTGATTATAAACTTAAGGCAATGTTAAGAGAGCTTTAAGGACACACAAAATGATAGCAGCATTATTGAACGATCCACTAAAGTATAGACAAATATAGAAAGAACATTGGTCAAGTTATGAGCAAAAGAAAGTTTGCTCAACACTTAGATAGCATGCTGGACCGACTTTTTTTATCAATGTAAGCCATTTGTAGTTACCCTTCAGTTCGGCTCCGACATGAATCATAGCTGAATCAGCCCTGAAATGGAAGGGCTGGTCATGAATTCAGGCCTGCCCTTATTTGAGTTTCAGCCATGAATTTAACAAAGGCATGTCCTACTACGTCATGACCTCTGCTGATTTTAGGCATGATTTCAGGGCTGAACTCATGGGTGAGTTTCATGGGAAGTACTAAAACATGCCTGAATTCAGGCATGAAATTCAGCTATTTCTACCTTTCAGGTCTGAATCAGCCCTGAAAAATTCAGTACTGGAACGTAGAACTGCAGGGTAGGCTTACATTCCATAGCTTTGATTTTTCTATCGACAAATTCTAAAGCATTTTCATAAGAGTCTTAAATTTTGTTCAGTCTCGTTCCAAAGCCAAACTAAATCGTTTCGAAATTTAACAAACTGAAATAAAATATGTCTCAATACGCGCCATTTATCAAACCGCATGTTCAGTACAATGAGCACGGCTGGGGTCCTTGTGAAGTGCCGGAGTTGGATGTGCCATATCAGCCATTTTGTAAAAGCGATCGCCTGGGCAAGATCTGCGACTGGACAGTGACCACTCATGATAAAAAGTTTTCCAATAAATATGCCTCTTCGTTTGGGAACAGCAGTCAGTACGCTTACTTCCATGAGGAGGACGATGCCACCTTTCATTTGGTGGACAATACTGGTGCCAGGGCTCAGAGGCCTTATCAACGTGGGCGTTTTCGTACCAATTTGCGTAACAATCCCCGGGTACGTGGACGCAACGTGCGTGGCAACGCAGCGGTGGGTGGTGGCATTAACACTGGGGGAGGCGGAGGTCTCAATACCACGGCTAAGTATGGCAAGGGCCGTGACACACGCCGGCATATGGGACGCAGATATGGACGCAATGCTCCCACTCGCATGAGAGAGAGCTCTGTGGTGGTGCGTGCCGATTGGGTGTCCATTGAGGAGATTGATTTTCCCAGATTGCTGAAACTGATGTTGCCCAATGTGCAGCAGGGTGTGGATGTGGTCACCTGTGGCTCACTGGAGTACTATGACAAGCTCAATGATCGCATTAATCTGAAAAACGAGCGTACACTGCACAAAATGGATCGCATAGTGCACACGGTGACCACCACCGATGATCCGGTGATACGTCGTTTGTCCAAGACCATGGGCAATGTGTTTGCCACGGATGACATACTGGCCACCATTATGTGCTGCACACGTTCCAATTATTCATGGGATGTGGTGATTGAGAAGATAGGTACGAAAATATTTCTGGACAAGCGTGACAATGTACAGTTCGATCTGTTGACGGTGAATGAAACCTCAATTGATCCTCCCATGGAAGAGGAGGGTTCCATTAACTCACCGCAAAGTCTGGGCATGGAGGCCACACTGATCAATCACAATTTCAGTCAGCAGGTGCTCAAGATTGGCGAGCATGAGCTGAGGTATCATTTTGAGGAACCAACTCCATTTGTGGAGCCGGGCGTGGAGACGGCCTCCATGGGCTATCGCTACAGGCAATGGCGTCTGGGCAATGATATCATACTCATAGCCCGTTGCAAGCACAATGGCGTGATCCAGGGACCGAATGGCGACATGCAATTCCTGTCGATTAGAGCTCTCAACGAATGGGACTCCAAGGCGGCCAACAGTGTGGAATGGCGTCAGAAGTTGGACACCCAACGTGGCGCAGTGCTGGCCTCGGAGTTGCGTAACAATGCCTGCAAATTGGCCAAATGGACTGTGGAAGCGGTGCTAGCCGGCTCCGATCAACTTAAATTGGGTTATGTTTCGCGTGTTAATCCGCGCGATCATCTGCGTCATGTCATACTGGGCACACAGCAATTTAAGCCGCAGGAGTTTGCCAATCAAATCAATTTGAATATGGACAATGCTTGGGGTATACTACGCTGCCTCATCGA
Source organism: Lordiphosa fenestrarum (assembly GCA_035044985.1). NCBI lineage: Eukaryota > Metazoa > Arthropoda > Insecta > Diptera > Drosophilidae > Lordiphosa > Lordiphosa fenestrarum. The sequence goes on along the minus strand of JAWNNO010004812.1, from coordinate 1,265,736 downwards.
CATTGTGATGAAGCAACGGGATGGCATGTATTTGATCATGAAGGATCCCAATAAGCCAATGATACGTTTGTATGATATACCGGAAAATGCCTTTGATTCGGAGGGAGATGAACCAGAGGATTCGAGTGAGGATAGGCCTTTCGCTCATTAAATTTAGCAGAGATTTAAATTTCAATGTTTCAAATTGTTCAATTAGTTTGTGTTTGCTGATAAAAGATTATCTGTTCAAGAGGACAACTCGGGCCAGCCAATTGACTATCGCTTCCTGATTAACATTTCCGATTGCAGCCGCCACAAGTGTAACTAATGAGCCAAACACAAAATGTCGCATTGGCCATAAACTATTCATTATCGAACAATAACAAGTTCAGCCCGGCCGCATTAAGCCAATTGAAAGCAGCTGCCACGCCCACAAGTATTGTAATTAAAAATACGCCGGTCAAGAGGGAGGGAGAGCGGTCTAATGGGTGGCGGACTCAATGTGATTATTCAGGCAGCAATGGCATTAATAATGTTATGGAAATGAAGCTAGCATCAGGCTGCTTAATGGCCTTGATGGCTTCATTAGATCGTTTAAATGGTTGCTGTGTGTGTCTATTAAACTACAAGTCCAAAGCCAACGGTTACCATCGCCGCCAGGCACTTAAGTGGGCCGTTGTCATCGGCTCTGTGGGTGTGGGCATTACGTGACTTGCCACAACTTTAGCGGTTTCCGGTCAACAGACACTTGACACTGGTCCAAAAACGTTACTCCTGCCGCTTTTGTTGGGTCTATAATGGGCGGCATACGGTGCGTATTAGTTTCATTTGGCGCTCCTTCTGTTGGTTAGACATCTTGGCTATTTTTATTATTTGATGATTCCTGTGCAATGTCGTCTCTGTTCTGGTAGAATTCCACGAATATTTCCATTAAATTCAATTAAGTGTGGCCAGGACACATGTTGAGCTATTCAATTAGGAATGTTTTTTCCGGACACTTTTTTCTATCTTTTGCCATTCCACGTGCTGAGCGTGAAGTTATTTTGGGGGCAAACCCTGTGAAGCATGATTGATTGAGCCGTGTACCATTTTTTGGAAATTATCTTAAAAGCTTAAATTTGACAATTGCATTTTTTGGTTAATAGCCCAGGGCAGCGGACCAGATGTTCCTACAAGTTTAATGTTGCTTTTGCAAAGAAAACCACAAATTAGATAATAATGTGCAATTCAATGAAATGCAGCTCTTCAATGGCTATCAAAAACCTTAGTTAATATAAGTAAATGGTGTCTCTGTGAGAGCGCACAACTTCATTTGAAAGAAAATTGGAGGTTTTTAGAGCGATATAATTTGGTACATCAGATTAATCTGATTATTTTTTAGGATTTTAGAATTTTCAGCAAATTGAACCACTAGAGGACACCTTCGAAACTGAAAAGCATTTGAGCCTACCGATCCTACGATCTTTTAGTGACGCCTGCTCATTTTTCAATGTATTCTGATCGCATAGAGAAATAAAGAATATTCAATAACATCCTTTGGATGATGTTTTGTCTCCATTTGAACTGGATAGGTCTTAAATATCCATTTAATTATCCAACGGAGCTGAAAATCATTCAAAGGAAGTGGAATATGATCATCTTGAGGATGGCTTTTAGCTCCATTGAATGATTTAAAAAACATTAAGGACATATCTAGTCCAAATGGATCTTTTTGGGATCCTTTTTTTCTGTGCGACACTATTCGTTCGTATTTCGTCCCTTCTTAAACTGGGGTACAATATAGTCGCTGCTTAAGTCACATATTTTGGTCACTGCTGTTGTCACTGTTTAAGTCACTGTTTTAGTCACTGATTTAGTCACTGTTTTAGTCACTGTTTTAGTCACAGTTTTAATCACAGTTGTGTTCTTTTTTTCGAAGTGGTTCATTACGTCTAAATTGGTAGTATTTTTGTGCTTATAGTAACCTAAAATATCGCCTCTTTTGACTCTTTTTGGGCACTTTCTCTGGGAAGGTAATACTTCTTTACTTTAAAATAAACTATCACAAACAATTCTATGATTTTTTTAACGAGGCTAGTAAGCCCCAAAATCCATCCTGCCTATGCCACTGAATAATGTTGTCTCGTGTAATTTGCATCAAAGCTGCTAAACCTCTAAAAATCTGTAGGCGGTTCGGTCTGGCAGTTCGAGCACATGCTTAGGCGTATGGTCGATTCGGAAACTTTTTCCAATCAGGTATGGTTCGGTTCGGGTTCAGGTGCGGGACGTCGGCAGTTTAAAAGGCTCCTTTCATTGTCTGGTTCAAGGGACCCAAAACCCCATACCGAACCGGTTCTAAGGCATTCGACTCAGGACCGGTTTGCAGTCTTGATTGGATCTTCCTCACGTCGATTAATAAATAGAATTCTACATTACGAGAAGAAGTTAAGCCTTGAATGTTTGAAAGATGCTTTACTGCAAAATTGAGCTTTATGATTACTGAATTAGCACCTAATGCTTTCTGTATGTTACGGAGTATGAGCATAAATTCAATTTAAAACGTAAACAGTTATCTCCGACTGAGGGGGCTGTTGAAGCCTTCAAAAAAAACGTCTTACAGCGGGAATCGGCAATGGGAGCAGAAAAGTAGCCACTGACAGCTTAGAAACGGTTGGTTATCCGCCAATTTCTATGCTTTTTCACCCATTGTAGCCGGCACTGGGTGAGAAAAGTGCCTTGCAAATGGCTTTAAATGCTTGCCAAAGCAAATACATCTTAATGGAAAACATTTTAAGAAACAATAATAAATTCTGACCAAAATGCGCAACTTATGCTAAACTGTATACATCATTGTACAAATCTGTACAATATTTATGACCATGATTAATTATTCCACTTGATGGACTTAGTTTTTGCCTCCACCCACCCCGTCCTCGCAATAAGCAAGTCTTTCTCATAGTTTTCCCCACTTTCATTCAACTTTGCTTATCCTCTCAACTTTTCGCCATATCTAAGAAGGCAAAAAGTTTTTCTTTTTTGCAAGTCACTTGGAAGTAGTAAGCTTTCCCATACACCATGGAAATCTGTGATCCAAACGTTTTGTGTAAAGACTTAATTACTGTAATGCCAGCTGGGCTTACGAAACCAAAATTGAGGATTTTCTGCTCGACTAAATCACATTACAAGTGTAGAGAAAATGCGGGAATTTGAACACATGTGTTTCGACTTGTACTCGCTTGACAGATGTTGCTAGAAAAGGAAAGAAAGAAGAAAGTAGAAAAATAAAAAGCAATTTCCCACACATTCAGATAGTCGAGGATTTATTATCAGAAAAAGTCGTAATTAAATGTTGCTTGATTCAACACAGATGCAGAAAGGTCCAGCTGCAGCTCAAAGTTCAAAAAGCTGAATGATTTTGTGAGTGCCCTCTTTTTGTTTTCCTTATTCCTTCAATGGCATTGCGTATACGCAGTGTGTGTGGGGTTTGAATGGCATTCGGTATTATACTGCAGGCCATACTTCAAGCTTTTGTACTAACGGCTAGTTTGACGAAAGAATCAAATTTCGCCTTTCTCTGCACTTTCCTTTGTTCAAGCATTAGCTTCACTTTGGCCATTGTCTTTGGTATTCTGTTGCCGATTCAGCTAAGGTTCAATTAACTGAAATTTATGGTAATAGTTAGATGCACAAATGGGTAGTTTAAAACAGAATAGGAGGGGGGAGAAGCTCATATAATTGCATCTGTCAAAAGTTGTCTGCTCCACCCATAATTTTTTTTGGAATAATTTCAAGTTCAACTTCAGCTTGGTATTATTACAAAACTTGACCCCTGAACTTCAACTTCACTCTGTTCTTACCTTACGTTTGCATGTGGCATGCTAATTTTCTTGCTTTTCCTTTTCGTCCCAAATTATACTGGTCTTTTGCACACGGAAGCCTTTCGCAAATAGCTTTAAATTTTTAACAATATAAAATTGCCCTATTTCATTTCAGCTCTTGAATATTTAAACATTTGAGGGAAAATCGGAGAAACTGATATTAATGAGTTGGTCAAGTTGCTGCTGCCGTGTCACGTCGACAGCTCACAGCTGAAACAGCACATCCGGATAGAGGGAGTCGGAGAGACAGAGAAACTACTGGCCACGCAAGCAAGCCCAACCGGGGGCCATCACCACCCAGGACACATTGACAACATGGTCACGAATATGTCGCAGCCGCATTATTGCGGCTCCAGCGTGGACGATTTTCACACAAAGTAAGTGGAAAGGTGCAGATTGAGCACGCTGGGGAACTGCTGACCTGGGACACAGTCGTGTCAGCATATTAATTACTTTTTTTTGTCGATTACCTGTAGCAAAAGTGCAAAGGGTGTAATGAATTTGAGGAAGCAATTTCGATGCTTTAACAGGCGAGATTTTATAGCCATGTTCGTCTGTTCGATAACCCCATCAATCAAATTAATAGTGTGGGAATGGCTGTCAATGATTTGACCATGGCATTCAATGTCTGACCTAACTTGTGATGTGGCCTTGATTAACGACTGCCTATACACATTTTGCATTAAGCTTAAGAGTGGAATAAAAATCTCTAGAGATGTTGGAACTCGTTAAGTTTACAAAATGCTTGAAATATTCGCTAATGTCACAGATCTTTTAGAGCCTTCAGTTTCTTGTTTGGTACGGTTTTGTTCCTTATTTCTATAAAATAGTGGAATTATGGTATTATGTATGTTTAGAGTATTGTTCCTTCTCTTCACAATAACTACATATATGGGTTTTTGTTATTCCCAACTTGTACAGGTGACCCCGCAGCCTGCCGTGGCCCGTGTAGAGCTCTGTCAGGATACTGAGGGCACTATTTTCTTGCATCAATTTTTGGATCCTTTTTGTAGTGTTTACCCAGGCGGCTGTTCTAAATTTACTTTTTTTGCCATTCTGAGGAGCTTCCTAAAAGTGGGTTGGCATATGCCACTGTAGGGTTGTGGTCCTACCATTGCGGCAGCTGCACCCTTGCGGGCCATTTCGTTGGTCATTTCGTTCCCGGGGATATTGTTGTGAAACTGTACTCAGCGTAGGGAAAGGTTGTTCCTGCTGCGTAGTTGGTTCAATTTGTTCTTTGTCTCCAAGACGAGCTTAGTGGTAAACTTATTGCTGCTAAGTGCATTGAACGCTGCTAGATAATCTGAGAGGATAGCAATTTCTCTCATCTCTCTTATTACCATCAATCCATACTGTGCACATTGGTAGACGGCACATTGATGTCGGAATAGTGTCACTTTATTTAGGACAATAGCTCTAAAGAATACTTATTCCCCTGAACTTATAGAAACTGTACACTCGTGGGCTGTAACAGGGTATGCCACCGTCCTGCTTGACCAACTTTTCTCTTTTCGTAAAATGTAATTTACATAATTATTTTGCTTGCCCCAGCGATAAGTGAGGCGTAAATAATGAAATCGTGTGCGTAATTGCCCTGCTGCAGAAAAAGTGGCGTGGTGGGGACTCCCAAAATGCAAATAATGGGGCAGGTATTTACTTTTGATTCTTTTTAAATTATTAATTAATCCCCCTCTCTCTCTTTGTGTCCCTCTCTGCATTACTTTCACCCACAGCTACAAATATTTCCATGGCTACTTTTCGCTGATTGTGTGTATTCTGGGTACACTGGCCAACACACTGAACATCATTGTACTCACCCGCCGGGAGATGCGTTCGCCCACAAATGCCATACTCACGGGTCTGGCCGTGGCTGACTTGGCAGTTATGCTGGAATATATACCATATACAGTGCACGATTACATACTCAGTGACAAGTTGCCGCGTGAGCAGCAACTTAGCTACAGCTGGGCCTGTTTCATCAAATTCCATTCGATCTTTGCCCAAGTGTTGCATACGATTTCCATTTGGTTGACAGTAACGCTGGCCGTGTGGCGTTACATAGCCGTTAGCTATCCACAAAGGAATCGAATCTGGTGCGGCATGCGAACCACAATAATAACTATAGCCACCGCTTATGTGGTATGCGTGCTGGTGGTCTCACCCTGGTTGTATTTGGTGACGGCCATAGCCAAGTATTCAGAGACACTCGATGCGAGTGGTAAGACAATTAAGTCGGTGCCATTGAGTCAATATATTGTGGACTATCATCGTGAATCGGAGGACATGATGATGCAGGTGATGTCAAGCACCACACCGGATCTTAGCTGGTCGTTGCCAAATGGAGGATACAATGAGACATCCGCCAGTTTGCTCACGCTGACCACTGTGGCGCCGCTTACGACATCAACGGGGCCAGAACGAAATGTAACGGTGTACAAGCTGTCGCAGAGTGCACTGGCCCTACACGATCGTCCCTTGAGGAATGCCACCTTTCTGATTTATAGTGTACTCATCAAGCTAATTCCCTGTTTTGCGTTGACTGTTCTGTCGGTGAGATTGATCGGAGCACTGCTGGAGGCCAAGAGAAGAAGGAAAGTTTTAGCCTGCCATCCGGATCATGATATGCTACCGATTGTCAATGGCAAAGTGATTACACCCACACAGCCCAAAAGTTGTAAACTATTGGAGAAGGAGAAGCAAACGGATCGCACGACCAGAATGCTGTTGGCTGTGTTGCTGCTCTTTCTTATAACGGAATTTCCACAGGGTATCATGGGTTTACTCAATGTCCTGCTGGGTGATGCGTTCCTTATGCAGTGCTATCTGAAACTAAGTGAGTATATCAAAGCTTGATTTTCACCCAACTGTTTGCCCACTGGCCCTAAATTCCCCAGACATCACTTGGTCAAATGCCTGCTTCAAGTATTGACTAACACATAAATCATACGCCCCGTTAGACCGACAAAATTATGACACAGTACCATTTTGGGCCTCTTTTTTGTTGTTTCCGAACTTTGAATCATTCAATATGCCAGTGACATGACTTCATTTTCTTACCTTACCCCCAGCGGAGCGAAAAGTCCTTTGCACTTATTGCATTTCAATGTCTCATTTCAGGTGACTTAATGGACATCTTGGCACTTATTAATTCGAGCATCAACTTCATACTCTATTGCTCGATGAGCCGCCAGTTCCGCAGCACGTTCACATTGCTGTTCCGGCCACGCTGGCTGGACAAATGGCTGCCCCTATCACAGCATGATGGCGATGGCCGTGGCAATGGCAGCAACGGCGTGGACGGCTACGGCCGGCAACGTCTGCTGCACACAGATGCCGTCAGCAAGAGCATGGCCATCGACTTGGGTCTCACGACGCAAGTGACAAATGTGTAGCAGGAGAGTAGTAGGGCGGCGGTGTCTACCGCAGCGCCAGCAGCAGTAGCAGCAGCGGCAACTGAAGTTGATGGATGTGTGGGTGCTATTAACGACATCAGCATGGTGGAAGCGCTGCAGCAGCCCCAGGTGCAAGCTGCGGCCGCGGGACGCAACAAAAGACGTCGCAGCGGTAGTGGCAAGTGCATTTGGCCTGCCAGCGATTGGTTAAAAAAATGGCGTCAGAACAAGCGCTTGGAGGCAGAGCCAGCGGGTGAGCAAGAGCATGCCCAAGCTTCAGTGGCCTTATCCAGGCGAAGCAGTGTGCTGCTGATGGTATTGCTGAGCGGCTCTGATGAGGTTAAGGCCAAGGCTGTGCTTGTCAGCGAACAGCAGCAGCAGCAGCAACAACCACACGCGGACCTGGATGACGAAGCCGTTGATGCGCTTTGGCTGTGAGAGGCGTTTTGACCAACCAAAAAACCCCTAACACGTAGTTTAGCCTGTACATTTATATGACTTAACCTTACTAAGACCAAAAAAAATAAAAACAAATTGCTTATCTCTGCTTCCACACACACTTTCTGCTGTGGCCCGCGTTGCAGTTGCGGATCCCGAGCCCCTCCGTGCCTGCTTCGCTCTGCCCGCAGAAATGGGAGCAGACTAAAACATTTTGTGGTTTACAAACTAGTTTTAAGCGCTACATGATAAGTGATACTTGACCTAGTTTTTGTAGTTGTGTAAGTGCAAAGCGCATCTAAAAAAAAAAAAAATACCAAATAATTTCAAACTAATAGTTCAACTATCATTTATAGAATTTAAATGAAAATTCTTAAAACGAACGATTTGATTTAATTGTTAAGCGTATAATTCTGTTTTTCTATGAAAATAAACTTATTATTTATAACTTTATGATGGATTTTGGACGTGGAAAGTCACTCTTCTATCAATAGTTTGACTGAGGGTAGCTTTATTGAGGTCTAAACCGAAGCGAGTGTTAAGGGCCAAGGTAAGATACATGAATCAAATCGAGAGGGTAGGACTTACATTAATTCTCATTAAAGGAAAAGTTGGTTCTCAAAATTTAATGGGCTGTGTTGTTTTGGAAGGATCTAAGATATCCTTTTTTTAAGAAACAATAAGAAGACAATAGTTCTTTGATTTTCTAGAGTTGAGAGATGCAGCAGAGGACACCCATTAGCATACTAGCGGAAAATTTTAGTCTTAAAAGCTTTTTCTGTTCGTTTTTGAACAATTTTTTATCTGATAAAAAAGTGAATTTTCATCGGGCATGAATTTCGATAACAAAATGTAGCCATCTTCAAGCGTTGCTCGTTTGTAAGTCGATTTCTGGAAAGTTTGCTAAAACAACACATTTACTTAAACACTTTCACAACTAGATACTTTCAAACAGAATCTGTCCCAGTAAGCCAAAGAAAAACCAAGTATAACTACGTTTATAAACACGAAGTAAAACATGCTTAATGCCCTTTTAAGTATGCTACGTTTTATAAAAAATGATAATATTATTTCAGTATTTATTTTATAAATACTTGTCTTAACTTAACTGACTTGCAAAAGTTTCGTTTCTTATAGATATGAATATTGCCTACTTTGAAAGGCATTAACCACGAATAATTTGGTGCGTATAAACGTAAGATGACTCTCTCTTTACGTTAATAAAATATCAAAATATTATGAAAAACCAAATATAAAATATCATATAAGACCATGGGGTTTTGGATTAATATTTCTTTGTCTAATATGCTGCTTAGTTCCCACTCGATACCAGATTTCATTACAGGTGTAATTGTATCACTCATCTACTTGTTAATGAATCGAACTAAATCGAATTTTTATGGCTCGTCAATTCTATTTTTTTAGAACAGCTAAAACATTTAACAAACAAATTTCAAATGCGAATGTCTGACGTTGAAACTAAATCATCAATTGTCAAGGGCTTGCAAAAATTGGCGTAGTTAGTAACCGTCCATTCAATTTGGCACACTTATTGATATGACAATAAATTGTTGTATGGTTTAATTTTGTATGCTAACTCAAAAGCAATATGGGCAATAAATTGTTAAGCTCTGTTATGGTCGTTCATACGAGATTGTTGTCCATGTCAAGTGGTTGATAAATAAATACCTTAGTTCGTAATTCGGCGTGATTTGTATTGCCATTGTTCAACTTGACTTGGTACTTTAATACGAAGTTAAATCTAAATGATGCATCTATACAGTAGTTGTAACAACTTAAATAAGTTTTCTAGTTCACCTCTCTATAGTTACTTCTCAAATATTAACTGGTTTTAGGCATGAAATATTTATAAATCTACAATATTTCTGTAAATTTACAAACCATTTGCTTTCATTTATTAACCAATTTGCTGTCTGATGTCAACTCATCAAAACAAAGCATTTGCATTCTGATTAATAATGCAAATTGATTTCTTCATTTTCAATCTCATCCAAATTTGGTTGACTTCTGGTAGATTATTTGCATAATTGAGTTGGAGAATGTTGATGAAGAATTTGCTTTTAACATTTGCCAGTTTATTTTAATGCTGTTCTTACATTCTACAATGCAAATAAATTGACTTTAATCAATCAAAGCAAATCAATAAAGGCCTGGTGGACACCCGATCAGCTGCCAAACATTGAGTTATTATTATTATACGGGTCCCAGGGAAATTGAATCTGTCAATATCAATTTATTATCCATTTAATAATTAGGGTAAGAATTGGAGCCAATGTAATTTATTAAAAAGCCAATAATTCTGTTGAGTTTTAATCAAATTAACGTTTGCTTCAATAAAAAACCAGAAAAAAAGGTGGGAAATTATGTTAGACATTAAATGAATCGTATACTTTTTGACAGCGGTTGCGACACTTGAGTGCGGACCGGTTTGCGCTTCAGTTGCTGTTTTTTTACAAATTTATGACAAAGATATCAAATTTATGACGAGCTGGAGTACTACCCAGCCCCGTTGACTGATGGCAAACCATTGCATATTCTGACATTTTCAAATTGCTAACAGCTGTCCGTTTTGTTTTCGTATTTGGAAAATGAACGCTCACTTCCGCCCGCAATAGAATCATATCTAATGCCAACAATGGCGAGTGCAAATGGCGGCCATTAGCAGCCACGAATTGGGTCGTCTGTTGGACTGTCGGGCATTTGTATTTTGTGCGTGTTGACAAATATGCTTTGCCCTTTGATTAAAATTGCAATTAATCAATGTTATTTGCCCCTTTTGCTTTTAGACATTTTATTATCGGTCATTTGTATGTGGGTATTAGTGGGTTTGTCAAGCACTGACATACATACATATAAATGGCAGTGACAATTAAATGGAATGCGGGTCAACTAAAAGCCAAAGTGCCGGATGTTTGGCCAACAATCACTGGAAATATTTACAGCTGAAAAATCTGTGTAAATAAATCGAGCTACAATTCAAAATGTGGTGAAGTAAAATTTTATTTATAGCATGATTAAAGTGAGGATGGCGAATTGTATCAGTTTGTATTCTGACTACGCTCTTAGTACAGAGAATTTTCAGGCATTTAGCCTTTGGTATACACTTATTGCTTTAAGAATGCACCGCACACTTTGCAGCTGCTCTACAAAACAGTTTTTCTAACTGGAACTAGTTTTCCGACCGATCCTTCTTGTGCCAGACTTTGTGTAAAGTTTGGTCAAGATAGCTTTAAACCTGAAGTTAAACAGACGGACGGACGGACTAAGACAGCGGTGGGCAAGAAATTTAAGTTTGGAAGGAGTCCAACAAAAACAAGAGGAAAAACTATATTTACCTTAAGGCCTTTATCAGAGGTACGCACATTTCCTGTATAGTCTCGTGTTCAAAAACCTCATTTATTTCGTTCTTATGCCATCTACTTGTGCGTCAAGCTGACGTAAGTATGCATAGACTTTGTTCATGTATCTCACTTGTTTGCGAGTTGCTGAAAAATAACTATGAGGACGATGGTAGCAAAGACGTGCTCACTGCTGATTTAACCATTTATCTGATCTGATCTGATTTAGCGTCAAAGTAAGGACTAGTCCTCTGTCCTCTTCCTTGGAGGTCCCGAATTCTACTTACAGACAAGGTAATGCCAAAAAAGTGTATAATGTTAATAAAATGTCTTGAACGCAGCTTAGAAAAGGAAGTGCTGTGGGTTTGTGTGTGCGCTTGTGTCTCCCTCCCCGATCTTCCGGTTCAGTCCTCCCGTTATCTCTCTACTCTCCTTTGGAAAATGTGTGTTTAATATATATGATTTTTTCTGGATCTACCAGAACGATCATCATCCGTTGCAAAAGACTTACTTGACGTACATTAAATAAGCCTGACGTTCTCAGAGTAAGAAAATCCAGAAGGAAAATACACGATTTCGGTACATTAGAAATAGATTTCTAGTAATAGATTTCGGTTTCATGATTGGATGTAAGTATTGGGTATTGGCATAAATTGTCAAAAGTCTAGTTTCAATGATTGATTGCTTGATTTTTTGTGTTTTTTGGTAGCCAAAACCTACGATGATCAAATTTGTTGTGGCAATATTTTTCACACTTTCATATGAAATGTAGTTATAAAAATTGTTGCTAAATATTACAAATAAAAAGAACACGTTGTCTATACAGTACTATTTTAAGGTCCTACATGTCCTTTTTAGCTGAAAAGCTAATCGACTACTAAAACATTTTAATAGTCTTAATAGTTTTAATCCACCAAGCTGAGTATATGTTATAGCAACATGCAATAAATATACCATTAGTGTTCCACTCAGTTTTCTATTGCCTAAGCTTTTAACGCTTTTCTATTTGCTACTAATTGCTCTGCACTCTCACACACACACACACACGAGGATCAAGAATGAAAACAAAATGTTTTTAGTACCGTACTTACAATTTGCATATACTAAAACCCAGCCACAAAGAGGCTTAAATAAGTAAGGACCATGAACAAATTGCCTTTTCAATGGGACGGATTCAATTTGAAAGAATTTTTCCCCAATGCAGCGACAAGTGTGAGTTAAATGCCATTGAAAATGCATGAGCGACAGAATGATTTACTTGTATGGGGAGACACCACTCTAGTAGTTTGATGTCTATTTTATGGGTTATACAACAAGTGCAGCTAAACCCAATTTGCAGCACACACACTCACACACACACACACCAGCAGGCACTAACAGTTGCGGAAGCGCCAAGCGGAAGGAAGTGAGTGGCGGTAGAAGCGTAAAGCGATATAAACGAAAAACTAATCAAAAGGGTTGAAAAATATGCATAGATGGCCGAGCAGCTGTGGCTGCAAAATCCCATGACTAAAATACTGCATAAGAATTCACCCATTTTGCCATCAACCATCCGCCCCATAACCCACCGACACATTGACCGATGCACAGTTTATGGCCTGGTTGTGGTAAACGAGTTACAACAATGGCCACACACAAAAAACTTGAAACTTTTCATGAATTTGGGTCATTCTGTGGACGTTTAAATGTTTTCAGAGCAAATGTTGGAAATTACTTTACAATGCTCCGACAAGTTGGCATGTAAAAGTTGTTTCATGGGATTTGCATATATTAAAATTAATTGTTGTGGGCGTAATACGAATTCAAGTAAAGAGCCAAATAACAGGGAAATCTTTCCACTGGCTAAGTAACATTTGCGAAAAGGCAATAAACTTAAGTCGAGTTTAATCAAATGTTATGGGTTTGGGAATTGAGATGTTGAAGGGCGAAACGGAACAACGAAATTGCCAGAATTTTAATTGCAAAGAGATCTACGAGTCGGGCATGGAAGCATTTCAAAATGTTATGTTCATATCGATTTAGTCTTCAAGGAAGTAAGTTTATTTCCAACTTTTGACACATCGCCTTGACCATGAAATCGTTTTCCTCTCAACGCAGCAAATGCATGTCAGGATGCACAATAACTCGCATCGCTGTCAATTTGGTTTAGGCAGTTGCAGAGCATAAATATCAACATGCCATACGCTGCGTATACGTAATGAAATTGCTTAGCTGCCAACGTCAATAAAATGTGAAAATGTTTTCATGTCAAAAATTTTGCCTCCAAAGCAATGCGAAAATATGCAACACAAATTTGCGATTTGTTTTTGTGGGTGTCAAAAATTTGTATATGTGAATTTTGTACAGAAGAAGCGGTCTTTATGACTTGCTAAATGAAATGTCAAACTGAGCGTAATGGAATTTCGCCTACGAGCAAATCATTCCGAGAAGTGTCAGGTAATCAGAGTTGAGCCCATCTTGCTCTCTCTCTCTCTCTCTCTGTCAGTCTCTCAGCTGAGCCTGAATCCCTTAAATAATGAACCATTGATGAGACAACACAAAATTTGATGGCCCCACTCAGATTCAATCAAAACTTTGACAAGCAAAAATGTTTTCCCACATGAGGCGATACCAAATCGTTGGCCAGCTAATTAGAGCGCGGTGAGGGGAGCATTTTCACTTACTAAATTCAGTGCGCGTGCTGTTTCATTTGCATTTTCTTGCCCTCCTCCGCCCTCGCAATTATGCTAATTTTTAGCCTTTTTGCTTGGCCAACTGGCGCACATTTTACGAATTGTTAAATAGCCAACAATTTTCACCGCCAAGGACTGGAACTGGCCTTGCCAAAAAATGTTGTAACAATTGCAAATTGTGTAAATTCCTGGTCCCGAAACAAATTAAAACTCTCCTGATGATGAAATTCAAAAATGTTGTTAAGGAATTTGTAATATGGAATATTAGTTAGGTAATTTGATATTGGAAGTCCTCATAGTGGTGTGTTGTTTGCAATTAGAAAGACATTGGTCATAGACGTATACTTTTTGTTCCTGTCAGATCGATGAGCCGACAGTTCTTGCAATATTTCTCGCTTCAAATGCCACTAAACCTCTAACAATTGCCATGTGAGAGGTTAACATAAGTAGCTTAAGTTTTAAATATATCTAATAAATATTACCAATTCAAAGCTGAAAACTTAGTGTGTTACAAGTTGCTGAAACTTAAGAACCAACAGCTGGCTGAGAATAGTAACCAAACTAAAGCAGCAAAACTTTTACACAATTACTAATATTGTTGCCAAAGTGTAAAACTTGTCAGCTACTTATATAGTTGTGCAAATTTAATTTTCTTAATTTCTCGCTTAACATTTACTAATAATAGTTCAGCCAGGAGCCCGTAAAAAAAGCCCAGCAGTTCGTGCGCAATACAATGTCAACTCATTTGTCAACAATGATGATAAATGTTTTAATTATTCCACGGCCAGAGGCACCAGTTCGTTGTCAAGGTGCTAAAAAGTTGATTATTCATTTTCTTAAGTAATTGAAAAGGTGGGCCAAAGGATAATGACGAAAAAGTTTAAAAACGTTTGCGATTGATGTGGCCCACGCAATGAAGTTCATCAACTAAGTTTCGCAATTGTTATGGTTTGTTAAATTTGAAAATAATCAAAATGTGGATATCTCTTTGTACAATATATTTCTGTTGTTATCTAAATTATTCAACATAAGAAGAAGAAGACTAATGCGGTCTAGTAGCTAGAGGCAACAGACACACACAAGTGTTTTAGGTCTCGACATTTGCATGTGGCACATGGAAATTGCCAAATCCACAATAACCAACTCAGACAAGAGTGTTTCGGTGTTAAACGCACGTGTTGGACAATTGATTGATTGTGGCGAAAATGCAAGACAACAGCTGACTCGACAAGGGAGCAATCTGAATATTATTAAAGAGAAACTGACTCTTTAACAAAGAAAAACAAATGCCTTACTCCACGCTTAATTGCTTTCCAATAACATTCCGCCTACCAGGCAACACGCAATCTTAAAAATTGTATACAACTTGAGGGTAAAAGTTCATTAAACACAGCACAAAACTTGGAGGTGAACAACATTTCGTCAGGTTGCATTGCGTGTTCGTTGTCATTTTGGATGCGGTTGGCCCAGTTAAAGGCGGGTGCGGCTGCCGCTTAACAATTGTGAAAGGAATATGCGAAACTTGGCTAAAAGGTTTATACTGGCCCAAAGGTGTTTTGCTGGCGAGCAGCAAACTAAAAGATGGAAGAAAAGTCTTTGATTTGGCTCAACCTTTTGTTATATTGGTTAAGTCAAAAAACAATTTTGGTAAAATGTAGAATTCATAATAAAATTTATATAAATGAAACTTACAAAAAAAATTGATAAATCTAAGTATTGATTGGAAATGACCTTATCATTAGATCTGACATGTCCAATGGCAATACAGCAAAATCTTGGCGTAGACTGAAAAGCTTCGCTTAGACTGAATTTGCATAGACTGAAGAGCTTTGCTCAGACTGAAAAGCTTAGTGTATGCCAAAAAGCTTTGCTTAGACTGAAAAGCTTCGCGTAGACAGAAAAGCTGTAAAATGTATGGGTAGTTATAGAGCTGACTCTATAGATATCTCAAATCTTTGATTTAGTACGTCACTATTCATGCGTTTTTTATGCGTCATCGAAAGTTATCATTTTTATTACTAACAATTGCAAAAACTGAACTAAGAGAATCTCTGGCAAATGATACTATATTACAGGAACAGAATTGGAAAGAAATAAGTCTGGATTAGCTGTAAGAATTTGTTGGGCTTCGCTTAAGGCAAAGCATGAAAATATTATTTTCTTCCTTCAAACAAAATTATATGAATCTCTAACATATTTTATGTTTAAGTTTTCATGTTTTGTTTTTTAAATAAATCTATGAATCTATCACTCTGAAGTAGTCTGATAAGTTAAATGTGTATAAAACGTAGAGTTCCATCTCAGATCAGATCTCAGATTGGATTTTAACATGAACTGGCCAGTTTCTAAATTATATACAATTTTAAGAATGTTTTGAGCTGATTTTTTGTGATCAGTGTTTATATGTCCAAGGATAAGTGACATTATCTTTAAACCCAAACAGACTGGTTTCTACTAATGTCACGTACAGCGTTCAATTGTAGTCTACTTTTAGGCTAAGCATACACATTTTGAAGGGTATCACTTAGTCCACTACCTTTCTGCTTTCTTGTATCTTACTAGGTTTTGTTTTTCAATTCGCCAAACTCATTAAAAAGCCGTTGTGCTGAATGTTGTCACTCATACGCCCCGTGTGCTGAAAATATTTTAACAGGCCCTTGCTGTCTGAGCTTGTGTGTGTGTGTGTGTGTGTGTGAGTACCCACGTGTACCGTTCAACCAAGCCGTTGTTGTTCCATTTTGTACAACATTTTTGCGGCGGCGGCACTGCAATTGTTTGTCTCCTTGAACCAGTTTGCCCAACGACCCAGTTGTGTCAAACAGTTTTTGATGCTTCGCCAACGCAATTTAAAGTCAGACCAACTCACTGATGGACTCATGTGGGTGCCACCGCTAAATGACTCCGAATATTGTTACATAGCTCTTAACAACAGCAATCAAAGTTTTCCAAGTAAGCCAATTGCTACCGCCAATGGGTTGGAGGGGTGGTCTGCATTTTTTAGTAGACCTAGATAGAGCATCTGTTAATGCCCACGTGCCTGGGGGGCAGCGACTAAATAGAAACAGTTACAGCAAATCACAAGCACAATGCTAACAAATAAATTTACATATTTAAACTATTTTGTAGTGAAGCACAGTGGTAAGAAAGTAGCTGTATAAATTCCAACTGATAAGCATTTCAAAAATTGCCAAAAACACATTCTTGGAACAAAGTCAGCAAATGTTTTCGATTTCAAAAAACCAGCCATGCCATGCTTTCACTTTATTTCCCCCTTTGTCAAGCCATGCTAACCACTATGCCTAACCGAACGGCTCGTGGCGCCGTTGACATCTGTGCCCAAGAGCTTTGTGTTTGACACACTTCCGCACAGAACAAAAACCAACTCATCCAGTTCCATGCATTTACATACAAATGAAGATGACAGCAGGCACTGGGCAGGCACGACAGTCGACAGGCTGGCCGTAAGCAGATACCAAAAGCCGCATTGTGTTAGCTGTTGTCGACTGACATTTTAATAGAATTAACTGTTCCCAAAAAAAACAACAACATCAGCAACAACAAAAAAGAGCAACTCCAGTGGGTTAGAGCCTTATTGTTTTAGATGTCTGCCATTAGATTTGATGGGGCAACATGGCCAGAAAACTGTAAATAACTGAAAACTGACAGGACGGAAGCTTAAAGGCTTCTGCAGCTCGTCAGGCGTAGAATGTCAGCATGTGGTCCGCTTTCATATTTCACAACTTAAATTCCATCAGCAGACATTCAATTTTATTCGGTTGACGGGCAACAGCAGCTCCTGCTGCATTGTGACTGCAGGAGTCCGGGCAGGCTACAAAGGAACGAGTTGGTGAGTTTTAGATGACGACACCGTTGACGTTGACAGGCAACACATTAGAGTGTATAAACTTTTGCCACAAAACTTTAATGGACTGTCAACAAGCCGCAACTTGCTGGCTAATTTGTCAAACTTTGCCACAAGCTTCGGAAAATATTCATTCACAACTTGGCAGCGAATTTCCACTTACACACACAAATCACAAAACATTTCCATCTAATTTAAAAGTCAAATGTGGCGAATGCTCAATAAAATATGAAAATTTACAATATGCCGCAGCAAATAAATTATACCACATGCTGGCATAAACCCGACCACCGAATTGAGTAAAAAATAATAATATTTCATAAATTGCATGCATTTGCTTAAGCTTAAGCGTTCAAATCAAAACGAGAAACCAATGGAATGATGTGCAAAAAAGTTGACAAAGCAACGAGTTTTTAATACCCTTTTGAAGGTGGTAAATAAACGAGTTATTATGACTTAATACATCAGCATGGCTACGGTCAAGCTTTCATTTTTCGGCAATTTTTAAACAACTATCTCAGAACAGTTCAGAATAGTATAACAAAAGAGTTTCAAAAAGAAACAGGAGAGAGGTTCAGCTCGAATGAAGATCTTAGATTATCTTTTTAAATTAATAAAAATATTTTGCAAATACTTTACCGAATTCCATAACTTTGAAAAAAGCCTGAATGTGAATACAAGATTGTGCTCTCAAAATATACTTCAATTTTCTTTTACAAAATATGCTATGCCACGTAGAGATAAGTCACGACGAAAGTTGTGAAAGGAAGTCCAACTAAAAACCGCTCTTCAAGCTTCCATTTCAAAGCTACGTTAATTTTTTCAAATCTTTGCAAGCAACACAAATAGAGAACACAATTCTCGACATATAAATAAAAGCACATGGAAAAGTTGGGAAGAATCAATTCTTAAAAGTCTTCTTCTGGCTCTGTCGCCTCGATAGCCAATTTGGGTTTTCTCTGAGTCTCTCAAGGTAGTCTGCGGCGGGTCTTAGTATAACGAATGGAGCCATAGACAAAGCATATAGAATGCTAGATTAACGTTGGTACTGATGGCAAGACCTAAGAACGACGAGGTTGTGGGTTTGTAATTTGGCATTTTGAACATTGTTTAAGTTCTTAGCCAGGAGCTTTGGTCGCCACTTAATGGCTTTTGATTAAAAGTTCCGAATCATTCAAGTAACGCTTAAATCGTGACCCCTAAGAAATATGCCATTATGGGTATCGATTTTAGCTTTCGTTCTATGACTCTATAAAGAACATTTAAAACGATCGCAAGCTTTGGACTACCAATGATAACACATTCTCGTTTAGACAACATATGTAGGCAATATTTTAGATTTCTTAATGTAGGTATAATTATTGTTGAACCGAACCGAATCTTGGATGCGGAACAGATTCTAGTTTAATTATCTTTTCATATGAGATTCGCTAAAGTTGTTTTTAATAAATATCCTAAAATCCAGATTCTAGCGGGGTTGGTTCAAAGCTGGCTTGATTTTATATTCATTTTAGATTGGTTGCTATTTGGGCAAATTCAATGAAAATAAAAACGAACCTCCACTCATTATGAGGGTAAATTTTTAATTAAAAGAATTTCAATCAATTTGCTTCGACCTTTTGAAACTCAATCAAAGAGTATCTCAAAGTTGTAAAACATTGCATAAACATCATATAACCACAATGCTCAGTTAAACGCTAGGGAAATATGCGGGGTCTCGTATGTCGTAAGCGTCAGGCATGCCTTTCAGCCACACCCATAGCCCGGGTTCCGCCTCTGTTTCTTTATGCAAGTCACATGAGCAACAAACTGCGAATGTTTATATGCGGCGGGTGTTTATTGGCATTTGTGTGTCTGTGTGTGTGTGTGTGTGCATCGGTGTGCTTCCGGAAAAATCGCTTAAAGCCCACAGCACAAAAAAAGGCAAAAATGTGAGTGTGTAAATATTAGTTTTAAATTGACAGCAATCGAATGAGCAATAACGTAATTGGGGGTAAACGGTGATAAGGATACAAGCACACAGATAGGAAAAGGCCTGGCATATTGATACTCAGCTGGTGGGTGGGGGGCAAAGTGAAAACAAACAAAAACCAGGCAGGAATATTAAAGTAAGATAAGCAAGTTACCAGGAAATGCGTGCAAAAAATTCTAATCAATTACGGATGCTGGCAAAGGAACCTTACAAAATCAATTTTAAGAAAAAGTTTAAATAATTAATTAGACACGGTCGTGGATTGACAATCCAAAGTTCGGACATCAGTCATCTTGACAGCCCATTCATCATGTAAGCAGGCGCTGAGAGCTAAAAAGTATTCGCGCTCTCTCTCCCTCTCTGCAGTCAATGAACCATCTAACCCCTACCGGAAATTAGAAGAGTCCTTTGACTTCTTTTTGTGTTCTGGCACAATTGTTTGCTTGATTGCGCTGAAATTAATGCGAATTATTTTTGTATTTTTTCTTATGTTCAACGGTCCGTTTGCTTTGTGACAAATGCTGTTGGGTTGGTTCTTTGTTGGAACTTGACTCTGAACACCCGCATTTAATTAAATTAAAAATCCAGTCTGAGACATGGCAGATGTTTTGGGCGGAGACTAAATACCATCTAGAAAAAAAATATATATATAAAGATTTTAATTAGCAGACACTTGTTGTTGTTTGTTTTTTTTCTAAATTGTCGTGAAAATTTGACTAATGATCTGCAAACATTGAACCTCAGGGACCTGGCACCTTGCAGGTATTCGATTTCAAAGAGTGCGGTCATTTTTGTATTTCAAGTGAATTATTTAAGTGTTGACCATTGAAATTAATTGAACAATTAGCCATTAAATGCGACTGCATGCATTTTCCCCAGTGACAAATTGTAAGCTTTAAGCGGATTACGGCGTGTGTTTGTCCGAACAGTCAGGGTCAAAATAATAACAACAGTTGCTTGGACAACTGCTGTCCTTAATACTTTGCCCTTGGCTGTAGACCAATCGACTTTTGTGTCCCGCTTAAGTACAGATTAATCAGAGTTAATGGCGCACGCTTGGCATATTAAATACAAAACAGCATAAATAAACAACCTACATACGAAACACACATACTTATACACATACATACTTATTAATTGCGAAAATGCGAAGAAAATTCCATGGCAAGCAAGCGAATTTTAATGAATGCGAACAAAAGGCAACATTTATTCAAACGCAATGTGCGTAGGCATTAATATTCATACCTTTCTATGTACAAATGAATAAAAGAGTGTCTATACACCACCACCACCACACATGCACATACACACACACACACACATACGCAACGCATTGACGAGGAAAATTACAATTTTCATATCGTGCCAAGTCGAGAACATTTCCTCATTGTTTGCTTTGGGTTTGGTGCGGTGCCCTTGAAACCAAAAACAAAAAAAAAAGTGTACATACTCACATACATACATAGCCGTAAATTGGATTCAGCCCCAAATAAAAGTGAGAGAGCGCCTTAATACCAATCGTAGCCACTGGTCAAGCCAAAGTAATTGCTGAGTTGAGATAGGTCAGGCACATTCACTTTAGGCCCAAAGCTTTAATGAAATCGAAATGAGCTGCGAAAATTTATGCAGCCTTGTATATTATTTATCTTTATCTATACATCTATGAATCTATACATACATAAATATACACACACATCGGCAAGCATTATATCAATTTAGATTTTTTTCTTCTTGATTTTTTATGACGAAAGCTGCTTGAGTACGAGCAGACATTGGCTTTTCCCTAGAATTTATACTAAGACTTCATCGCTACTTTGACTAAACGGAAAAAAATTGTTAAATGGTATTTAAAAATAATCACAGCTTAGCAAAAAGGAGTGGGTTGGGGTGTGGGGTTTGAGGTGTGTGAGCTGCTGTCTCTCGTGCCACCACGCTAAGTCTTTCAAATGAGATACATTCTGGGAATCGAGCATTTTGTTTTCTACCAAGAAGATCTTTTCTTGGATCCAAGACAATGTATTCTTCATATAAAACCAAAAAGTTTTGTCTCGAAAAATCCAAGCCTGATTTCACTATTTGATTTGCTTAGATTCAAGCATATTCTGTCTTTTGAAATCAAAACTGCTTGATACCAAGCTTGACTTTTTATCTGAGTATATATAAAAGTAAATGTAATTATGTTTGTTCCTTATTAAATTCACTCAATTTTCACATTATGTTCATGTTGATCAAACAAGAGTCAAATGCTATTTGGAATGTCTGTGAACCGGTTGGAAATCGCTTGAAAATGATTCAAAATTAATTCAGATCCTTATCCTTAAAAATATTTAAGCTTCGAACTAGGAATTTGCTCTGTTGATTAAAGTAAGCTGGATATTTTACTGTTTAATAATCAAACTGGTTTAACAGTGGCCCAGGGATGTAACTCAGAAGTTATTTAAGTTTTGATCTTGAAACATGGTATGTAGGTTGGGACTATGGAGTTGGATGATTTACTAGTTGAGAGTTGGATTTGAACAGGTTCAAAAGTGGTTCAGAGCTTTGTCTCGAAAGCTTTTCAAGCTACGAACTTGATATTTGGTTTATAAGTTAGTTCTTTGGAGTTGGATAATTCATTGGTTCAGAAACGGTGTCGAACCGGTTCATAAATGGTTCAGAGCCATATCTAAAAACTTATATAAGCTATGAGCCTGAAATTTTATGTGAAGCTTGATAACAAGGAGCTGTATATCTTACTAGTTCGGGACTGGACTCAAACCGATTGAAAAGATGTACAGAGCTATATCTAAGAAGCACTTAAAAGTTGGTGTTTGCTAGAGAACCTGCAGCAAGTTCTAAAATCTTCCAAATAATGTAGAATTTCAGTTATAGTTCTAAAAAGATATAGAATAAAGTGGACAGATCTAGAAATTTGTAGAAATTTCTAGATGGTTATAGATTGTCATACGACTGTATTGAAGTTCTAGAAAGATATCAAATGTTAAAGATAGTTCCCGAATGTTGCAAAAATTGCTGAAAAGTTCTAAAGTGGTAAAGAAATTTTTAAATCATGAGGATAGTTATAGAATTATATATAGAAATTATACTAGAATGTTATTGAAGTTTCCAGAAAGTTATTGAATGCTTGAGAGATTTCCAGAAAGTACTTGAACTTTAATGAACTATCTAGAAGTTTTAGAAAGATGGGGAATGTTATACAAAGTTGTAGACAATTCATGAAAATTTGAGAAATTTTGAGATGGTTTGCTTTAAGTTTTTGCTCGCTTCACAGAATAATTATTATATTGGCCACTTTATCAAAGTAGAGAAAACTCAAATACCGAAAAACCGAAATCAAATACATTTATTTTGGTTTATTTTAAAGCCCCGGAATGTCAGCTTTATGTGTCCCATTGTCGTTTCAGGTGTGAACACTGAAAATCATAAAAACGTTTCTATGATGTTGACAGCGGTTGTGCTTAGAGTGAACATTGTGCAGCTTAAATGGGTGACTTATTTTTTCAGCTTTTAACACCATTCCCAATGCACTCTTACTTAAGCCAAATGCAACGATTTGTGTTCTTAGGTGAACGTAGACTTAAGACGCTGTGAATAAGTAGGGCGCTGGTTTTAACAATTTTAATCAGTTAAGTTTATTACAGTTTGACTATCGAGCATTAAAAAAATGTATTAGCTGCTAATTAAGTGTGTAATGCAGCATCATGACGCAGAAAAGCAAGTGCATGTGCAATTAGGGCTGTGGAAAGGCTTTTAATGGATTTTTCACTGGTTTTTAATGAAAAAGGAAGTGCTAAAAATGAATGGGACGTTTGCTAAGTCTGTCAAGTCTTAAATATCAAAATAACTTTCAGCGAATTTTACCCAAAAAAGAAACTGACATCGGAACCTGTTAGCTGGTATCTCATTTCAAGTTCTTTCAAAGTCGCTTTAAATCATGGCCCTTACTGATCCCACGCCCAAAGCTAAGCCTGCCACACAGCGAGTGGCATATGCAAGTCACACAACGCGTTAAACTAATTCCAGCCTCTGGATGTGCACACCCCAGCCAAATGTTACCCAGACGGGTAGCAGTTGGCTAATAATTTAGTCCCTCAGCCGCTATATTGTAGCCACGTTTTCACTAATTTGCCGGTGGCTCAGTAAATGACACCAAAGAGCGGCCAGGCGGCTCCAAAAAGTTTACAGTTTTGTGTTAGTTGAATTATGGCAACTTTTTTCGGGGGCTTCTGCTAAACAACTGCTCTCTGTGTGTGAGTGTGTGTGCGGGTTTGTGGCACGTACCATGAGTGTGTCGAAATTTAAGTTTGTGCTTTAATATTTAGTAGTTAAATAGTCGGCGTTGATCTGTTGCTATTCGAAAAAGTTATACTTTGACTGGATTAGAACCAACCTCGGTGAATGTTCAAATAACTTCACTTTTCTTCTAAAGGAAACACAGTTTCTTTAGACTGACAAGCTTCAGTTTAATAAACTGCAGTCCCTTTGTGCCCCCATCTATTATCAGAGTCAACAATTGAAATTCAATTTCTGGCAAAATGTTAGCCAACATTTTGGCAGGCGGTAAACAAGAAGTAATTTTGTTGCATTTGGGGAGTAAAGTGCCCGCAGCAAAACGGAAGTGTCTTCGGAAGAGTGGCAAGAATTAATTTCAAAGCCTTTTCATCGCTCACTGATAACTTTTACATATTAAACACAAAAGTCACATAAAATTTGTCTGGTTGCATCTTTTGTTTAAGCCATCAAATTTGCCTTTTCTTTGTTTTTGCCAGGCTTATGTTTGACTTCCGGCTCAAGATTAGACACCAGCTGCCTGTTGGTGGTTGTGACTGTTAATTGAATTTTTGGTCTGCCACGTGTGGCCTACTTTAATGCAAAAAGAAAAAAACAGCAGAAGCAAAATATACGTTTTCAATTTCAGCAGCTTATTTGCATAGCATTGCTGAGCCACTCGTCCACTTGGGTCACTTGTGTTTGGTTTTCTGTTTTCTTGTCGTTGCCTCCAATCAAATATGCTTGCGTAAACGTGGCGCAAATAATGAGCAGCATTCAAATAAGTAAACAATCAAGGCAAAGTGGAAAAATACGCACACCCAGTTTGGAGTAGTTTGGTCAATAATAACCATAATACAACCCAATTAAGTTTGTGTTTTTTTTTAAAGCCAACTCAGGGCCCATTTTTCACGCTGTCATAAAATACAGCCGGCCCCCCAGTCCCTGAGTCGCACTTTGCTTAATGCCACACATAAATCATAAGCCAATTGACTTGGCCCCCATAGGGCGCCGCTACGAATGACTTCATTCCTGATCCCTTTTTTATGGGGTGCGCAACATTTTGACATAATTTTGGAATGTTTTTTTTTTTATTTTGATGGGGTTGGCCTTTAAATATTGTTTTTTATTTTTTACAATTTAATGCCTGAGCAACGCACGTCGTTTTGGTTATTAAGTATTAATGTGCGTGTTTGGTCGCTAAAGTCAACCGGAAGGATAGGGGAAAGCGAAAGGGACACCGGAATGGTTGATGAAGCAGAAGGAAGTTTTTGTATTCCATTTTTTTTTGGTTTGGTTTCTGGGTGGAGCTGAAAAATTAATGAGTCGCCTTTGGTAATTTGTGAACTTATTAGGCTTTGATTTTTGGTAAATGACTTAAATTCAAATTACCTGGAAGTATCTTTCACACCTGTTATGGCTGCTTTCTGCTTGGCTTGTGGTTTTGCCTAGCTCTGTCTCACTTAACCACATAGGTAATTAGTGCAAATTGCTGTCCCGTTTCTCACATTTGCCAATTTGTATTTAATGAAATTTTATGATATTTAATTATGGCTTCTAATTTTAGCTTTAGCAGTTTAGCAATTGTCAATTATTAAGCACATTAACTGGATTATACTGATGGCTGATGAGATTGTGGTTGCACTTGAATTGCGTCGATGGGGCAACAGAGGGCAGTTGGGCATTTTGCGTACAAGTACCAAACGCACTGTGGGCGAATGACAAGAATAAATTAAAGTTGACAAATAAAGTAACTCTGTCAGATGCATCAGAAATCAGCATACATAAAGTTGTTCAAGAAAATTAAGTGTACTTCACAAATATCAGATGAAATATATACTTAAGTAGTACTCGCAATTGTTTTGGTCATTTTTAAAACTTTTTTATATTTTATATTCGGCTACAAATCGTCCCACAACACCGAAGTCTCTCTGGCCCCTTATCGATGGCAGTGCATTGAGAAAATGTCCACTACTCGCACGAGGGTGCGCTTCAATAACTCTATATTTGGTTGTCGTGTGGAGCAAGCCATAGCCTCGAGAACGGACCACTGTTTGTAGTCCAATGAATTCAACTCTGGGCCACCAGCAGGCCATTCATCCGTTGAAATGAAGTTCGGTACATGGTTTTTTAGCCAAGTTTAAGTCGTTTTTGCTTTGTGAGCTGGAGCGAAGTGTTGTAGAATGGTTGGCAAACAATGTTGTGTTGAGGAAAGGCTTCACAATTAACTCACGAGATATGATTTTATGCTACATTCTAAATTTGGATGCTCTAGGTCTTCTAGTCTCTTAAAACTACATAGGTGTTCATACAGACAGACGTGCAGACGCTCAGTTGGACAGCGGCACAGACGGACATGGCTATATCGACTCGGCTATTGATGCTGATATATACAAGAATATATATACTTCATGGGGTCGTAGATGCTTTCTTCTGGCTGTTACATACTGTTGCCAAACTCAATGGACTCTGTAAGCCTTTATAAAACCTATAAGCTAGTGTGGGACTTGTTTAATATTGTCCCAGTGTGCAATATAAGAATATGACAACTAAATACATACAAGCCCAGTGTGGACCTTTATGTACTGCAATGTAGCTTTTAAAATGTATGAATGTATATATAGCAACAAAAATACACTTACCCAACGAAACAGAAGTTAAAGCGTGAGCAGCATAGAGCAAGCGCAGCAGAACAAAAACAAACACACAAACGCAGGCGCGTCGAGCACCGCAAGCGGGGGCGGGGGGCTTAGCGAAACGAACGGCACAACAAAAACACTTTGCAAAAACGGTAAAATCGAAAAAAATAAGGAAGTGAGAGGGAGAGCCGCAGAGAGTAGGCACAGCACAACGCGATACACACACAATTTGTACAAGCTTTTGGATCATTTCTTTTAATTATATTAACGTATAATAAAAATTATAAGCTAACCTATTTTTGCAGCCATAGCAACGAGGCCTTCAGCTGAATTAAAGCACTGGCAAGATCACACAAAAAAAAAAACAAAAAAACGATGGCCGCGGAGGCGAGACTGAGAGAGAGAGAGAGAGAGACAGAGCCCTTGCAATTGGGCGGCCAAATAATTATTATTATTAATTAAGTGCAGCAAATAGTTTTAATCGAACACACAGGCACGCACTGATATAAGCGAAATCAGTTTGTTAGTTTGAAATGAGTGAAAAATCAAACAATTTAATAAAACTTGAGACCGCAAGCAACATGCCGGCCGGCGTCACCGATAGAAAATATGCAACTAGCCAGCTATCGATATTTGATTTCGATAAGTTTTTTGTCGATGCCTTAGTCCCAAAAGGTCCGATGGTCAGCTTAAAATTTGAATTTGAATGAAATTTAAGTTAATTTTGTTTGGAATTTGATCGAAATGTAAGAAGATTCTTTGAAAAGTGAGCAGATAAAATATATGGTAATTTCAACTAGATTTTAAAGCTAATACAGAATCTTCTGATTGAGCTCAGAATAGAACCTACAATTTCGAATAACCTTTATAACACTGCGTTTATTTTCCATGTCATTTGGATGTTTTGAGGGACAGTTCGAAGAGGAAAAAGGGCACAGGAGCAGGCATCTTCTCCGAAGAACTAGTGACTCGGCTTTCGTTTCTTCCACCAAACTGGTGCAGCGCCTAAATTGATATATACCTTCGATGAAACTCCAAGGAACGCTTCGAAAAATAGGATTTTCCTTTATCCTACAAAATTCAATAATATATAAATTTTAAAAAAAAATTTCTGAATTCTAAAAACTGGCTCCAAGTTTTACAGCTATCTATTAAAATTACAACCCAATTTGTCCATTCCCATTGCAAGGTGAAAAAAGATGGATTTGCAATCAGTTGTGGGCAAAGTGTAACCGAAACTTTTAATTACTTGCAATTCAATTAAAATGAAGCAATTAAATAGCCCAACACTTTCACGTAACTTCAAGTCTCATCTTTCCCAGCTACTCGGCAACAAGTCAAGTCGAGCAGTAAATCCGTATCAAATAAACAAAATCAACAAACAAATACACACACACAAACAGTGAAGGGACTCAGCAGGAGCAGGCTACTTAGAAAAGAGGAGAGCCGAAGCTGTTGGCAGCCAAAAAAGCAAATATGTAATGAAGTCACGTAAACATTTTAATTTGGTATTAAGGCACAAGACATACACACATACCTACATGCACACTTACATACCTTTTGATATGTTGGAGCTTTTTCACACTTTTTTTTTTGGTCCTGTGTTATCTAATGGGACATTGCCATTGCCCTTGACAACGCCAATGTATTAATTTCGTTGTCTCGTTAACTTATTAATGCTTGTGCTGGTGCGTAATTGGTAGAACTTGATTTGATTATTGGCCAGGCCATATGCCTGGCTTTAATCTTACGTTTCTTCCTGGCTGCTTCACAGTGCTGCGAATATTCAATGCACATCAATGCAAACAATAAGCGAAGGGAAACATTACCATTGTCATTGTGTATTTTCCATCATTTTCCTGACACACAAACCCGCACGCATGAATCATTAAGGATGCCCGCCGCCTGAGTGCGTGCTAACATATTGCCTTATTTATGTACAAGTCTATCAGGCGAAAGTGTCGCTCAGCGAGAACATCTCTAGGGGGTCTAGGGTGGTGGCGTTTGTCTCAACAGGAACAGGAAGTCCTGTCGCTGTGTTTTCAATTGCTTGGCTTTGGCATCCGCCATGGATGTTTTGATTAATAATGAAACAAGTGGCAATATCCAAGCGATGAATTGAAGCTGAAAAATTTATTAAGCTGAACTAGTAGGAACTAACGTTAGATAGAATTTCAAATGAGGTAATTTTTGTTGTTAATCTCAACTCAGTTTTTGCTTAAACTTTAGCTTTGAAAATCTTAGCAGTCCCTGACAAGCAATAGCAAGACACGAAATTTCAAGGACCCCAGAGGTTAACATGCATTATGAGTAGACGGTCACATAATGGGAAATTTCCGCTACGTTTTGAATATACAGTTATGTGTGGAGATCAGAGCTGTTAACTATAATTACCAGTACAATTACTATTACATACAAAATATAATTACCCTTACAATTATTTAAATAATAATTTAAAATCAATTAATTGTTGGGTAGTTAAAATTATTGTAGTAGTTTCAGTTGCAAGCTTTAATTACATTACAAATTTAAAAAAAAATTCTCCGAAACTTCTACAATTATTTGCATTACCAAATAATTTAATTACTTGGAGTAATTGTTGAAATTGTTAATGAATTTTTAATTAGATGTTTAAACAGCCGAGAAATTGTAATGGAAATTGAAATGGTAATTGAAATGGTAATTGTAATGGTAATTGTAATGGCTATTTTAATGGTAATTGTAATAATAATTGTAATGGTAGCTGTAATGGTAATTGTAGTGGTAATTGTCATGGAAATTGTAATGAAAGTTGAAATAATAATTGTAATGGTAATTAGTTTTAATGATAATTGAAATGTTAGTTGTAGTTGACAGGGCAGGCATGGGGTGAGCATTGCGATCGATGAGTGGCCAAAGAGACACATAAGACATATGTTGCACGTTTCGAATACGTTATTCTATGATTTGTAGTCATTGAGAGGCCAAATAAAGAAAGAACAAGTTTTGAAAAATATTCAGTTGATTTCATTTAAGGAACATGTCGAAAGTGCTATAATTTGATGGGAATTTTAAAACATGAACAATGTATAACCAACCAACCAAACCTAAGCAGCAGTTGGTACATTGATACTTACTAGAGTTAATGACAATATTAAAAAACTTCTCAAGACTCTGTCACTTCAAACTGGCGTAGTATTTGGGGTTTACCAAATTGGAAACTGTACCAGAAACTGTTTGAAATGCATTGAATATGTATGTGAAATGGATTCAGCAAATCAATTAATAAATATTCTAGTGTGGCAAATATTTAGCTCGTGGCCCTTGATTAGATAAACCATTTACGATGCATTAAATCAACCAGATAAACCAGATATTTCCGGCAATCTTCTATCTTCAAACAGTAGGCTTAAATCAATATCACTGACATTTCACTAATTAAGTCCCTTTTCCCCGTATCGACCTAAACCTTTCAAGTCAATTGCATAGTCTTTGTCTTTGACAACCAGACAAGGCGCCGAGGCGCGCCAAATTTTGGGCAATAAATTTTGAAACGCAATTCCTGCAAAAGGCGAGAGTCCAAGCAATTGCCCGGCTATTGTCAATTTTGCAGTTTCTGGTTGTATGTCACGCACACAGCAAATGGCAAATTATGCGTCGTCATGACAATATGAAGCAAACTGCGTTTCGAAAAGAGAATCGAGAAAGCGCGAGTATTTAGGCACGTCAGGCGATGCTTTAATATGCCATCGATGTGCCGACGAAAATTAAAGACTCGTAAAAAGGACTTGCCAGCCAATCGCAATCAGCCAGCACAAAATGGCAGGAAGTTTGCCCAACGAACCCTAATAAAATTTAGACCACAGGAAGAGGCGAATAAAGGCGGCTTCCGTGGGTAAACTGTAAACTTTTGTAGGACCATTAAGTGATTTAAAAAGTTTCAGGAAATGCCCGCCCTAATCTGAATTTGATCAATGCACCTTTA
This sequence comes from Lordiphosa fenestrarum, assembly GCA_035044985.1. NCBI lineage: Eukaryota > Metazoa > Arthropoda > Insecta > Diptera > Drosophilidae > Lordiphosa > Lordiphosa fenestrarum. The sequence goes on along the minus strand of JAWNNO010004812.1, from coordinate 1,235,333 downwards.
AGTTAATTGCCAGCACTTAAAAATGGCAGAGAAAATGGTTATTTTATGCTACAAAGTGGGCAGCCGAAAAGTAGGCAGCATTTAATGAATTTCAGCCATTTCCGTTTGACAGCCATCTTTGGTGTTCCTTTAAATTCAAGCCGAAAAGTAGGCAACATAGTTGGGTTATGACGAACGTTTTTCATTATGCAAATCAAAGAGTCAACAGAAATGAAGAATTTTGATTTCCTAAAAGGATATGCTCCACTCACACACACAACGCCAATATGGCAGGTTGTGCGCAATCAGGCGCCAGTGTAAACACAACCAGTTTTCATTGTGTTTTCCTTACCCAAACTAACCAAAGAAAACATAGCAAAACTGGCATTGGTACGTCGCCTGCAGTTCTTTTGCTGTTGGTATGGATAAGTGCCTCGCATATTGAGCTAAGCAGCTGCCAAGAAAAGAACCCAGCACATTCCATTCTTAAATCGAAATGTAATAAAACACTTGACAAGTCATTGAAATCCATAGGGTTCAACAACAAACATTCAGCAGTCAGTACAGCAGCAGTTCAAAGACTTACCGAGCACAAAGTAAAACCAATATGCAAATGCTGACAAAGCTGTGTCCATGCTATCCAATTTCAAATGCAGCAGCAAAAGCACTGCAGGGGGACAATCATGTGCCCCGTTGAGCAACATGCAAATGTGGCTTTAATTTTTGTTTTTTTTTGGTTTTGATTCTTTGCTTTAAGATTTTGTGCCTATTTTCTGAGCCATTAGGTGATGGTCTAGCCCAAACCATTTATCTCTTGGTCATTAATGAGACCCGCCCAGACATTAACATTAAAACATCATATTATTTTGTGCCTCAAAAATGAATCGTCGCATTTGGAAACTGTCAGTCGGATGATATGCAGCTTAGGTTGATTACTTTTTCTAAAGGGAATGCTCATCATTTGAGTTAATAGAGAAATGAAAGAAAAAGATTAATAAGCCCAAAACTGTCAAACTGAAGGGAGAGCTTGGGTGCATCATTTAAAAAGCTGTTGACCTTGGTGTACACTCGGAGAAAAAATCTAGTATTAGGTACTACTTTTAATTCAATGCTGTATAACACTTATTTGTAGGGAAAATCTGTAGAGGTTTTAACGTATTTGGTTTTGTGAAAACCGCTTAAGCCATCCGCCAGTGTTACAGAACCACGAGCAAATATTTTCGTGTGAAAACTTGTTTGGATAAAGAATATAGATAAGATTTTTCGAAAACAAAAGAGATTTACGTTACGCCGAGAACTGGAGTTGGGTTTTAATTTCATTCAAAGAGAATTCCTTTAAGTTTACATATTTCGGAGGGCTTAAGAATCTTTTTGACTTGAAACAACCCTAAGATTGTCTTGATCAAAGTTTTTTGATCTAATTCCTTTTAGCTATTAATTCTGCAAGTTGATTTAAATTCATAAATGTTTACCATTTGAGACCTAAGAAGATAAATTGGAAGCCATGAAAATAAGTTTCAAAAGAAAAAGTATATTATTTAATCAAGTTCCTGATTTTTTAATATGTTATAAAACCTCAGCTTTGGTTGGTGTACAGGATGTCTACTAAAGTCGTCATACGGCAGAGAATTACACGATTTGTATAAACTGTAACAAAAGTACAGAAGGTAGAAAAGATTGTGGAAAAATATGTAGATTAAATTAAATTAATCCCCGAGTCCCCCGGAGTTTCTCAATCTAAGTAAAAAGCGGATTAACTTAGAGGTACTATACACAATGCTTTCCGCCATAAATGCCCCTTAAAGTATACTTCGCTTCTGAAAAGAAATCAGTGAGAAGAAAATGTATTACATATTTGGCTTAATAAACAATTTTTTTGTACATCTAGAACTTATCTGATCCAATTTGAATGAATATAAGTATGGATTATGTCTGACGTTGCCTTAACTGATATTAAATGTCTAAGTTTAAATGGAGAGATGTGAATTGAAACAAAGGTTGCATACTTTTAAGCGTATTCATCATAATTTTTGGTGTGTAAAAACATGGTAAGAGTAGGAGAGATAAGTTCGCCCTGGAAGGGGGCATAAGCTTCTTATACTTGCAGTAAGATTAAGTATATTTTTAACTTTTGCAAGGCCACGAAAATGAGAAAAAGTGTCATATCTCCCACAGTGTTATAGATAAACGGTTTGTACCTATAGTATAATAATAGTAGTAGTAGTTCTTTATTTTTGTTAATAAGAACAATTTGATATATATAAATAAATATAGAAGAAAAGCCCTACCAATTTTTATACTCTGTACCGTAGGTACACAGAGTATTATAAGTTTGTGCAAAAGTATGTAACATCGAGAAGGAATCATCTCCGACCCCATAAAGTATATATATTCTTGATCAGCATGAACAGCCGAGTCGATATAGCCATGTCCGTCTGTCCGTCTGTTCGTCCGTCCGTCTGTCCGTCCGTCTGTCTGTCCGTATGAACGCACAGATCTCAGAGATGGTAAGAGATACAGGGTTGACATGTATGGGACATATGCTTCTTATGTTTGCAGGCAGATCAAGTATATTTTCAATTTTGGCCACGCCCCCGCAATTTAGAAAAAACGTCATATCTCCCACTGTTTTGAAGATAGATGGCTAGTTTCTTTTGGACATATTTAGTTAGCAAAATAACTTATCGATCCGCCAAAGGAATAAAGAAGATCGGCTGAACGGTTTTCGAGTTATGATCAAAAGACAAAATTTCTTGGTACAGAGTATGTTATAGTCGGGCTTGACCGACTTTCTTTCTTGTTTTCTTGGTACAGAGTATGTTATAGTCGGGCTTGACCGACTTTCTTTCTTGTTTCTACTTTGGTTTAAGCAGTCGTCCCCTTAAATCCCTTATAAAGGGTGTTTTTTTAGCTATTATCTTTTTGGCAACACTGGTTTAAACAGCTCACGCACGTTTCGCGTTTTGTTTCACTGTCAAATATCTTCAGTTTGGTCTATAATTTAACCATGAATCGTCTTACAAACGAACAACGCTTGCAAATTATTGAATTTTATTATCAAAATGCGTTCAGCGACGAAGCTCATTTTTGGCTCAATGGGTACGTAAATAAGCAGAATTGTCGATTTTGGAGTGAATATCAGCCAGAAGCATTTCAGAGCTACCAATGCATCTAGAAAAAGTCACAGTTTGGTGCGGTTTGTAGGCTGGTGGCATCATTGGACCGTACTTCTTCAAAAACGAGAGCGTAAGTTAAAGTCGGCCCTGCCCGACTTCGAAATACCCGTTACTCAGCTCAGCTCAGATAAGTATGCAACATTTTTTTAACTCGGCCATTTATTATCCGATCCTTTGTGAGATTGTAGATATTGGCCACATAGACTACACTGCAAAATCTGAGCTCGATATCTTAAAAATTGTGGGAGTTATTCAATATTTTTTTATTGCGGGGGCGGGAGGGGGCGTGGCCATAATTTGAAACAAACTTGATCTGCCTACAGACAATACTAGCTTACGTATAAAATTTGGTTGCTCTAGCTCTTCTAGTCTCTGAGATCTAGGTGTTCATACAGACGGACGGACAGACGGACATGGCTATATCGACTCGGCTGTTGATGCTGATGAAGAATATATATACTTTATTATATCGAAGATGCTTCCTTCTGCCTGTTACATACATTTGCACGATTTTAGTATACCCTTTTTACTCTACGAGTAACGGGTATAATGATGCGAATCGTAACGTAACTGTGAATGGAGAGCGCTACCGTGCGATGATATCCAACTTTTTTTTGCCCAAAATGCAAGAGCTTGACTTGCATGACATGTGGTTTCAACAAGACGGTGCCACATACCACACAGCACGCGCAACAATGGACTTATTGAGAGGTGAGTTCGGTGAACATTTTATTTCGCGTTCGGGACCGGTCAATTGGCCGCCTAGATTGTGCGATCTAACGCCTTTAGACTATTTTTTTTGGGGCTATGTTAAAGCTCATGTCTATACAAAGAAGCCCGCTTCAATTGACGCATTGGAAGACAACATTGAAGCATTTATTCGTGAGATGGAAAGAGTATGCCAAAATTGGACTAAGCCGATGGACCATTTGAGGCGCAGTCACGGTCAACATTTGCTTGAAATAATCTTCAAACATTAAATTATATGGACCGTACTATCGATTCAAATAAAGATTTCAAGCATTTTTCTGAATTTTATGTGTTTTTTTTGAAAAACTTTCCTATAGCTCTTAAAAAATCACCCTTTAGTTCATCTACTGATCTAGTTAAAGGGCATAATAGTGTCACCTTACACATAAATTCATACAATTGCATTTCGCTAGAGTTCATAATTGCCATTAACTTTTTTCCGAGTGCATATCCTTGGTAATCTGTTGACCAGAGTCTAACTTGTCGAGGCAGAAAGCCTTTTGCTCTTGATTTTTTGAGGACTCATTCTCATTATCATAGCTTAAGGTAATTTCACTTCAAACATTCTGTTCTATTGTGATTCATATGCAGCAAAGACCATCTACCCCATACAGGAATTTGACTAATTACAGTCTGCTATTTGTATACACACACACACTCACTCTCGCAGCTGGGCATTGAAATCTCTAAGCACAAAACAGAGCAATATCCTCGTACACACTGCCACCAGCTGGGCTAATTAGGCTAATTCATAAAAAAAGGGAAAGACTCTGCAATAATACCCAACAACCACACATCTACCCAGACTCAGATTTTGAATTGACCAAACCCATTCTACAGCTGCAATTGGCATAATGATGTTGCAAGTAAAATAACCACAATAATTGCAACAAATAAGCTTCAATTTTCTTAACTGGGCTCTTTTAGGGCACAGATTCTGATGAAAAATGTAAGCGCAAGTGGGGGGGTCTCTGGCCGGGGACATTTTGGCCAATTAGTGTGTCTGTTCGTCGCTCGCACACATCACGTATGCGCAATGTGAAATAATTTGCGCCTCGATGAACAAGCTGAGCCCCAAAGCTAAGCTATCAAAGCCTTAAAAGTTAATTAAAGGCAAACGCAGCTAATGAGATTGTGAGGGGTGGGGGGAGGAAGCGTGTTCAAAATTCCTAACATTTAATAGGGACTTTGAATCATTAAAGTACAAATTGGGGCAACTAAAAAATACATTTTTTGACTTAAATGTTAACTGCCTTACTGAGTGTTTGTGGCACTTGAAGCTGAACAGTAGGCAAGTCAGCTCAGTTGCTCACTTACAGAATTCATAAATACTCGGCATCCATTTCAACCGTAAAGTATCTTTCAATCCTGCCATTAACAAATTGTCAACCCTTAAGCGTTGGCCATTTAATTGCTACAAATCAGCTAGCTGTGCGGTCATGGACCTAAAATCCGCAATTTATCTTAATCTTAAATCCAAACAAAGTCAAACAATGCTCTTTCATTTTATGACCACAAAAATGTTTCTTAACTTAACATAAACAATAGACGATTTCAACTAAACTAACTAAAGAAATGGCCCAGAAAAACAATGAAAACAAAATGTTCAAGATTGAAATGTCAAGTTCAAGCAAACTCCTGGCCAAATGGCTGCCATTGTCAGCTGCCGCCTAGGTGAAGGCCCAACCAAAACGCAATTATCTCTTACCCCTTTAAGGCAAGTTTTATGGCTCGGCTGGGCTCTCATTTTCTTTCAATAAACAAAACCATTTCAGGAATTCATTTCATCAAGTTGAGGGCCATAAATTTGTGCTTGAAACAAAGGCCCAGAAACTAAACAAGTGGAAATTATGATTAATAAAGTGCAAAACAAAACAAAAAGCTTTCATAAAACGCACAAACAACGTTCCAAACCATCATTTTCACCCCTTCCCGGCATGTGTGGGCCTCGGTCTGGCACAAACGGTTGTCTTATATCGGGTTAACAGCAAATCATTGGCAAAACTTTTAGATAACTTTTCCTAGAAATTAGCGTACAAAAGATTTCAGCACCTTTTCGCTATTGTCTGTTGCCCGTCTGTTTGTTAACTGCAGCTGCTGATTGAAAAAAACTGCCATGTAAATATTTTGTATTGTGTTTGCTTAGCTCTTGCTTGATTGGGCGCTGATTGCTTTTACCTTTTTTCTCTCTCCTTGTTTATCGATTTTTCATTCGGTAGTGAAAATAATGCGCTACTTAAATCCTGTTAGACGCATTGAAGTTTGCCAATATAAATTATGCAACTGCTGGAAAATGCCCGCCAAACAGATTAAAGCACTGGCCCAGGCTTTATAATCGTTCTGTTTACATGAAATTGTTGTATACTTTATTAGATGGGAGAGTAAATCCGCTTTTTACAGCTCGTTTGCTTTAGCTCACAGGCGGTACTTGAGGGCGCTTGTTAACCAAAGGCATTAAAGCCAAATGCAAAATGGTGTTGCATACTTGGGGGCGTCTTTTAAATAAAGTACACAGCAAAAGTCACATCAAATGTTGGCATGTGATAAAAGTTTATTTTTAGAACTAAGAAAATGAGACAAAAACTGCGTAGATAAAGTCCTTGTTACTTGACTTGGATATTATAGCATCTATTTGAAACAAAATTAAGATTCTATGTTAAGTTTACTTGAAAGTTATAGCATATATTTGAAACAAAATTAAGTTTCTATGTTAAGTTCCGGCTAGAATTGAAATGAGCTTAGACATTAAACTCCAAATATGTTTTCATATATTATCAATGTTTTTTGAATTTATTGTCGAAAAGTCATTGAGAACTATTTTTATGGACTTATAGCTAACAATCAGCTTTTGCCCCATACAAAAATAGCTTATAAATTGACACTTCCAAATAGTTTTGGGTACATTTATACCTTTTGGAATCATATGGGCTTCTCAAAAGTTTTTCCTATTACCTCTTAAAGTATTATTTGAACTACTTTTGGAACAACTTTTTGAGTAGCATACGTATAATATGTAAGGCTGCCTTCACTCCCTCCATCACATGAGTTTATAACAGTGTGAACAGAATGAGTTGGGGTAAAAACCAATTATATAAAAGGAAAAAAACAAGAAGCATTCAAAGAATTCTTTTGACTTGGCTCTTTCTGAAGACTAGAAGAACTGGCTCTTTTTGTGGATTCCTGAAAATGGTTTAAATAGAGAGATAGCGCAGAGCCTGACCGTCAATTCTCAGTACCCCTTCCTAACCTAACCTAACCTAACCTAACCTAACCTAACCTAACCTAACCTAACCTAACCTATCCTAACCTAGCCTAACCTAACCTAAACTAACCTAACCTAACCTAACCTAACCTAACCTAACCTAACCTAACCTAACCTAACCTAACCTAACCTAACCTAACCTAACCTATCCTAACCTAGCCTAACCTAACCTAACCTAAACTAACCTAACCTAACCTAACCTAACCTAACCTAACCTAACCTAACCTAACCTAACCTAACCTAACCTAACCTAACCTAACCTAACCTAACCTAACCTATCCTAACCTAGCCTAACCTAACCTAACCTAACCTAACCTAACCTAACCTAACCTAACCTAACCTAATCTAACCTAAACTAACCCAACCTAACCTCACTTTTTCCATACTTCATAAACTACTGTTTACATTTTTGCATATTACTTTTTAAGTACTTTTAAAACTACTTTTTTGACTACTTATTTTAACTACTTTTTACCCTTTTTTACTACTTTCTTTAACAAATTTCGATCCACCTAACCTAACCTAACCTAACCTCACTTTAACAATACTTCATAAACTACTATTTACATTTTTGCGTATTACTTTTTAAGTACTTTTAAAACTACTTTTTTGACTACTTATTTGAACTACTTTTTTACCCTTTTTAACTACTTTCTTTAAGAAATTTCGATCCACCTAACCTAACCTAACCTAACCTAACCTAACCTCACTTTAACCCTACTTCATAAACTACTATTTACATTTTTGCATATTACTTTTTAAGTACTTTTAAAACTACTTATTTGAACTACTTTTTTACCCTTTTTAACTACTTTCTTTAACAAATTTCGATCCACTTCTTGAACTGCATTTTGCAATACTTTTTGGACTACTTATGCATTTTATTTTAAATACTTCTTTTCTTCTTTTCATTTCTATTTCAAATACTTTCTCACCTACTACTTAACTACTTATTTTAAGTACTTTTTAACTTTTTGAATTTACTTATTTGAACAAATTTTTAAACAGTTCTTGAACTACATTTTGAAATGCTTTTTGGATTACTTATGAAACTCATTTTGAATATCATATTTTGAACTTATATCACATTATTAACAACATTTTGAGAGAATGTTGAACCACATAGTAAAACCACCCTTAAGTCATTTTGCATTGTTACTTGATTGTCTTTTTAACTACTTTAGGGCTAGTTATTAATAATTTTTATGAAAACAATTGGCGTACTTAAATACGTATTTCATTTAGCTGTTTTGACTGTTGTAAGTAAAGTTTCATATAGGAATGTGTAAGAGGTCATGTTCGAACACTTTCACTTGGTATCGCAGTTGTCGCTGGAGAGTTAAAGTTTCTTTTCTCAAGCAGCCTAAAGACATAAAGCGGCACTTAATGAAGGAAAGAAATCTTGAAAAAAGTTACTCTGATAAAGAGTAAGTTGTATACAGATAAGAATTTGATTCTAATCATTTGAGTCACTCTGAGAAGAGTAAGTTGTATACAGATAAGACTTTGATTCTTCAAATCACAAAACATTGAATAGTAAACAGTCTGTAAATAAAATGCCTACCTTAAATGTGTAGCTTTGCTTTTCCCAAACTTTAAGGCCAGTTCAAACTTGCCACAGAAATTGATTTAGTTTTATGTTTTTAAAGATTTAAATCCAGACTACTTGAAAACCCCTTTTCAATCGTATCACACTCTCTGCTCTGTGCCAATTGCAACAATTTGTTTGGTCAAAAGTTTTGTCTCTCTAGAGGAATGACGACAAGCTTTCCAGTTTGGTGTTTGGCCAAAAAAGTTTCATTTCCGCCGCTAGGTTGTTTTTTTTTCCGGAGAATGCTGCCCAAGGCAAGTGGATTTAGCTCGCCTAGCATGTGACTGCTGCGGTAGCCTCCAGTTATCTGTGGTGATGTGGCCCGCCATGTGCAACGCTAGGAATTTTCTTTTGCCACCCCTTCAAATTGCAAACAGTTGGGCCTTTATAACTTTTTACCGTGGATGGAAAATTTTCATTGCGTTGTCATATCAGCATGTGGAGGAACACTATTTTCTTTTTATACCTGTTTTTTAACAAACCTTGTGTCCCTTCTGCCCCGTTGGGGAATTATGAAGACACAAAATCGGAACTGAAAACCTGTGCTGGATTCTGATTGCGTTGTGTGTGCCAACGGATTGCCATTTAAAATGCAAAAACATTGTATAAATCGTGCGAGTGTGCGAATGTTTTGCTACCATGATGAAATTCATTTGAAAAATGATGATGAGATAGTGCATTAAAGCACACAAAAGTTGTAAGGCAATGCGAACTGTGGCCACGTGCATAACCTGTAATTAATGTTGGGTAATGTTGCTGGGCGATGGCTGCCGAAGGAGTAACATTTGCATAAGCTTCGCTGTTGGCAGCGGAAGCGGATTATTATGAACGCTGGACTGGGCTTGGAGGCCTGTGAACGGAAGATGGCCGCTAGCTGGCCTGCTTGCATTTGCATTTAACCACGCAACTTAATTAATTCAATTTAAATCACCAGCATTGCAGCGTGAAGAGCTGGTGTGCATTTGATACTGGATAGGCATATTGATGAGATGCTGCTTTAAAATTATATTGAAGTGTTGAAGTGGGGACTGAGTTTGATATCAGTTTGATATGTCCAAACGAACTCACAAGAGTTTGCTTGGCTGGTACTTTTCATTCAGTTCATAAAAAAATCAATAGAAAGTAGACTCTTCAACATTCTTTAGTGTAGCATTTAGCTTGAATTGATTTCAGTGGAAGGGCAGCCATAACTTTTTATTGTCACACTTTACTATGCTCCTTATGGCAAATGGTAATCGGATTTTTCTTGTTGCAGCCGGAAAAAAAACTTTTATTTCAATTTTAGGCAGATGGATTTAATTTCCTATTTAACATTTTGCATATACGTGAGACTTAAAAGCGTTTGCCTAAGCTTTCTGTGGAGAAATCATTAAAAACAACAAGTATAAGCATAAAAGGTGGTCCCCAATTATTAATTTCAATTCATTTTAAACCAGGGATGCAAACCAATCTAATTTTATTACTGGTTCGGTTCAGTGGTTCAGACAGTTTCTGAACCGCCGGTTCGGTTAATTACACGGTTTTTGGAACTGACTGAACAGTGGTTCACAAAGGTACATTATGATTTCTATTGTCATGTGACTTTTGCACACTTTCAAATTGAACTCCTATAATCCATTTGAATATCTTTAAAACCCTTAGAAGAATGTCGCAAATTTATTGTGCCAGATTCAAAGGATTCGTCTATAAGATCCTAGAGGAATGATCTTTGAAAACAGAGAATGTCGGCCAGAAAAGATTAGAATAGAAAAGTATAAAAACTCTCCTGGTTAGCATTGAATTAAGGTGAATGTATTACAGAAAATTCCAAATATTGTCCACTAGAGGAAAGAATGTACATTGATGGTACGTATATTAAGAGATCGGAGGGCAATTACAGAAGACTTTCAGAATTACTTGTTCTTAAATTTTCGTTAGGTCATCCTTAAAAGTTGCGGAATAGGTAAGATTTTAGAGAGTCGAACGATATGTAGAAAAATTGTCTTGGAGAAACGATTCAAATCCCCAAAATAATAATTATCATTGGCTAGAGGAAAGCGACTCCCGTCTTAAAACTCGTCAGAGCGCTGAACCGAACCGAACCGTTTTTATTTGTGGTTTCGGGTTCGGTTCATCAATTCTTAAAGGAAGCCGGTTCGGTTTGTGGTTCGGTTCACCAGCTGGAATAAGCGGTTCGGTTCGGTTCAGAACCGGTTTGCATCCCTGTTTTAAACATCAATTCTGCTTTTGACACTAACACTAAAGTCACAAAATCTTGAAGTAAGATTAAAAACCTTAAGAACAAAAGTCATTATCTCCCAACTGAGCAATCCTCTTATTCTGGCAAATGCTCAAAAATGAGAAAGCCTCAAAATAAACTGTTGGTATTTTGATTATAATTTAAAACGAGAGCGTAAGTTAAAGTCGGCCCTGCCCGACTTCGAAATACCCGTTACTCAGCTCAGCTCGGATAAGTATGCAACATTTTTTTAACTCGGCCAATTATTATCCGATCCTTTTGAAAATTTGTGAGATTGTAGATATTGGCCACATAGACTACACTGCAAAATCTGAGCTCGATTTGGGAGTTATTCAATATTTTTTATTGCGGGGGCGGGAGGGGGCGTGGCCGAAATTTGAAACAAACTTGATCTGCCTACAGACAATACTAGCTTACGTATACAATTTGGTTGCTCTAGCTCTTCTAGTCTCTGAGATCTAGGTGTTCATACAGACGGACGGACGGACAGACGGACATGGCTATATCGACTCGGCTGTTGATGCTGATGAAGAATATATATACTTTATGATATCGGAGATGCTTCCTTCTGCCTGTTACATACATTTGCACGACTTTAGTATACCCTTTTTACTCCACGAGTAACGGGTATAAAAATTGATACAGATTTACAAATTGTGTCCAATTGAAAAGCCAGGCTGCCAGTTCCTACTTAGCAAATGTGACCACAGTCAGTTTAATGAAAGAAACATGTGATCTAAGTAGGACTAGATCTGGCGATATCTTCGCTCTAGGGCTAGGTACTTACCGTCTACACCACGAGCCTTTTTTCCAGCTGGAAACTAAACAAATTGCTATGTTCTTTTAAGTGATTTGGCCTCTGGCGGTCAACATTAAGTAGAAATCTTCTAAGTGCTTAAGCCCCGAGGTACTGAATTCAAGTCCCAGACAAGTTAAAGCCAAGTTTGTACGAGCTTTTTTGAAAGAAAAAAAGAATTAAGTGAACATTAATAAAAATAAGGCAATTGCCCTCTCCTTTAAATTAAAAACTGATGGGTTCTAAACTCTACAGGCACCATGGCGTTACAAAGCCATGGACACAGCATGGTTGGTACAGAGATCAATAGTAGCATGGACTGCATTATCCCAGAAATCAACTCAATATGCACATCAGCACTATTGGGACCAGAAGACTTGCGTACAGGTCTAGCCCAAGAAGCAACGCACTTCTTTACAGACGGCTCAAAGATGAACCTAGGAGTCGGATCCGCCGTATACTGTGCAGAGCCAGAAATAAAGCTCTCATACAAGCTGCCGAACCACTGCACCATATTCCAGGCGGAAGTCTTCGTAATAAGGAAAGCAGCGGAGTTGACACAAATTCACGCTCAAAACAAGAAAGATAGTCGGTCAAGCCCGACTATAACATACTCTGTAGCAAGAAAATTATACGCTCAGCATAAATTTTGAGGTTGCAGTAGCAGCTAAAAGCAGCGCTGCAACTGCGCTGCAGCAGCGAACAGTCTTTTGATCATAACTCAAAAACCGTTCATCCGATGTTCTCCATTCTTTTAGCGGAACGATAAGTTATCCTGATAACTAAATATGTCCAGAAGGAACAAGCCATCTATCTTTAAAACTGTGGGAGATATGTCGTTTTATCTAAATTGCGGGGGCCGGAGGGGGCGTGGCCAAAATTGAAAAAAAAACTTGATCTGCCTGCAGACATAAGAAGCATATGTCCCATACATGTCAAACCTCTATCTCTTACCATCTCTGAGATCTGTGCGTTCATACGGACAGACAGACGGATAGACGGACATGACTCGGCTGTTGATGCTGATCAAGAATATATATACTTTATGGGGTTGGAGATGCTTCCTTTTGGATGTTACATAGTTTTGCAAAAACTTATAATACTCTATGTACCTACGGTACAGAGTATAGCAATCAAATACATATCGACGTGGACAGCCAAGCGGCAGGGGACGCTCCATCAACTCCAGAAATGTTCTGGGAAGCACTAGATTCTCTCAGCATCTCCAGAATGGTGCAAATCAACTCGATTCCCAGCCATAGGGGCATCGATGGAATCGAGATGGCAGATAATCTTGCAAAATCCGGAGTCGCACTAGGCCAAGAAGAAACACTAAGCATACCCATCTCCATACACACACTGCACAGCCAGATGGAGGAGGAGCTGAGCTGATGAAGAATCACTAAAATTACAGGGTGCGCCATCTAAAGTGTCGGTATGGCAACACTGAATAAATATAAAAACAAACAACCGATTGCTATATGTTGATCTTGTTCCTTTAATTTGGTCCTTTACAATTTATTTCTACTACTTTTTGAACACAACATCAATCAAGTGGCCGCCTTTATTGGCCACAACAAAATGTGCCCTTTTTGCGGCATTTTCCATCACTTTTTCGAGCGTCTCAGTCGATAAAGTGGCGATTTCGGCACGAATGTTGGCCTTAAGCTCTTCAATGGTCTGTGGATCGCTGGCGTAAACCTTGCTTTTTAAATAGCCCCACAAAAAGAAGTCTGGGGCGGTCAAATCTGGAGATCTGGGTGGCCAGTCAATATCGCCTCTTTTTGATACCAGGCGTCCAGGTCACTTTTTGGTCGTTTAAAGGTATTTCATGGATGCGGTGTGGATTTTCCGTGCCCCATATGCGACAATTTTGCTTATTAACACCACCAGAAAGCGTGAAATGGGCCTCATCGGTCATTAAAATTTGTTAGCACAATTAAACGATTATTTTCGATGAACAGCGTCACTATTTCGGCACGTTGTTTTGGTGTGAAGCGTTCCATGGTCAAAATTGTACTAGATTGATGTTTCCAAAACATGTCTAACAAAAGCAATCGGTTGGTAAATGTCAAAGTTATTCAGTGTTGCCATACCGACACTTTATATGGCGCACCCTGTATATGCAAGACAAAAGATAAAAAACTCACAGTAAACTATCTGCTACAGCTCCAAAGAAGCGACTGTAGACTGCTGATAGGCATACTAACGGGTCACTGCCTGGCAGCCGCTCATGCAATAAAGCTAGGCATTACGGCAGAGGACACCTGCAGGAAATGCAAGGAATAAGGGATAAGATTAAAGCTTCTGCACACCCCACGTTTCGCTTCATTGGAAGAAGCGGCCAAGAGGCCACCAAAACAATTATTGGCATTCGCCAAAACGTCAAAGATGCTCCTGGATTTCTAAGTCAAATGTACCCAAACAATCACCTGGCCTCATTAAGGACCTTAAAGCGCGCGCACACATGCGGCTGAAAGAAGAACTGTTGGCAGAACTTAAGGCTGATCTTGATATATAATCACTCCCTGAGCATGCCCATAAAGCACTGGATTGGTCTTTAAACTTCAGTTTTAAGCTCAGCTTAGCAGAATCAATCAAGCAGGTTTGTTTATTTCGGCTTGCTGACGTTCTAATAAATCGTGCTCAGCCGTCAGTTCATCTTTGTGTGACCACATCTAGGGTCAGCTGGAACTACCTATCTACCTTGCCTTTGGTTCATTAGGGTTTCTTAGCAAACAAACATTTGACTTGCCGCACTTTGAGAAAATGCACTTAGGTGTATTTATTAAGCTAAGCTTCTTTCCCCCATTTTCCAATTCATTTTTGCAATCAACTTGATTGCTTAATTGTGTAAAGTGCATTTAAAATTCTTTCTAGAGGGCCATGCAGCTTTCTTTGAATATAAATTTGTGTTGTGGAGGAGCAGAACTTACGCAAGTAGCAACAAAAGTGCCAAAAGAGTTGCCTTGCGGCAAACGCAGCACAGCGCAGCTGCCTTTCAATCACCACCAAAAGTTGGCAAACGATGATTTGGTTGAGCAAAAGTTGGAAACAATGGGCCATTTTTTCTTCTTTGAATAATTTTTGATTCAACGCTTCTCTGACAGCCATGACAGACCATCCTCCTCCTACTCCAAACGAGAGCGTAAGCTAAAGTCGGCCCTGCCCGACTTCGAAATACCCGTTACTCAGCTCAGCTCGGATAAGTATGCAACATTTTTTGAGCTCGGCCATTTATTATCCGATCCTTTTGAAAATTTGCGAGATTGTAGATATTGGCCACATAGACTACACTGCAAAATCTGAGCTCGATATCTTAAAAATTGTGGGAGTTATTCAATATTTTTTATTGCGGGGGCGGGAGGGGGCGTGGCCAAAATTTGAAACAAACTTGATCTGCCTACAGACAATACTAGCTTACGTATAAAATTTGGTTGCTCTAGCTCTTCTAGTCTCAGAGATCTAGGTGTTCATACAGACGGACGGACGGACGGACGGACGGACGGACGGACGGACGGACGGACGGACGGACGGACAGACGGACATGGCTATATCGACTCGGCTGTTGATGCTGATGAAGAATATATATACTTTATGATATCGGAGATGCTTCCTTCTGCCTGTTACATACATTTGCACGACTTTAGTATACCCTTTTTACTCTACGAGTAACGGGTATAAAAATATTAGTTTTCAAGTGTACTGACAAAATACATTTGCTGCTTAAAGAACTTTTGGTAGGTATGCACTTCCTTAATCAAAGACAGTCCCACTTCATCTTGGGTAACCTCATTATAAAGTCAACACTCCTAGACACAAATTTTCCTGGCTAATTCGATTTATGCTTTGCATTTTTATGACTTGCCTGAAATTGAAATGAATGTTTGGGCTTTCCCTCTGTGTGTGTGTGTGTGTGTGTGCTGGTGTTCCTTTGGAGTTTATTTAAAGCTTATTTATGCGGTTTATTTATAATTCAGTGCACAAAATGGATTGCGTTTGTGCGTTGACATTTCGCATAAAAGGTGGTCCCCAAAATGCCAAGGGATGGGCTTTGCTGGGGAAATGACAAGAAAAGTCCCTTACAAGTAGATTCATTGTGTGTGTGTGCAGGTGAAGTTTTTCAAGATAAATCAAAAATTAAGTGACACAAATGGCTTTGGCTTTGATTATGGGCTAGATTAATTTCTGTAATTAGACTTACAGTTTTGCCTTTTGGTAAAAAGCAGCTACTGAATGATGTATGAGAAACTTTGTGCACAACTTGTTTCGTTCAACATTATTAAATTTGCATAGGGCACATGGAGTAGACCAATTTAGAAGTTGCTTTGTGTTGTAAATAACTCATACGCCATGTAGCTCTACACGAAACTACCTGAATTGCGAGCCCTTGATTAAATTATAAGCTAACCCAGGCGACGGTTTAAATTTTTCAGCTGCTGCTGCTTCCGTTGATGTTGCTTTTAATTAATTCAGCTGGCTACTTCAAGTTGAATGAGTAGCAAGTCCCTCAAACATCAGCTGACCACAACTAAAGTGCCACGCCAGGAAGTCAGCCCAACCGTTGAGATTCTCACTTCCTGTGTGTCGCAGCAGCAGCAGCAATAGTTATCGGAGTCCCTGAACTTTCACGAAAGTTTTCCAATCGTCTCAGTTAATTTTATATTCCATGAATATTCATCTGCATCGATGCGAAATTGCTGCTCTTTTGTTGTGTGTGTGTGGTATCCGAACGTTGACAGCTTTGGTTCTTATTGTTAAAATGTGACTTACGTGACGCACCATCTAGATTGATTTCGGTAGACGATGCTCGGTCCAATGACACGCATTGCCGTGGATACGTTGGGTACCTGAGGTGAAAGACTTCGGAGTGGTCATAAATGTGCTCGACCTTTTTTCGTCGGTATTAATCCACTTGACTTTTTGCCCAGCGAGCGGCAATTCTGTGCAGTCCGTGACTCAATTTACGCATCCGCCAGGTGGCAGTCGTGCACAAAAAGTTTTCTTTTTGCCTTTTTGAAAATTTACTCAACTTGCAAATGACACAACATTTCACTTAGCCAGAGGAGCCCACAAAACATGACAAACGATAATGAAGAAAATGAGGTTTGTTTTTTTTTTTTGTGGTGTTGTGAAGAAAGTGTGTTTGTTTTGGCCAGGGTTTGTATAAAGTCTGTTAAGTAAACTTAAAACCTCGTTATAAACCCAAAATCTGTGTAAATAACAGGGTTCGGAATGGCTCACGAGCGTGTCTCTTTTTTGGCTCTCGCTCAGAGCCGAAAGCCGCCTTCTATCAGCTTGTGATCCACAGCTTCTGGCTGAGAGCCGCAACTCTGAAACCGTGATCCATCAACCAGCTCTCGGCTAGTGAGCCACAGCTATCAGCTCTGAGCTGCGAGCCAAAGCTCTCGGCTCGGAAGCCTTTGCTCTTGGATCATGAGCCTTAGCTCTCCGCTCGTAAGTCACAAAATCAAACTAAGCTTATTTTAATTTTTTTTATACCCTTGCAAAGGATATTATAATTTTGCCCAGAAGTTTGCAACGCATAGAAATATTCTTTTCCGAGCCCACAAACTATATATATTCTTGATCAGGGTGACAAGCTGAGTCGATTGAGCTTTGTCCGTCTGTCTGTCTGTTTCTACGCGAACTAGTCTCTCAGTTTTAAGGCTATCGAGCTGAAATTTTGCACAGAGTCTTCTTTTTGCTGCACTCTACTAATATGTCGGAACCGACCGGATTGGATGACTATATCTCATAGCTACCATAGGAACAATCGGTCGGAAAACTAGTTTTAGTATGAAAAACTTTTTTCTTTTCAATGGAAACGTCTACAAACTTTGTAATCGTAGGTTTTATATGTTTTTTTATAATACTACCAATTTTTATTAAAATCGGACAACTATATGGTATAGCTGCCATACAAAGTTAGGTCTGAAAAACAGTCTTAGTTAGAAAAACTTTTTTGTTTTTATGGGTAACATCCTGCAATTTCGTATTTGTTTGTTTCTCATGCTTTTACATAATTCTACAAGTTTTTGTCCAAATCGGTTGACTATATCATATAGCTCCCATACGAACAATCGGTCGGAAAATGGGAAAATTAGTATTTTTTGAAAATATTTAAGCGAGCACTTGCAAGGGTATAAAAACTTCGGCACAGACGAAGTTAGCTTAGCTTTATCGTTTTTAATTTTAATGGAAATGTCCATTTTATACGAAGTATATGTCCCAAATATGTCGAACTTTCCTCTTTTAGTGGCTGTGGCTCACGAGCCGAGAGCTATGGCTTACGACTCGAGAGCTGGTTGATGGCTCACAGCTCCCGAGCTGTGCCTTTTAAGCTTAGAGCAATGTGCCATAGCTCACAAGCCGAGAGCGGATAGAGGGCTCACTGCTCCTGACGTAGCGCTCTCAGCTCAGAGCCAAGAGCCGAGTGCTATGAGCTGAGAGCAAGAGCTGACTCTCGAGAGCTGCAAGCAAAGAGCAATTCCGAACCCTGGCAAATAATGATTATGAGCCCACAGCCCAAGTTATCTATAATGAAGATCGGAGATTTGACTTAGTTATATAGGCATGCGCCTTTCCCAAGTGGATGAAAGCCTTATTCATTCGGTTGTCTTGAAACTCGGTTTGAATATTTCTATATTCGGATAAGGTAAAACAGCCAGATAGCTGTTTTAGATCAACCCACTACTAGCAACGCTTTGGCTTAAGCTTTCCGAATGGCTATAGTTTTTGTTTCAGTTTATAAATTTTGACAATTTGTGACTAAAATAATTAGCTCATTTACATTCAATCCCCCCTTGAAACGTTTTAGAAGCCGCCGCAAAGAGAGCATAAACTAGTTGGACATTCAAAAAGTTTCCTTTTTTTGGTCTCTTTTGTTTCACTCTTCTCCATTTGGAATGCCGCACACCAAAAGTGTTTGTAAAAGACTTAACTAGGTCTCACTATAGTGCTTGCCATCTAGGCGCTACATCCGCTTCCTGTTGCCTGTGACCGGGTCCCCTTTTGCACTCACTCAACTAATAAATTTAAATCTTTAGCCGCATTAAAGCAAATTGCAGCCCATCCCCAGAGATGGAAGAGGCTTGGCCCAGCACGTCGCACATCAGCATAAAATTTACTGTCTGTTGGGTTTCTTACTGAGCATTTGGCTTTTGTGTTTGCTTTTTTGAGCATTTTTAATTCCACAACAAAAAAGTGGCAAAAAAAGTGTCAGAAAAAAGTGACGCTCTTCCTTAAACAGCAGGAAAATCACAAAATTGTGGAAACGTGCTAAGAGTGAAAACTTTACAGTTTACACATTTTTGTGGCTTTGCCTGAGCGTGACAACTGAAATGGCGGGGGCGCTGTGGCTCTGTGTTATTTCACTTTGAGATTTTCCATAATTTTATGCCTTACGCCTCTGACAGCTTCTCTCTCTTTGTGTGTGTGTGTGTGTGTGTGTCTAAGGCATCAGGCCTACAACCCGGGAAATGTCCTTGTTCCGGAAACACGCCAACGCGCTCTAATAAAATGCAAATCGAAATCGCCACGAGTTATTGTTGCCCTTATTGTAAATTATTTGGCTGGCCCTGTCGGATATTGTTTGGTTTAGTGCAAAAAAACAAGAAGTCAAAGAAATATACAATTCCGCTTTATGTGCGTTTCATATTGTGCTTTTGTTTACATTAACGCCCTGAGCTGCAGTTTTAGGAGTTCGGCTGTCCAATGGCCAATAATGATGAGCCAAATTTGTGAACACAGGAGCGGTTGAGTGAATAGCAGGGCATAAGTGAAATTTATTGAATTTTGTTTGTTACTGGAGAACAACTCGTCAACCGCTCCTGAAGTAAACATAAATTTGAAGAAAGTTTTGCGCCGCGTTGCACAGTGTGGCAATAGGTCTTCAAAATGGGAATTTATTTTAGAAAAATAAAAGCCAAAGTAAAATAATTTCATCAATTTTATGCTACGAAAAATATTGATAATAACATGAATTGCTTGAAAGTTAGATTCGGTTACTTAATGTGGCTGCAATACCCTAAAATTTGATCAAAACTCGTTCAGTAACACGCTGGGTGAATATTAATACCATCTTAAATCCCAGAAATCTGTACAGGTTTTCGTAAAATCGATTTCATTTCGCACTTAATACGCTTGTGCTTATATGTTAAGTGATTTCAGTTTGCTAGGCCACTAGATTAGATGAACAAACTAGGTTTTCCTTCCTTGTTATCTGGTGGCCGTCTATATTATTCTCACTTTGCTTAAGCCGTATTCATGAAAGAGCCCCCACTTAGGAAAGTTTGATATCTTCTCTGGTGCAAAAGTTGATTTTTATGTGTGGACCTGCTCAAGTTAGTTCTGATAATCTCAAAAATCTAAAAACTTATTAATTCCAAAAGATAGAAAATTGGTTTTATAGTTAAGTACTCAGAAGAAAAAAAGATTGGGAAAAAAAGTCAATCCCAAAAAAATATGATTTTATCTCGACATTCGGAGTGAAATATCAAGCATAGGTCGTTCTGGAGCCGAGATATCCGAGATCAAGTCAATCCAATTCGTACTTGGAATGAGAAAGTCCGGGATTGACCGACTTCTGACATCGTTTGGGATTGATTTAATCCCGGATGGCTCGATTTTTTTTTCTGTGTAGTTTTTCCCACTGTGCAACATCTTTCCTTTCCATTTCGTATTTAAAAAAAAAATTTTCTCACTGCCCACGCCGAACAACAAAGTAAACGAAAAAGTTTCAAATATGCTGACATAATTACAGTGCTGCGAAGGGTATATCATTTTTTTGGGAAACGGACAAAAATGTTAAATAAATTCGAAATAGTTTCAACCACAATGACTAGTTTATACAGAAGATAGCGTCCAGTATCTCCTGTGTCACTCTTCAGCGCTCAGTAGGAAACGATTCGCCATCTTAGATCCGCATTCCTACCTGACATCTCAGCACACTCTGAATTACAGATTGATTTGCTACTCAAGTTTGAACTGCTTTCCATTTACTGTCTAAAAGTTACATTTGGGCTTATTTGGTATCACAATGGAGCTATTTTTTGGTCTAAATGAAAAAGCTTCACCCCTCTACCATTGCAATCTAACCTAACCAAGTCGTCTATGTCTTCCCTATTAAAAACGTGTCAAAAGATGGTAAATATTTGGTTACTTACCTGTTCTGAGATTCGAAACTCAGGACCTTGGGACTTAACTCGAAAAGCGGCATCTTAACGCCTACGAATATCAAGCACTCGCGCGGGAAAGCTCCAAAATTATAGCACAAAATTTAGGCATAACCACTTAGCAGTTAAACTCTCCACAATGCATTGCAAAGCATAGACATATAGATAAGATGTTGTTCTTTAAATTAGAATGAACTTTAAATTATTAGAAATAAATTCACTTCTTTCGAGAGTTCTCTTTGCTTGTACGACATATGATACCTCTTTGGGAATTACAATCATGGAAATAGGAACCTTCTTTTTAGTTTTAGTCAAGGATGCAAGTCGGTTCTGCAGCGAACAGAACCAAACAGTAAGCGAAGCTTACACAAAGATAAACGGTTCGGTTCCGTGCAGTTAAACCGCCTATCTTCAGGTAATGATATTTGTAGTTTTGGGAATTTGAATCATTAAACCAATATACAAACTGTCAGGCTTTCAGTTCAATTAAGTTTCGATGTTCTTGGCCATGCCGAATTATCCATTTTTTATCATGCGATTCCTTAAGTCTTCAGACTCCATTTCTTGCTTGAAAGTTGTTGAATAATTTGTGTGAGTATCCAATTTCTATTCGTTCGATTCAGCAGTCCTACACATCGTTGCCGTTCATGCCCAGGTGGCAGACAATCCTATTGACTAATGTACTGATTCGAACAACTATTCATGACCATTTGGCAATGATTTTAGGTCCAAACTTGTCTCAGTGTATAGATCTTTGTTTAAGATCTTTTGTAGATGCACGTTGATCCACTCTTGCTATATACTTCTGAAAAAAGTGGAGAATGTTTATAAGCGAATCCTTTAAACTCTTAAAGTTTCTCAGTTTTACAGCTTAACAACTTAATATTCTTAAGGTAAATCATAAAATTTCTTACATTTCCAGGGTACCCAAGCTTCGCCGCCACCGAATTGTGCACAGGCCCTCTGGGCTTTCATGCGGATTCATTTACATTTTCATATTTTTTCCAAAATGGAAAAAAAAAATACAAATTTCTGTAAATGTTTAGCATTCAACAGACGTTTTGTTTGTTTACAATCATCTACTTTTCCGTTCTGTTGCTCTTTCGTGAGCCTAATGACAGCTTGTGAAACAAACATTATATAAATGGACTCTATACAAATGATATGCTAGACTAAGCTCATTTTTCAATCGCATTTCTTGTGCAGGAAATATATGAACTGCAGTCACGATGATGGAACCATTCGCCGCTGAGCATGCCACAATGTCATTTGGAGCCTAACAATTCGCCGGGGCTGAATTGGGTCATAATCGATATGATGAGGTACGAGTACGTATGGCAAGCTCACAGCAGGCGAACTGCAGAGATGACCCGGGGGGGCATATGATTGGCATGTGTGTAAGCCAAGATAAATTATTTCCGGTTTGCACACAGCCACCAACTAACTAGGCACAGGCAATAAGGTGCGATCTAAAAAAAAAAAACAATAAACAACCCGGCAAAATCCCTGCTCTGCCAGTGACATCGCTTATGGGTTTACTTTTTGTTGTTGTTGTTGTTTTCCGTCACCAAATTCGTTTCAATTCAATAAACTGGATTGAGTTTAGTTTTGCATATTTTATTTATGTATTTGTTTTGCTTTCCGTTGACTGGTTTCTACCATGGTTTTTGCATGCCACTGTTTTTATTATTTACGGCGATTGCAGATTTTCTAAAAATGTTCTACAAATATGCAAAACTAAAAATTGTTGCATTTAATTGCAAATTGGCATGCAGCAGGTATTTTGGTAAATTTATTTGAGTTTTGAGTTGAAAATAGACTTGCTGTTGGGTTGACAATTTGAACAAGGACTGAAATATACGCCTCGACCCTAAAAATCTAATTTGGTGTTTCTATTAATGGCTAACAGCAGTTCATATCTAGCTGCCATCTTACACTGATCCACACAATTAAGCATTTGTTAGCCTCGGCTGGTGCCTTTTGCTACACCATTCAAATTGCTGACCATTTGTCTGGCCAACACCAAGACAAGCCGACTTAGCTGTAGACCTCCTCGGACCGTCTGTGGCCGTTTATTTATGGCTTGCTCCTTTATGCAAATGAAGCAGCGAATTGTCCAGCGGACCGAAGCAGCCGACTGCGACTAAAAATGTCGCCTGCCATGTTCAACTTTTGCGTTTTAGTTTTTAATCCTTTAAGACGTTGTCTGCTGCTGCTGCTGTTGATTTTGGCAAATTGAATTTATGTCCAAGCACATTATCTGCCATTACCACATGAAAGGGTTTGGCAAACAATTAGGCAATGCCAATACCAAAATGGAGATTAATCAGTCTAAATGATAATGATGAAGCCTGAGGCCTGCAACCGGCATCAAAAACCACCAAAATGTCGTCCACCAAAAATGCGCACAAAATATTTCATAATGTGGCATTGAAGGGGACGTACCAGTTGCCAAAAAGTTTTTGCCACCAGACTTGGCACTGTCGCTGCACTGCTACAAGCCGCATAATTAGTGCAATTGCAGCCGTTTTAGTCGTTACCAAATGCAAACGAGGCGAATTCTGATTTGTAAATATGTATTTTTGACTGGATTGCAGCGGAGGAGACTGGTGCAAGTGTGGCCTGAAGCCAAACGGAAGAAATTTATGGATGAAGCACTGAATGAAAGAGGAAGTAATGATTTACTTGGAAATATGAATTAAAAGTTTAGAAAGGGGTTCTTTTTTTGTAATCAGGTTAAATATAATGTAAATTTGAAAGAAATTTGAAGGGGATTTGGAGATGAAAGATGTAACTGTCACTGTTTAAGGGGGTATTGATGGTTGGCGAAAATTTTTTTTAGATTTTTTTTTTTGGCATATTTTTATTATAGCTTGGATATTTGAGAATATTGTCCTCCTTTAGGAGATATGGCCTTTTTTGTCCAGCAATGTTTTCGCCAAAATGCGATTTGCTTTGTTTGGCTGCTTTTCGAATGCAACGGTTTGTAGCAAACACCGAATTTCGTTCAACGCGTTCTTTGGAGATTCGCATTCGCTGGCATTGCATACTGATATATGTAAGTACTATATTTCACAAAACAAAAAAACGATTTTGATGAAACCAAGTGCAATCGACGGAGGATTGTCGAATTTCTAAAACTGCATACTAAAAATTTGCATTTCAATTTTTTTTTGATGCAAAAAAACAGCTTCAAACTTTATCTCGAATCGATTATCTCAAAACCACGTTTTTCGAGCTGGCGGCGGTGATTGCGCCCGTAGTTCTGAACCGATGAAACAAAGTGCAATCGACGCAGAATTGTCACCATTCTGGCCCCTACCTCAATTATAATTTTAAAAATTTGTTTACTACATCGCAAAATTATGATTGAGGTAGGGGCCAGAATCATATCTGTACTGAATCTAATGCCGCTTACTTTTTCCATTTCGGATGATCCGAAGTGGAGTTATACATGCCGCCAGCAGCATATCTTTTTTATCGACTTTCAACTTCGAAGGCCGAAAACTTTTTGAACAGCCCACGTACAAAAGAAAAAAATTGTTTTTTATTTAATTCAATAAAACAAACAGAATATAAATAAGTATTACCGTTTTTTTTTTAAAGGCCCAAAACAAGCCTTCCAACCAGCAATACCCCCTTAATATTATATATAAAGTAGTAGTGGGGCTATAACCAACCTGATTGCCCTCAACTCAACATAAGAACAACTTCAAGTTATATTTACATTTTTTACATTTTTTTTGAACAAATGTTCCAAATGTTCGCACCTAAAAGTAAATGTAGCCATTTAGACGTGAGTCTACATATGTGTGCGCTTGACAAAATATTGTCTTTCCTTCTAAAATTAACCAAGTCAGTTGTAATGGGTGAATGGTCGCTGAAAATGTTGTACGTACAAATGATATTTGAGAAGCATATTATATTATAATATGATATATTAGATGTTCCCAAAAACGAAACACTTGAACTCAAATCAAGGTAAGAACATTGTACTACAAGATGATCAAAACCTTGACCTTGAGTCAAATTTCTTATCTTGACTACTATTTTGCTTGCAAAGTAATCTTGAATTGAATACTTCAGCCAGGGGCCGGAAAAGAACTCATGCTCTTTTTGAGCTAGGTTTGTGTGCGCAGACAAGAAACTAAATGCGAAGTGCATTACAACTGACTTAGTATAATGAGCCTATAATGTCACAGTGTGTCGACAGCGCTGTTTTTGAGACTTTTCTTATGCCCAGTAATAATCTTTCCACCATACATCCTTGACCGCCGATTTTTCCTATGCCAATTGCCAATATAATCACAGTCGCGCTTGCTGTTGTTCCGAAACCTCAGTTGCAGGCAGCGTTAAAATGTGTTCAGAAAATTGCTGCTGTCGATTGCTCGCCTGCTTTGACACTTTGTTAGCTTTACTATCCGCTTGATGGCATTCCTGTTGCATTCTCTTGACTCCGCTTGTTGAGATGTTTCCTGACTTCTTATTACACTCATACCTTATGCTTTATTCAAGTTACTCGACAAATAAGACCCTCGGCATATCTTAGAAAGCCACAAGTTTACAATATTAGTGTGATCTTTCACAGTTTACTTGATTCCGTTCGATATATGCTTGCCGGGTTTATCAACAATCTGTCTGCAACATTTGTATATCCTTGCAGAGGGTATATTGAAATTGTCCAGATGTTTGTAACGCATAGAAGGAAGCACTTCCGACCACACAAGGTATACATATTCTTGATCAGCCTGACGAGCTGGGTCGATATGGCCATGTCCATCTGTGCGTCTGTCTGTCAGTTCTAAAGCTATCTTCACCAAACTTTGCAGGAAGTCTTCTGGTACAAATATTCTGCACATTTGTCGAAACCGGCCGGATCGGATGACTAAAACATATAGCTGCCATAGGAACGATCGGTCGAAAAACTAGTTCTAGTGAGAAAAACTTTTTTGTTTTCAAAGCAAACGTCTCCAAACTACGTATTTACTAGTTTTCTATGCTTCTGCATGACTGTGCCAAATTTGGTCGACATCTGACATCTATTTAGTATAGCTGCCATAGAAAAGCAAGGTTAGAAAAAATGTCTTGGTAAGAAAAACTTTTTTGTTTTCAATGTAAACCTCTTTAAAATTGGCATATATTTATTTTATAAGCTTTCACACAATTCCTCACAGTTTTATCAAAATCGGATGACCATAGGTTATAGCTGCCATTGGAACGATCGGTCAAGAAACTAGTTTTGGTGAGAAAAACTTTTTTGTTTTCCAAGAAAACGCCTTCAAAATTTGTATTTCTTAGTTTGCTATGCTTTCCCATGATTCCACTAAGTTTGTTCGATATCGGACATCTCTTTAGTATACCTGTCATAGAAAAGTAGAGTCCGAAGTTAACTTTCCTCTATTTTTGTTTTCAAAATTTATTCAGATATTTCTGAATTTCATTTGTAATATTTATTAATATTATTTAAAATGCTATCTTGGCACTCCCACTTAAAACTTATAGGCTAAGAAAACTTATAAGAACCTAAGCCGGATCAAGCTTGTTACTTTAATTATGTAAAATTTCTTTTCTATGGCTTAGCTTATCTATTGATCAGGCTCTTTCCAAAGCAAAGTTCAATTCAATCCTAGATTAATGAAGTCTCATTAACCTACATCTCCAGCTTTCTTATAAGGTTGTCTGGACATTGCCTAACATCTCAATAATCTTTACATAAAATGAGAAACCCAACTTATAAAATAATGGCACAAATTGTGCCTAAATGCGCATAATGGTGTCCATAACAACAGCCTCTTAATATACAATTATAGCTAAAGGTATTAATATCACATCAAAGGCGCGCACATTGTCAAGTATTTGGAAATTGGCTAATATTTATGATATCGCATTACTTGAATTCAGCAGGTAAATCAGGGGAAATATATAACTGATGCTAACTGGGGGGAGGCATCTCTCAAGCAATTGTTGTTTTGGTTTATCTACCACAGCTATTTGGTTTATATCTGTAGAGCAATTTATATAATTTAAATTATGAGGCAGCTATCTGGATAAAGCCCTTCTCAAAGCACACACACACACACACACACCCACTTAATCAACAAAACACACACACACACCCACATAAATTAGCCTCGGCCATTACCATTACCATTACCCTAGTTTTACCTTCTGTAGCCAGCCCCTGAGACGGTTCGGTCATTCATTCATTCATTCACAATTGCCAATCCACTTGCATGTGCTTAAAGCGCCATCTGTTGTCGCATTTTGATTGACCTTAACCTCTCCCAAGTGTGAAAGCTAGAAGAAGAAAAAAGGCCCAAAAGAAACGGAAACATTAAAGTAAAACAAAATAACAAGAAAAACATAAACAGAGTTAATCAGCAACAGCTGTCAGCTGTTCAATCAGCTGTTCATCTACAGCGACTGCGCAGCACAGCGCCACCGAAGAGAGCCTGCAAATGGCTTAAGAGAGCCACGTTTTGCGTTTGCTTACCCGTCCTGTCTTTGCGTTTTGGTTTTGTGTGGAAGTTAACAACGTTGTTGTGGACACCTACTAGGCCCTAGCCAGCTGCTGCTGCTGCGATTCGCGCACAGTCTCCATTTCCACTCGGGGGCGTTCGCATCGTCGTCTAATAGCTCGGGCACATCCGACCAAAAGCGGCAGGCAGTCAGCGCCGCCAATTGTATGATGTGAAATTTTGTGTCAGTTGTATTTTGCATTTCGTGCACTGCAGCTGCGCTTACTGGCCAAATTAAGATCACAGTTCCCCTTCGTGCAATTTCGTGTGCAAATGTTTATCCAAAGTTGTGAACAAAACTGAGAGTGAATTATTGTTAATGAACACGTGCAACTAAATAAATGATACTCCAGTGTCCGCAAGTGCTGAAAGTGAAATTACACCGGCGAAGCTCTTAGTTGATGACAGTAAGTGACACTTTTGATAAATTATGAGACGCTATTTGAAGTAAGTGCGATTATTTTTGAGTAATTTCAGCCATTTGAGAGTTGTCATACGAAAAATGTGGGTGAAAATTTAATAACAGCTTATTAATTTAAATGGATTCCATTTAATTATATTTAAAAAAAAGAAAATATGTTTTCTCTGATGAACTTAATCAGCCTTCTTTTATAGCCAACCAAATTTGGTAATTAAACACGCAGTTTGATTAATTAGCAAGTGTTCTCAAATGATTTTGGTTGTGTATAAAATTGAATAAAATCAAAATATATTTTATTTCAATTTTGTTGGAACTTTATCAGCATGTTAAATGCCCTTCAAAGTATGCTACGTGAATAAATGTTAGTTTTAAATTAAATTATATCGTGGATTCAGAATGAAACTGAATATTAGTCTCGCTCAGAAATGAAATATGAACATTTTTCAAAAGCCACTTACAAACTTTCCAAAAAGTAACCTTCAGCATGAACAAAGATAACGCTTAGTAGCAATATTGACGTTAAATACAGCAGCATATTGCTCGAACAACCCAAAGCAGACGAAGAATGAAGTATTTGCTGACTTTTCAACATATCTATAAAGTAATTTCCTATGACAAGAGTGGAAAAAGTGTGGCAAACAAAAAAGGTCGTTAAAAAACTAGATCTGCTTTTGTGGGATGCTTCATTTGGGGTAAAATAAGGCTATGTTCTCCAGCTATTGTACCTGGGGGCAGGCAGTTCACACCGAATGCTTACCAAAGTAATGCATTAATAAGTCTCAGAGAGACAGACAGAGATCCTTGACTTTTGAATATTGAAGTTAATTCAATCTCGCACATTTTGGTAGCAATCCTTTTTCCAATTAAGCTCAGTTTGAATATCGAGTTCAATTTCAACTTGCCCCAAGCCGACTTTAAGCTTAAATCAAACACAAACATCAAGCTAAAATCAATATCAGACCTTTATGATTTTATACTACTAAGGGAACAAGTCAAGCTCGAAAAACAAGCTAAAATCAAACCAGTGTGTAATTAAATTATTACATTTTTAAGCCTATATCGAGCTAGTATGAAGCTCTTGCGAGCTGAAAACCAGAATTCCTCTATTGAAAGTCGATGCTTCTGCTCGTGCAAAGATTAAGAAAATCTAGAATTTACCGTCTTCTGACATCAGTTGGGATTGATTTTATTCCGGAATTATTTAGTTTACTTAAGTCTGTCGTTTAGGTAAAGAATCAGGGCAACTTGTTACCAAAAAATAAGTTGTTGTGTTTAAACGCCACTATTTTAGAATATTTTCTTCTCCGATATATTTCGCGTTCCTTTGGAATCCGTCTTCACGGAAAAGTCACAGCGTCTTGCCTATCAGCTGTGGAGTTTGAAACTAATTTGCAAAAAATCGGCCCATTCTTAATTTTAGGACACACCATGCCAAAAGCTTTATGCCCTAAGATTGAAAAAATGAAGAAAAAAATATCCTAAAAATCTTTGAACATTTTAATGAAAAATATAATGAAAAAAACTAAATCCTTTTGTGAACTTGGTTTTTCCTACAGATTTTTGTTTTGCAACTGGAACCTATGGTACTGAGCATACTAAGTCCACATCTCAGCGCAGACGACCAACGACTTCTCGCGTGTCATTAAATGACAAAAAACGAGAGGGCTAAGCTAACTTCGTCTGAGCCGATGGTTTAATAGCCAAGTTCAAGAATGCAGAAATAAAGAAAATTCAAGTTTTTTTTAACTTAGATCCTATGCCAGACAGAAGATAAAGTTATCCTACTTTGACGAAATTCTGCAACATTTTCTTAAAGCCATCAAACAATCAAAATGGACGAATTTAGCAGAGCTAACAATAAGGCATACAATATTTGCTTAGCGTTGGCAGCTATTTGCTATAGTCATTCGTTCCGATCGGTTCTGACATATTAAAACAGTACAATAGAAAGATGGCTTTGAGCAAAATTTCAGATTGTTAGCTTTAAAACTGAGGGACTAGTTTTCGTAGAAACAGATAGACGCACAGGACTAAAACAAATCAGTTCGGCAACCTGATCGAGAATATATATATAGTTAATGGGGTTGGAAATTAATATTTCTATGCGAAATCTTCTGAGTCAAATAATTAATTATAATAAGAAAGAAAGTCGGTCAAGCCCGACTATAACATACTCTGTACCAAGAAATTTTGTCTTTTGATCATAACTCGAAAACCGTTCATCCGATCTTCTTCATTCCTTTGGCGGATCGATAAGTTATTCTAATAACTAAATATGTCCAGAAGGAACAAGCCATCTATCTTCAAAACTGTGGGAGATATGACGTTTTTTCTAAATTGCGGGGGCGGGAGGGGGCGTGGCCAAAATTGAAAATAAACTTGATCTGCCTGCAGACATAAGAAGCATATGTCCCATACACGTCAAACCTCTATCTCTTACCATCTCTGAGATCTGTGCGTTCATACGGACAGACGGACAGACGGACATGGCTATATCGACTCGGCTGTTGATGCTGATCAAGAATATATATACTTTATGGGGTCGGAGATGCTTCCTTCTGGATGTTACATACTTTTGCACAAACTTATAATACTCTATGTACCTACGGTACAGAGTATAAAAATGGTCTGTTTGTGGTCTAAAGATTATAAATACGAACTTGACTCTGGTTATGCGTTGCGCTGGCTTAATTACAGAGCAACTGGCAGAAATTTGTTCGACTTGATTGTTTTTTCCATGAAAATATGATTAAACATGCGTAATAGCTGTAGTCCTACATACTGCGCTCTGGCCCTGAAGTGTAGAGCAAAGTTCCAACTGAATTGTTAGTTTAAAATTTCCTTAAATTCAAAAAAAATATGTTTACAGCAAAGTACACTTCAAATTGATATTTATTTACTTGTAGAAATTCTCTTTACACAGCTCAACTACTTTATTAAGTGCTCTGCTGCTGTCGTATCATGTCTCCATCTCTCTGCCTTTGCCTCTTCCATATGATTCAGTAAATCAAATACTTATCAAACAATTGCAGTGAAATTAAATTTAACTTTCTATTTGCTCAGTCTACAACAGTTTGTTTGGAGTCCTTTTCCTGGAACTTATCGAGCACAATGCTTTGTCGTCTAGTCACTTGTGTCAATGTTCAATTGGGCAATGCATTTGCCAAGTCTTCAATTTTCTTTGGAAAAAATTAATGGTCTATGTTGAACATATTTGCGTAGTTTCTTTACTTAAATGATATGCCCCAATACGAGAGAGCTAAGCTTAGGTATGTAGAAACCTACACAAGGTCATCTTTATGAGACTTGGAGCGTCTCGTCCCTGTCATTTGCAGTTGGCAACCCCTTAAAGCATTTTACGCATTCTTATGCAGGCCTTTTGACCGTCCTTTGTCCTTAAAAAAAAGAAAACAACATCAAGTGATTTCTATCATCGAAATGCTGAGAGATGGCAGAGAAACTAGAGGAATAAAAAGGAAACTTTTGTTGTTAGCCAAACAGCCAACAATGAGAAGATGAAAGTGTGGAGGGACATTGTCATAAAACAAAACAAAAGCAAACAATCACAAAATGTCACTGAGCAAATACAAGAACAGGCTGCTCTTGCACGTGACAACAGCAAAGATATTGGGAAAAAGTGAGGGAACATAATTTAAAGAAAGTGAAGAATATTTTTGTACGCTGCAGTCGATTAAATGAAAAATAAATCATTAATTTGTCACAGATAAGAAGCCATTAGCTATTTAAAAAAGAAATTAATGTACATATAAATGTGTGGGCGACAACTGCGGCAATTAACACACAGAGAATGGATTGAGATGCGTTTTGAGTGATAAACATATGTTTTATGTGGCTAATGGCCATGACATTCGGCCTCATAGGGCCGAACTAAAGCAAGAGTCTGCTTGCCCTATTC
Source organism: Lordiphosa fenestrarum (assembly GCA_035044985.1). Taxonomy (NCBI): domain Eukaryota; kingdom Metazoa; phylum Arthropoda; class Insecta; order Diptera; family Drosophilidae; genus Lordiphosa; species Lordiphosa fenestrarum. The sequence continues at coordinate 1,203,509 of JAWNNO010004812.1, read as the reverse complement.
AAAGCAAGGTCATTTTAACCAGCATCCAAAGCATCCAGTGTCACAAATCTCCATAGCAAACACAATGGAACTCGCACTCGCAAATGAATGTTGTAAATTAGTTCCGTTTTTGTTTGTCGACTGCAGCAACTAACCAGGTTAGTCCTCGTAAATCGTTGACCATTAAAAATGACCCCTAGCTCTAGCCAGCGCAATTGGTTTCAGGTTTTTGCACTATTTTTCACTTGGTTTGTTATTAAAATTCTAAAGCAGAGACTGAATTGAATAGCTGATTGAACCAATCAATTTGGTAGCTCATGCCACCAAAATTTCAATTTGATAACGCAAAAAACTAACAAAAACACAATCCGCAAATCTGTATGCATGGAGGCGTCTCTATTGTTAAATCATGCCCCTTGGGCAAACATTTTGGTTAAGTTAAGTGTGATGGGTGTTTTCCGCCCTATTAATATGCAAATTTGCTAACTTGTATGATATGGATGTGACATACTTTAAGTTAGAGTGAACTTGGTAATCGAAGCAAGGCTTTTTACTCAACATCTGAACCAGTATTTGAATTGATTTCAATATCTCAAGCCAAAAATTCACTAAATCCAAATGTCTGCAAGAGTAAAGATTAGTTACAAACTTGTAAGTAAATGTCTGCTTAAAATTGTCTGGTGGACCCACGTTTTTACATTTGTGTGAATCATAAGCAACTTTGAAAAACACTGCTAAGGATTTTGAATTATGATTTGCAATTGCAAACTAAGTAAACAAAGGGTAAACACAGTTTACTAAGTATGTGCAACTGTCTGTAACAGCCAAAAGGAAACATCTGTGACCTACACAGAGAAAAAAAAGGATATGAAAAAGTATCCATTGGATGATTTCCCCGTATCCATTTGGGAAGGATATGTCTTAAATATCTTTTTAATCATCCAACGGAGCTGAAAATCATCCAAAGCATATGAAGAGGATCACTGAAAGCACAACAAGTTTTTCTCAATGGCAGCTTTTGTATGACAGCTATACTATATAGCTGTCCGATTTCGAACAAACTTAGTGGAATCATGGAAAAGCATAGCAAGCTAAGAAATACAAAGTTAGCAGGCGGTTCCATTAAAAATAAAAAAGTTTTTCTCACTAAAACTAGTTTCTCGATCGATCATTCCTATGGCAGCTATATGATATAGTCATCGGATATGGACGCAAACTTGTAGAATTGTGTGAAGGCATGTGAAACAAACAAATACAAAATTGCAGGCTGCTACCATTAAAAACAAAAAAGTTTTTCTAACTAAGACTGTTTTTCAGACCCAACTTTTGTATGGCAGCTATATCATAAAGTTGTCCGATTTTAATAAAACTTGGTAGAATTATAAAAAACATAGAAAACCTACGATTACAAAGTTTGTAGACGTTTCCATTGAAAAGAAAAAAGTTTTTCATACTAAAACTAGTTTTCCGACCGATTGTTCCTATTGGAGCTATGAGATATAGTCATCCGATCAGGCCGGTTCCGACATGTTAGTAGTGTGCAGCAAAAAGAAGACTCTGTTCAAAATTTCAGCTCGATAGCTTTAAGACTGAGAGACTAGTTTGCGTAGAAACAGACAGACAGACGCACAGAGAAAAAAAAGGATGATTTCCGGTATCCATTTGGGAAGGATATGTCTGAAATATCCTTTTAATCATCCAACGGAGCTAAAAATCATCCAAAGGATTTGAAAAATGATGATCCTTGGGATAATTTTTCAGCTCCGTTGGATGATTAAAAGGATATTTAAGACATATCACTCCCAAATGGATTCTTTTTTGGATCTTTTTTTTTCTGTAAGGACGGACAAAGCTCAATCGACTCAGCTCGACACCCTGATCAAGAATATATATAGTTTGTGGGGTTGAAAATGAATATTTCTTTGCGTTGCAAACTTCTGGGCAAAATTATAATACCTTTTGCAAGCTCAGAGTAAGCCAAGAGCTAAAGAATTTTCACTTCCCACTTAATACTTACCCGTAAAACTCTACATAAATAAACCTAAAAATAGGGTACACAAACACACCCACACATCATATGGTTGACAAGAACACTAAAAATGAGAATGGATTGGAAAGATGATGGCTTGGGGGCCAGCTTTGGCAACTTGCAACTTTTGCAATCCTTAGCTCTGCATTTATCTGGAAAACTATAGTTGGAAAAACTCCACAGAAACGCACAAAAAAAGACTCAATCTTCTGCCACAATGTAAATAAAAGGTGAGTGAGTGATGGCAAAGGAAACAACACCAGCAACAACAACAACAACAGCAAGCAGGTTGAAACAGGCGTATTCACATGCAAATTCAGGTGAATAATTAAAATGTTTGAGGGGGCAAACCAACAGACAATGGTCCAGATGAGAGGAGGATGACGGCCGCTGTGTTAATTAAAATTTTGCGGTGTTATTTTGGCTGAACTAAAGTGGTGAGAGTGACACAAAGTAAATGTTGATTAGAAACTTTAATTGCTCGTTCATGACTCGAATGAAATCGAAAACCAGTTAAAACTTGGCAAGAAAGTAATTTCTACTATAAATTATAAATCATTTCCTGCCCGTCAGTCGACAAACAGTTTGCACAATCTTTGAGTAAACAACCAAAAATTTTCCTTGATTTGCATAACGTGGCGTATGCGTAATAATGAACGAAATCAAGACTTCCCTTCTGCCTACATGTTGACTTTATATTGCTTTATTTACGTTATCTACATAGGCGGCGGCGGCAGCAGCAGCATCATCAACAGCAACAACAATCACAAATTCATTGAAATTTCCTTCAGTTTCCTTGTTATTGAATTTCATGTTTTTTCGTGTGCGTGCGACTTGTTGTTGTTGCTGCTGTTGTTGCTGTTGTTGTTGTTTTCCTTTTGTTTTATGCACGCACAAATATTTCTCTCGTGTGCACGCGTAATTTGAGTTGATTTGTGATAAGCGTCGAGGCGTAGGTTGGCCTAGGCTGGGCTGCTGCGATTGTTTCATATTTATATATATATGTTTTTTTCTTTTCCTTTCTCTTTTTTTAGCAGATTTGACCTGCCTTGACATGGTTGCCCACAGAAGCCATATACCCTTAGGCGCCAAATTGTAGGCTAGCCTATTTTTTCTATGCTCGTTTGCGGTGATTGGGCTCAGATTTGTAGCTAAATGATATGCACGTACTGCCAATTATATGGAAATTACTTTTTTTGCAAACACAAAATCTATTTACTACTTTTAGTTGGGAACTTTTCTGCACAAACCGCAAGCCACAATCAACCAACAAACCCCAACAAAACTTTTGCTTTTAATTTTCCAATTTTTCGGTAAACACAAAAAAATAGCCGCAAGCAAAGTTTCACCGAAAATTTGTCACAAAACAAACAAACAAAACGCAACGCTTTAAACTCATAAATTCCTCTGGCAAAACAGCACAACTCTTGCATAATTCATAAGTGCCAACCATTTTTGCCTAGCTAAATTATGATTTGCAACATTTTGCAGATTTGCTGGC